>OX596010.1:42729553-43076078 GCA_951394025.1 Heteromyza rotundicornis
AGTGGAATAATTCCTCTCGCATCTACTCAACGACCTACTCAAATACGAAATGATCTTCTCCCCTTCATCAAAATGCTGTGTCAAAACGGCACCTATTCCAAAATCGGAAGCATCAGTCTGAACTACGAAGGGTCGTTCGAAATCAGGACAGCTCAGGACCGGCGCCGTCACTAGGCGCTCCTTGGCCTTCAAAAAGCTGTCCTCACACTCCGGCGACCATCTAAACCTGTTCTTCTTCTTTAGAAGATCAGTTAGAGGTTTAACCAAATCTGCGAAATTCGAAACAAACCTACGATACCAAGAAATGGTGCCAACAAACGAAATTACATTTTTCCCTATTCAATCTAAGCCCTGCCGAACAAATCCTCCTCAGGACCTCCTTCAGAACCTCAACATGCTTATCAAATGTATTTGTAACAATAATAATATCGTCCAAATACACGAAAACATGGGGTTCCAAGTCAGCCCCAAGGACCTCATCTATAAATCTCTGCCAAGTTGCAGGCGCATTGTGCAGGCCATAAGGCATGCGCTTGAACTGGTAGAGCCCCCTACCCGGAACTGTAAATGCCGTGCAGGCCCTAGACTCCTTCTCTACTGGGATCTGCCAATAAGCGGATTTTATATCCAAACTAGAGAGATATTTGGCGTCCTTTAGCTTATCTAAAGTAGCCGAAATATAAGGGAGGGGGTAACTATCTCGATCCGTATTTTTATTCAGTGTCCTATAGTCGACACAAAACCTATAACTCCCATCCTTTTTCCTAATCATCACAACCGTTGATGCCCAAGGGCTGTGAGAAATCTCAATCACACCCTTTTCTAACATATCCTCTATTTCCTCATCTATGCGCCTCTGAATAGCGGGCGATACCGGATAGTATCGCTGCTTGACTGGTTCCACATTTGGCTTTGCACGAATCCGATGTTCGACCAAATGTGGAACCAGTCAAGCAGCGACAATTTGAAAGATCCTTGCGGTAGGTTGGCTAGGTGGGCTTTAAAGCTCCAGCAATACGATTATGAAATCATACATCGTAAGGGGAAAGATCATGTTGTGCCCGACATGCTTTCTAGAGGTGTCCCAGTCGTAGGGGAGGTAGATGGGCGTGTTAGAGATCCATGGGTGGATTCCATGGTTAGGAAAGTGGAGGATAAACCACTCGATTACCCAGCTTGGAGAATTGAAAATGGGGTGTTATATAAACACATAAAGGCAGGGACAAATAGTTTGTTTAGTGCTGGGTACGAGTGGAAGAGAGTTGTAGGCAAAAGTGATAGGAGTAAAATTTTATTCGAGTGTCACGATAATCCATTATCGGGCACATGGGCGTTAGGAAAACATACGCAAGGGTAGTTGAGAAATATTATTGGCCAAAAATGAAGGCAGAGATAGCTAGATATATTAAAGGTTGTCAGGTTTGCCAGAGGGTGAAACCAGACAACAATAAGCCAGCTGGTTGTATGGTAGAGAGGACAAAGAAGTTAGAGCCTTGGGAAATGATCTGCGTAGATCTGGTGGGACCCTTGCTGAAATCTAGTCGGGGATTTTGTTATATTTTAACGGTGGTTGACTACTTCACCAAATTCCCATTGTTGTTTCCGTTGCGAAATGCAACGGCAAAGAGTGTTTGCAAGGAGTTGGAAGATAATGTCTTCCTGCTCTTTGGAGTTCCGAGGTCCATTGTATGCGACAATGGGCCACAGTTTCGCAGCAAGGAGCTGCAGAGTTTATGCGCGTCGTATGGTGTGGAGATGCGGTACACTGCACACTATCATCCGCAGGCCAATCCGGCCGAGCGGATCAACCAAATAATTAAGACCACTTTGAGAGCATATATTTCAGAAAACCATCGGACATGGGATTCTCATCTCTCAAAGGTGGCGTGCTGCATTCGAACATCGCAGCATGAGGTTTTGGGAGCCTCTCCATACTTCGTGAATTTCGGCCGAAATATGGCGGTCAGGGGTGATAGAGATTATAGACGAGTGGGAGACTCAGACCAACCGGACAGTAGTAGTGAGGACCGGGCCAAGTTAATGGCAGACTTGAGGGAAGACATACGGAAGAAGTTAGAAATGGCAAGTGCCAAGACAGCAAAGACTTACAATCTCAGACGTAGAGATGTACAGTATTTACCGCACGAGTTAGTATGGAGACGTAATTTTGTTTTATCCGATGCTGCAAACTATTTTGCAGCGAAGTTAGCTCGGAAATTTGTTGGACCGTTTAGGGTTAAAAAGAGGGTGTCTCCGTGGACATATGTTTTGGAAGACGAAGACGGACGAGAAAAGGGGACATGGCATGTGCAGGACCTTAGGCCGCACATCGACTCAGGGTGATTTTCTCCGGTTAGATTCGAAAGTTGGCTGGTCGCAGGAGACCAAGCAACTTTCGCGCAGGTGGAGGTGGGGTTGTCGCGGTATAAAATCGCGACACGAATGTTGTTGTTTTTATTGTTTGTTTTGTTTTTTTTATACACGCACTGTCCGAATTAACGCACTGCACAATTTTATTGGTTGTACTTTTTATATAAATATATTTGTTTTGCTTAATTTGTTAAGCAAAACAAATTCGACACTCGCGGGCGAAGTGCGGCCGGCGCGCGGAAGAAGAAAGCTGAATATTTTGTTTGAGCTGTCAAAGTTCTCTTGCTTTCTTCTCCTTTCTTTCGCTTTTGCTTTCGTTAAGTTAGCTCAGTGAGCGGCGGCGATCCGATGAGGGTATTGCCAGCCTCGCCATTACAATAGTAAATTGTCAAAACCTGGACTAAAGCTTTTGTACTTTTTAAACCTGTTTGAGGGAGAGGAATTTGAGAACATTTATGCTTTCGCCTATACGTACATGAGTGCCGCCAAATTGTATATTTCATTTTGGTGGGTGCAGGGGGGTATATGTAAATTTGCCAAACACACCTAGAAAAATCTGAAGATATAGGTATGGGTAAACCCCGACTGCGGACACTGGTTTCTGCGTAAGCCGCACTCTATGTATGTGGGAAGATAAATGGAAAGTGAGCGTCATAGGCGCTCATATATTCTAATTCTTTTAGTTCTTTTTGAGCAGGGAAGAAGAAGAAAAGCTTTGGTTTTTCTAAAATTTAATTGAAATTAGTTGTTTCCAAAATTTGGTTAATTTTCTTCCTTTTTTTTAAATTGTATTTTTTTTTTTTTTTTGAGTGGTGAAGTGGAGCTGTTGCCATCGTCGGACTGTGGCTGGAGGACAAGTGTTCCAAAGGGAGTATTTTTGCGCGCTGGTTTAGTTTTGCCAGCTAGTGTTTATTTTGCTTTATTTTATTTGTGGCAGTCGGCCATTTAGTGTTTTGAATTTGAGGAATTGAATAGAGTTGGACAGGTTGTGTTCGGTCGTGATTTATTTTGGTGAGGTGAAGATTTCGACTTTGATGTCGGAATTTAAAAATTCAAGATGGCGGAACCAATATGGCGGCCTAAATTTTAAGATTTCATCAAAACAGTATGAAATTTTGTATAGGGGGGTTTTTGGGGTCGCTGATTTCGAATTTGATGTCGCATTTTCAAAATTCAAGTTGGCCCAGTAGGTGTAGGGTATATATAAGTGGGCTTGCCCGACTGAAACTTACTCACTTGTTATAATATACTGAGGGACACCAATAAGTTAGAATTGTCTCAACTTGTGAATATTTTTCACTCATGTTACCTTTAAATGTATGAATGTCTGTCTGTCTGTCTGTCTGTCTGTCTGTCTGTCTGTCTGTCTGTCTGTCTGTCTGTCTGTCTGTCTGTCTGTCTGTCTGTCTGTCTGTCTGTCTGTCTGTCTGTCTGTCTGTCTGTCTGTCTGTCTGTCTGTCTGTCTGTCTGTCTGTCTGTCTGTCTGTCTGTCTGTCTGTCTGTCTGTCTGTCTGTCTGTCTGTCTGTCTGTCTGTCTGTCTGTCTGTCTGTCTGTCTGTCTGTCTGTCTGTCTGTCTGTCTGTCTGTCTGTCTGTCTGTCTGTCTGTCTGTCTGTCTGTCTGTCTGTCTGTCTGTCTGTCTGTCTGTCTGTCTGTCTGTCTGTCTGTCTGTCTGTCTGTCTGTCTGTCTGTCTGTCTGTCTGTCTGTCTGTCTGTCTGTCTGTCTGTCTGTCTGTCTGTCTGTCTGTCTGTCTGTCTGTCTGTCTGTCTGTCTGTCTGTCTGTCTGTCTGTCTGTCTGTCTGTCTGTCTGTCTGTCTGTCTGTCTGTCTGTCTGTCTGTCTGTCTGTCTGTCTGTCTGTCTGTCTGTCTGTCTGTCTGTCTGTCTGTCTGTCTGTCTGTCTGTCTGTCTGTCTGTCTGTCTGTCTGTCTGTCTGTCTGTCTGTCTGTCTGTCTGTCTGTCTGTCTGTCTGTCTGTCTGTCTGTCTGTCTGTCTGTCTGTCTGTCTGTCTGTCTGTCTGTCTGTCTGTCTGTCTGTCTGTCTGTCTGTCTGTCTGTCTGTCTGTCTGTCTGTCTGTCTGTCTGTCTGTCTGTCTGTCTGTCTGTCTGTCTGTCTGTCTGTCTGTCTGTCTGTCTGTCTGTCTGTCTGTCTGTCTGTCTGTCTGTCTGTCTGTCTGTCTGTCTGTCTGTCTGTCTGTCTGTCTGTCTGTCTGTCTGTCTGTCTGTCTGTCTGTCTGTCTGTCTGTCTGTCTGTCTGTCTGTCTGTCTGTCTGTCTGTCTGTCTGTCTGTCTGTCTGTCTGTCTGTCTGTCTGTCTGTCTGTCTGTCTGTCTGTCTGTCTGTCTGTCTGTCTGTCTGTCTGTCTGTCTGTCTGTCTGTCTGTCTGTCTGTCTGTCTGTCTGTCTGTCTGTCTGTCTGTCTGTCTGTCTGTCTGTCTGTCTGTCTGTCTGTCTGTCTGTCTGTCTGTCTGTCTGTCTGTCTGTCTGTCTGTCTGTCTGTCTGTCTGTCTGTCTGTCTGTCTGTCTGTCTGTCTGTCTGTCTGTCTGTCTGTCTGTCTGTCTGTCTGTCTGTCTGTCTGTCTGTCTGTCTGTCTGTCTGTCTGTCTGTCTGTCTGTCTGTCTGTCTGTCTGTCTGTCTGTCTGTCTGTCTGTCTGTCTGTCTGTCTGTCTGTCTGTCTGTCTGTCTGTCTGTCTGTCTGTCTGTCTGTCTGTCTGTCTGTCTGTCTGTCTGTCTGTCTGTCTGTCTGTCTGTCTGTCTGTCTGTCTGTCTGTCTGTCTGTCTGTCTGTCTGTCTGTCTGTCTGTCTGTCTGTCTGTCTGTCTGTCTGTCTGTCTGTCTGTCTGTCTGTCTGTCTGTCTGTCTGTCTGTCTGTCTGTCTGTCTGTCTGTCTGTCTGTCTGTCTGTCTGTCTGTCTGTCTGTCTGTCTGTCTGTCTGTCTGTCTGTCTGTCTGTCTGTCTGTCTGTCTGTCTGTCTGTCTGTCTGTCTGTCTGTCTGTCTGTCTGTCTGTCTGTCTGTCTGTCTGTCTGTCTGTCTGTCTGTCTGTCTGTCTGTCTGTCTGTCTGTCTGTCTGTCTGTCTGTCTGTCTGTCTGTCTGTCTGTCTGTCTGTCTGTCTGTCTGTCTGTCTGTCTGTCTGTCTGTCTGTCTGTCTGTCTGTCTGTCTGTCTGTCTGTCTGTCTGTCTGTCTGTCTGTCTGTCTGTCTGTCTGTCTGTCTGTCTGTCTGTCTGTCTGTCTGTCTGTCTGTCTGTCTGTCTGTCTGTCTGTCTGTCTGTCTGTCTGTCTGTCTGTCTGTCTGTCTGTCTGTCTGTCTGTCTGTCTGTCTGTCTGTCTGTCTGTCTGTCTGTCTGTCTGTCTGTCTGTCTGTCTGTCTGTCTGTCTGTCTGTCTGTCTGTCTGTCTGTCTGTCTGTCTGTCTGTCTGTCTGTCTGTCTGTCTGTCTGTCTGTCTGTCTGTCTGTCTGTCTGTCTGTCTGTCTGTCTGTCTGTCTGTCTGTCTGTCTGTCTGTCTGTCTGTCTGTCTGTCTGTCTGTCTGTCTGTCTGTCTGTCTGTCTGTCTGTCTGTCTGTCTGTCTGTCTGTCTGTCTGTCTGTCTGTCTGTCTGTCTGTCTGTCTGTCTGTCTGTCTGTCTGTCTGTCTGTCTGTCTGTCTGTCTGTCTGTCTGTCTGTCTGTCTGTCTGTCTGTCTGTCTGTCTGTCTGTCTGTCTGTCTGTCTGTCTGTCTGTCTGTCTGTCTGTCTGTCTGTCTGTCTGTCTGTCTGTCTGTCTGTCTGTCTGTCTGTCTGTCTGTCTGTCTGTCTGTCTGTCTGTCTGTCTGTCTGTCTGTCTGTCTGTCTGTCTGTCTGTCTGTCTGTCTGTCTGTCTGTCTGCCTGCCTGCCTGCCTGCCTGCCTGCCTGCCTGCCTGCCTGCCTGCCTGCCTGCCTGCCTGCCTGCCTGCCTGCCTGCCTGCCTGCCTGCCTGCCTGCCTGCCTGCCTGCCTGCCTGCCTGCCTGCCTGCCTGCCTGCCTGCCTGCCTGCCTGCCTGTATACAAAATTAAAAATTAAGCTTTATTGTTGAAAGATATATACTTTAAATTTAAAGTACGGGATGTTTTACTATTCGAGAAAATGTCCTGAACGACTTTGACAGCGCGTTATGCACATATATTACTGCGCTGATGTCCTGGAATAATTGAATTTTCTTTCACCCAGTGCCTTAGGAAGCAGTCATAAGCTTTTTCAAACTGGTTCTTGAAAGAGTTTTCTAGTGTTGTAAAATTACTTTCGTTGAAACAGTGATCAGAGAACCAAATTTCGTACTATGCTCCACATATAAATTTACAAATTGGAAGTAGCTTCGCTTTGTACTTTGGAATGAGTATAAAAGCTAAAATTGCAAGAATTGCTATTGAATTCCATATATAAGGGAATTATCCAACGTTTCTTTTATTCCATTAAATACAGTTAAAGCTCTTCCATTCTCAAGAAGCAGTACAGCCAACTATATTTCTGTTGTTTCATTTTTCCATACTATTACCTGTACTTCTTTCTTATCAAGTTTTTTCCCTGCTTTATATACTCCATCTTGTGAAGGTGTAGAGATTGGAACTCCAGACTCTGCCAAAAGCTTACAGATTTTTTTAACATTAACACAAGTTTTTTAGTTCAAGCTACAATAAAAAAGTTGTATTGCCTCAAAGTCAAAAAAGTGGTTGGGTATTCAATTGTCTGTCGAAAATGGTATAGAAGAACTTCGTAGTTACATTATTTCAAGAGTTATAGTATAAAAACGGAGTAAAGATCGGATTTCGCAGTTTTGCAATTTCTCAAAAAACCTGACGTGATGGCGAAAAACTGAGAACGCCATTATGTTTAGAACGGTATATTTATATATAAAAACTATATGAGAATATAGATGTAGTCAACAATTCGAAATATGTCGGCCTGTGTAATAGATCTTGTATTTATAAACAGCTTTTCTATCAATTATTCTAGATCCACAAAATAACATTTTTCCAAATTACGTCAAGGATTCTCCACCGGTCAGCATAAACCCAAACATTGTGGCAATTCACGTCGGGGAAGCTCCACCGGTCAGCATAGACCCAAACAATAACTCCGACTATCAAGTCAACATTTTAATATGTAACATGCAGTTCTATTACTCCGAATGTTTCCATAGCTCTTAGCATTCTTTACTATTTTGAGCTTTCTGATTAGCGCAATTTTAGTATTAATTAAAGGCTGATTCAATACAAAAACCATAATACATATGTATATTTTTATATTATCGTTCTTAGAAATATCTTCCCCGTTAATCATTTGTTACTAACAACCCTCAAAGGTTAATAAAATATGTGCCTTATAAAATATCTACATAAATAAATGGACTGAATAAATTTAATATTTTCCATATTAACTACTTAGAAGGGGGGGCAAATGAAATATTTGCCCCGGGCGCCAAAATGCCTAGAGCCGGCCCTGAATTCACAATAAATTTCTTTTCACATAAGTTATACTTTTAGTTTTGTTATACATTTAACCGCAAAAAACCGAACGCGAAATGGAAACGAAAACTCACTGACACACAAAACGGAAATCTGTCAAACGAGAGCATTTTAGAAAAAAAACACTAAGGACAAAAATTATGTTTTTATGTGCACTTGATTTACGGGACCAGACACTGACAACAAAACGAAAATTTATCAAACGAGAGCATTTTAGAAAAAAACACTAATGACAAAAATTATGTTTTTATGTGCACTTGATTTACGGGACCAGACCGACCTGCCTGAAATCCCTCGCACGATTCTTTACAGAATCAATTCACCAGCTGGACTTCGATAAAAGCGATGTCCACCAACAACTTGGCTCAGGTGCGGGACGCTACAACAAAAATTGGAAGGGAAATGGGAAACCATGACCACAAAACCGACGGACACCAATTCCACTATTAAAATCTAGAAACACCAATGGCCGACTTGCCACAACTCTATAAACATTTTTTCCTTCCTTTTATACACTTCGAATAAACTAAATGGCCGACTGCCACAGATAAGAACACCAAGAACACTATTGCCATCCGCTGTTGGAAAAAACACCCTGCGCGGAAAAAATACTCCCTTCGAAAATATCTCCTGCCTCAGCTCCACGATCCAACGACAAAAACACAGCAACCAGAAAAACACAATTTAAGAATCAAATTTAAAAATTAAAACCACAATCTTTTTTTAAAACACACTTCAAACTAAAATTAAAATTGAAAAGAATCGCAAGTCCACTAAAACTGTTCGCACTCTTTTCCCTGCCTAAAAATAACTAAAAGAATCTTGTCTATATGAACGCATATATGGCGCTCACTTTCCATTTCTCTAACATCTTCTAGTCTAGTTTTTTTTTCATATTATGTCATCGTCCCGTAAGTATAGTTTCACGCCTGGCAATCCCCAACATCGGATCGTAAAAGCTCATCAACAAACTTCTAAAACGAAGTCGCAACAAAAGGGAACAAGAGATCTTGACAGCAGTTGTCAATTCTCCGCCCGGCTGCATTCCACCCGCGCGTGACCAATTTGGTTTAAATAAACCAAAATAATATAAATAAAAAAAAGAACAATACAATAAAAAGTGTCTGTGTTTTTCCCTCCCCCACCTCCACCTCCGCGAAAGTTGCTTGGTCTCCTGAGACCAGCCAACTTTCTAATCTAACCGGAGAAAGTCGCCCTGAGTCCCCTTTTCTCGTCCGTCTTAGTCTTCCAAAACATATGCCCACGGAATTTGTTGATAAAATTCATAGGGGAAGCTTCTGGTAACATTACTATTGCAGATTTAGTGTTAAAAACATTTTAAAATTTTTCAACTCGATTTCTCATTTACCGGTATAATTTTTTTCCTGGGGGTTATACACACATTTTGCAAAACAAACTTTTATTATAAATTACATTCCTGAATTTTGAGAATTTTTTTCAAAGATTTTTTTGTCGATTTTGTGTTATCAAATTTTCTTTACAAATAATTTTTTAGTATTATTTAAAATGTTCCAATTTTTGATGTAAAGTTGTAGATTGAACTTTTTTCAATAAAATTATTTACATTTCAGAAATTTTACGAAATTTTTTCGAATTTTACGAAATATTTCAAAAAGTGTCCAAAAAGAGTGTGTTGTTTGAAACACACCTGACCACAGGTTAAAGGCACCCATATCATACTGATAACTTTTTTTTATTGCCAAAGAACCATACCATCATTAACAGAAAACAGATCTAAAATCGGTCCATTAGTTTCGTCACTAGAATTTTTTGAATTTACGTCGACCAGTCGACCGCTTTTGCCAAAAATGGGTTTACAAAAGATGTTCTCGCACTCCGGCGGCCATCTAAACCTATTCTTCGTCTCTAGAAGACCAGTTAGAGGCTTTACCAAATCAGCGAAATTTGATACAAATCTAAGTACCGTAGCGAAGAAACAGAAAAATTAAATTTTCCCTATTCATTACAAGCCTTGCCCACAAATCCTCCTCAGGACCTTCTTCAGAACCTCAACATGCTTATCAAATGTATTTGGAACGATAATAATATCGTCAAAATACACGAAAACATGGAGTTCTAAGTCAGCCCCAAGTCCCTCAGGCATAGCTCGAAAAACTTCCCCTACTAACTCCTCAAGAACCGAATTCTCCCTAGTTGAGAAAGCAACCCTATCAACTACCACCGCTACTGCGAGACCTCGACTTGGTCTGAAAAACTTCACTGACTCTTGGCCAAATCTGGCACAACACCGGCCCTAGACCACAAATCCACGCCAAGAATCAATGACTGGGGCAAATCCGACATCACGAGGTATGGACCGACTTGCCCTCTACCTCGAAATTAACCGAAACTACCCCAACTAACTCCTCTCTGAACCACTCAAAAAAACCAAAACCCAAAACTCAAAAACGCATGCAAAACATTAAAAAACAAGTGAGTAAGTTTCAGTCGGGCAAGCCGACTTATATATAACCTACACCTACTGGGCCATTTTGTATCCGCCATCTTGAATTTTGAAAATGCGACATCAAATTCGAAATCAGCGACCCCAAAAACCCCCCTATTCAAAATTTCATACTGTTTTGATGAAATCTTAAAATTTTGGCCGCCATCTTAAATTTTTAAATTCCGACATCAAATTCGAAATCAGCGACCCCGAAAACCCCACCATACAAAATTTCATACTGTTTTGATGAAATCTTAAAATTTCGGTAAAAACCCGATTTTCACTTATATGGGAGGTAGGCGTGGCAGTCGACCGATTTCGTCCATTTGCAATACCAACTCCTCCTAGGGCCTAAAAAGGATAAATCCAAAATTTGGGATCCCTAGCTTTCTTCTAGCTGCTGCAATCATGTATACAAGAAAAGAGGACGGACAGACGGATAGGACTAAATCAACTCAGGAGGTGACGCTGATCAAGAATATATATACTTTTCCATACCGGACACTTCTCCTTCTTGGTGTTACAAACATCAGACCAAAGTGAATATACCAATACCTCATGAGGTGTAGGGTATAAAAAGAACAATACAATAAAAAGTGTCAATGCGCGCTTTCGGTTTGTGTTTTTCCCTTCGGTTTTGTTCACCCGTCGCTCCGAACAAAGGGAAAACACAAAAACAAGAACAAACAAACAACAAACAAAATTCTGACGCGAATTTATGCCGCGACAAAACCTATCATCTACTTCGATTGCGTTCTTTAAATACATATTTGAATATTTGTAATAATGAAGTGTTTTCATAAAAACGTTATTTTTCGTTGTTTGAGTTTTTGAAAAACCATGTAAAAGTAATATTATTTTTCTTATTTTCTTACACATGCTCATAGAAATATGCCATGTAAATTAGTTTTTTTTCAAAAATTGTTAAAAGTTATACCCCAGTAGGGCTCTAGTTATTCGAAAAATCGATTACCCGAATAAACCGGATACCTAACTATTCGACTACTACTATTCGATTAGAAGTATTCGACTATTCGATTAACCGTTCACTGTAGACTAGTCGGTTAACCGTTGATATTCGGTTAGTCGAATATTACGAATTTAAAATCGAAATCTTCAATGGCACGCTCAAAGGAGAAATTATATGCAATGTGCGGCGCTTAGCAAATTTAATTTCGTAGGTAATTTTCGTTTTGGCAGATGAAACTTTTGCTTTCGATTTGAACTCTTATTCGGTTAACCGAATATGAACGGTTAACCGACTAGTCGACAGTGAACGGTTAATCGAATATCATTAACCGAATAGTATTCGTACAAACGGATACTAATCGGACGTTCGGTTAACCGGTTTTTTTATTATTCGAATAATTTTAAGAGCCCTGACCCCTAGTGAACTGTTTGGAAGTGAATTTTTTGCTACAATTTTATTAAATACTTTTCGGCACTTTGTTTAATATTCAGTAAAAGAGCCTTTTTTTTTTATTGAATTTATTTCTTAACATTAATATTTCTACTTTTTACTATTTTACTCCTATTTGTACTTTTTTAATTTATCTAAAATGTCGTGCTCTCGCAAGTGTAACGTGGAGAATGAAAAGGAACCATTGGTTTCTTCATAGCAAATGTGCTTCCTTAAAGGCACGTGTGATTGATGACCTTTAAGATAGAAAGTGCGGTTTGCGTTGGTCTTGCACCGAATGCCGCAAAATCGACTTGGCTATAGTTAGGATTATTCGTCAAACTAGAAAGGGATTCTTAGAAATTACTAATGAGATGTCGGTCATCCAAATGAAATTAGCCGATTACGAGAGCTTTTCCAATGAATTTAAGTTTTTGGAAGAAGATTACGTTTCTCCAAAGAGCGCACGTAAAAATTTAAATTTGAGGAGTAAATTAAATATTATTCCTAGACCAATTGGCTCCAGACCAATTGGACTTGTAGCGAATTTGTCTCAAGCCTTTAACCTTTCTCCTTATGTTGCGATTGTCCTAAAAACAACGTCGACTTGATAACTTCGTCCGCTAAAGTGGCTTCAAATACTGCTGCTCCCATTCCTAATACTGCTCAAAAACCTACTTATAGTTCTTAAACTGTTCTAATACCTAGAAAGCTTGTTGTTGTCCCACCGAGAAAATCGATTATTATTTCTCGGTTTGCGAGTGACACTACAGCTGAGGATGTGTTGCATCACATATCCGCACAACTAAAAGTTGCACCCGACAACATAGAAGTTTTTAAATTCAATTACAACTATGCCCGTATAATTTCATCCTTTAAAATTGACACCCTCAGATTGAAAAAACCCTGAACAAAATGTGTTTGCGACAAAGCCATGGAAAAAATTTTGCATGAAGAAGCCGTGCAAAGTGAACGAGAACGAATTTTGGTGCAAGAAAGCTTAGTATGAAAAACTGATGGAGTGGCCATCAGACTTTTACCCCAAAAAGCTTTTTATTAATTTTCTGTGAAAAATTTTGTTATGCAGATTTTTTTTCAAAAAGCACTTTTCATAAGATTTTGTACAAAACATTATTTTGAAGAAATTTTGAGCTAAATATTTGTTTATTATTTTAAGGCTTCATTTTATTTCGAAGCATATTTAAAATTTAGATATATTAATATTATCGCTTTTGTTTTGTATTGTTCGCAGTGAATTTGGGTACAAATTTTTTAATTTTGGTTTTTGGGTTTTTTTAGTTTGTAGGAGTTTGTAATTTGTGCAATGTTCGTTATTTATGTACACTAGGTGACAAAATTTAAAAACAAAAATTCTTTCAATAAAATTTTAATTTAAAAAAATTTGTGTTCTTAAATAAAATTTGTCAAATAATTTTCGTGAACATTTTTTTGGAGGTTTTTACGTAAAATACAGAAGCTATTTGGTTTTTTATTTTCTACATTTTTGGGAACATAGCATGTGTGTTTTAAGGTGTATCGATGTATTTATATAATTTTTAAACTTCCTGCAAATAGCATTTCATGTGATCACAACCATTTAACAATAAATTGTGAATTATTGAAGTTTTGTGTATACATAAATGCATCCAAAAGACTTTCTTCTCTGGTTTTACTACGCGCATAGAAACCCTTTCAGTTGTGCGTATTAAAACAAAAGGAAAAAACCAAATACGCGTGTCTGAAAGAAAACAACAACAATAAACGCACCAGTGTCCATGTCAAACATTCCTTCGCTTATCCCACAAAAAAAGAAATTGCTTGTTTATGGTTTACATTCCTACAGTCGATGGTCAATGCTGGCGCAGCGAATTTCAGAAGGAAAACAATGCGCGAACTAAAAATGTGTGGACAACATAGCACAAATTACAAACTCCTACTTACTAAAAAAACCCAACATTAAAAAATGTTTACCCAAATTCACTGCGAACAATACAAAACAAATTGCATTTACATTTTTCACAGAAGCGATAATATTAATATATCTAAATTTTAAATATGCTTCGAAATAAAATTAAGCCGTTAAATTATAAACAACTATTTAGCTCAAAATTTCTTCAAAATAATGTTTTGAGATAATAAAACGAGATTTTTTAAAAAAAATCTGCATAATAAAATTTTTTACAGAAAATTAATAAAAAGCTTTTTTGCGTAAAAGTCTGATGGCCGCTCCATCAGTTTTTCATACTAAGATTTCTTGCACCAAAATTCGTTCTCGTTCACTTTGCACGGCTTCTTCATGCAAAATTTTTTCCACGGCTTTTTCGCAAACACATTTTGTTCAGGGTTTTTTCAATCTGAGGGTGTCAATTATGATTCATGAAGATGTATTTGAAATTGCATTGGTTCCTAGTTTTTGGCCTCCAAATGCGTTTATCCGTTAGTTTATACCACGTGAAAATACTCGAGCACCTAAAACGGCACGTTTGCCTCGAGCACGCGAGGCAAATTTTCCGCAAAGATCGTAATTCAATACTAAATAATACTGCAATTGGAGGTGGTTGTTTGATTGCCATTCGATCCACTTATTTTTCAGAAGAAGTTATTTTACAAGATGCTTTTAATATTGAATTTTGCTGTGTCAAAGTAAAGTATCAGTCTTTAAATGTTTTCATTACGTGCTCATACATTCCTCCGAGCTCTTCCAGTGAAATTTATTTAAAACACCTATCAGTTATTAACGAAATTTTCTCCAGACTGAAACCGAATGAACATGTTATTGTTTCGGGTGATTTCAATCTGCCAAGTATTTGTTGGGAAAGTGATATTGATAACCCTTTTAAACTGCTTCCATCATAGAACAATTTAAATGATATTGAGTTCCTTAACTCCCTTGCCTTACAAAGTTTATCACAAATCAACCAAAACCTTAATGCAAACCACCGAATTCTTGATTTAATATTCGTGGATGATTTCTTTAATCTGAATTTATCGCTGTCAGCTCCTCTAACGCTGCCTAAAGATGCTCATCATCCCACTTTGGAAATTACAATAACTCTCCATTCACAAGTTACCTTTAATAATACAAATTCTACAACAGTCTTTGACTTCAAGAAAATCTGAAATATATCTGAAATAAACTGGTCTTATTTAACTAAAATAAATTGCTTAATGACAGCTGATCTCCTTGAACAATTAGTCGAAACGTTTACCAAAGATCTTCATGATTGTTTTGAGTATGCGGTTCCTAAAACGAATCTAAAGGAAACTAAGGACCCCTCATGGTTCAACAACTATTTGCGAAAACTAAGAAATTCTAAAACTAAATATTACAGATTGTATAAAAAACATCACAGATTAACTGACTTATCGAAATATACATATCTATGTTGTAAATATAATTTTACTTGCAAATTAAATTATAAAAACTATTTAAACAAAGTGAAAACATCTTTGAAGCAAGACCCAAAGTCTTTTTGGAACTTTATCAATATTAAACGTAAAGATAGTGGTTATCCATCTCTTATGAAATATTATGATGTTGAATCGGATAATGAAGAAACTATATGCAATCTTTTTGCCAATTTTTTCAAAACAACATATTCTGTGGATTCTTACCGTCACAATACCTATACTTTTGATAAAACACCTTTTAATGTTTTACAACCTGTAAGCTTGTTGCACCAATCACTTTATTATTTAAACATTCCCTTTCAGTATATATTATAGCTAAATTAAGTGCAATTGCAAAACTTTTTGAACAAATCATTTGCATTCAAATAAACTCTAGTATCTCCAAATCAATTTCACCTTTTCAACATGGATTCTTACCTGGCGAGTCAACTACAACTAACTTACTAGAACTTTCATTACATGTAATTGAAAATTTTGAAAAAGGATTGCAAACTGATGTTATATACACTGATTTTAACAAAGCTTTTGATGTAGTAAACCATAAATTAATAACTTCCGTCAGGATTATTAAAATGGATCAATTCATATTTAGTAGATAAAACACAATGAGTTGTTTTCAAATCAACCAAATCAACTGAATTTAATGTTACATCGGGGGTACCTCAGGGAAGTCACCTGGGATCTTTCCTCTTCTTGTTATTCATAAATGATCTATCATATATCATCAAAAATAGCCATATTTCATTGTACGCAGCTGACGTCAAACTTTTCTATTCATTTAAAGTGGGAAACCCCTCGGAAACGATTCAGTTGTGCAGATGAGCAGTCAAAATATATGATATTTTTTTTTATTTTTTTTTTTTTTTTATAGTAATTTTATTTAATTGAATCACCTAATAATAACTTAGGTCTAACAATGATTTTTCAAAAATTCAGAAATTCAGCTTATTTTTATAATATTCAGATTAAAACTATTTGCTCTATATCCATTGATTTAGGCAATGTAGAGTTATCGTAACTAATATATTGGGAATATATTAGTTTCGTTTGAGACGTGAGGGATTCAGAGGTCTCAGTAAATTTCTAGCTAGAATGTTTGGGTGAAACATGAGCTTCTGCTTGTACTTCGAGGTAAATTTCGGAATTTCGTCTTTTACTGCAGGTATATTCAGGTCTCTGTGGATGTTAGTATTTTTTATATACCAAGGGGCTCTGGCAATTTGTATCAGGATTTTAGATTGGACTCTCTGGAGTTTTTCCACGTTCGAGGGAGAGGCAGTGCCCCAGAGTTCAATTCCATATGTCCATATGGGTTTTATTATACTTTTGTATATTTGGACTTTGTATGTGAGATTTAGCTTTGATGCCCTTGAGATTAGCCAATTTAGTTCCAATTGCTTTAATTTGATCTGAGTGATTTTGGATTCAATATGTTTATGCCATGTGAGTCGGCGATCGAGATGCATTCCAAGATACTTGGTTTCGGAACTTTCAGGGACGACTTGGTCGTTTATCTTTAGAGCAGGACACGTGCCCCTTCTTAGAGTGAAGGTTAAGTGACAGCTTTTGGATTCATTGACCTTGATTTTCCATCGATGTAGCCAATTACTTAGAGTGTCCAAGTGTTTTTGCACATATAGAGATGCCATGTCTGGGTTTGAGTGATAGCAGTGTCATCAGCAAAAGTCGATATGAGAGTTCTATCACTTTTGGGCATATCTGCAGTATAGAGAATATATAGCAGGGGCACGAGGACACTGCCTTGTGGTACTCCGGCCAGTATTTCGTATTTTCGGGAGACAAAGCTTTTGTATTTTACTACAAATTTTCTATTCGTGAGGTAGTTTTTGAGTAGACAGTGCATATTAGCGGGAAGAATATGCTGTAGTTTGTAAATAAGTCCTTCGTGCCAGACTTTATCGAAGGCCTGGGTGATATCGAGGAAAACAGCGGAGCAATACTGTTTATTTTCGAAAGTGCCTTTTATTGAGTCAACAATGCGGTGCACTTGCTCAATAGTGCCATGCTTTTCGCGGAAGCCAAACTGGTGATCGGGAATCACTTGTTTTTCTAGAATTTTCGGTAGAATCAATTTTATTAAAAGTTTTTCGAAGAGTTTCGATATTACAGAGAGCAAACTTATAGGCCGGTATGACGTCACATTACTGGGATCTTTTCCAGGTTTGGGAATCATTGTAACTTGAGATAGTTTCCAATCATCTGGGTAGTGACATGTTCTGAGAATCGCGTTAAATATGTGCAATAAGTGGGTTATTGCAACTGTTGGCAGTTCTTTTATCATTGTTGGCGTTATCAAGTCCGGTCCTGGTGCTTTTTTCGGGTCCAAGCTTTTGTTTATTGCCTCCATAAGTTCGTTTTTTTTAATCGCGATTGTACAAGAGGTATTATGTGGGATTAATGTTGGTATTGGGATATCACCAGCTGTCGTGTTCGGGGTGAACACGGTTTTTAGGTGGTTGGCAAAAGCTGCACCCTTTTCTGCATCGCTTCTGGTCCAGTTTCCATTTGGCAGCCTTAGAGGGGGTTCTGTCAGTATTGGTTTTTTCATATTTTTTGCAGCTCGCCAGAGCGAGTAGTTTGTTGATTTTGTGGGTGCGAGATGTTCAACAAATAGCTGGAATTCTCTTTCGGATTTCCTCTCAAGCTGCTTTTTTAGAATTTTTTTTCAGATTTGGGGATCTGTTGTTTTGCCAATCGCGACGTATTTTCCTTTTATTTTTTATTAACTGCTCTATGTCCTTTGGAGTACACTTTGCATAGGTGCGAGTTGAGCTTTTTGGGATTTGGGCGGGAGTGGCCGCTGCAGCTGCTTGGGAAAGCAAGAGTGTGAAATTACTAACAGCTGTGTGTATTTCAACTTTCGTTTTTAGTGACACATTAGGGATAATGTGGGAGCTTATATACTTTCGATATTTGAGCCAGTTTGTGAGTTTGCTGGTCAGTTTATCTGGTGGATTGGCCTCAGAACTTGGCGCATACTTTATAGTGATAATAGTAGGCGTATGGTCTGATGAGAGATCTAGAGAGGATTCAATAAACAATTGGCTCCTTTTTACAGTTTTGAAGACTGCAAAGTCAATGACATCGGGGGTTTTACAACTGTCAGTTGGCCAGTAAGTTGGCGTGCCAGAAGAGATCACGTCAAGACCGAGTCTGTTGACAGTGTTCAACAGGAGCCTGCCCTTTGGCGATATAAGGCGAGAACCCCAATATGTATACTTTTGTCCAAGAGAATGGAAAAAAGTCTGGAATTGCTGCTCAGATATTTTCTGTCTGGGCGGGCAGTATATAGCTGTTAATGTTAGGCCTTTTAAGTATTCATCGAGAGAAATACTTGTCGCTTGGATATATTCTGTGCAATAATTCTGGAGAGCGTAATGTTTTATACGACTTTTAATGAGAATGGCGGTTCCACCTCTAGCGTTTCCGCTTGGATGCTTTGTGTCATAGAGTCTGTATATTGGTAAATTGAAAAAGTGTTTTTCAGTGAAGTGTGTTTCAGAAATTAGCATAACGTTTATGCTAGACTCTTTCAAGAACTCGAGAAGTTCTAGTTTGTGATGACACAGGCCGTTTGCATTCCAGAATGATATTTTTAAACCATTCATGGCTTAGACATGAGATGTTGTAGTAAAAGACTTTGATTCTTTATCATTTCTTGCATCATATTTTGCATACCAGACATAAATTGAGACATATTTTGCATGAGTAGAGTTTGTTCAAGGCTACTACTAGGAGGAGCAGGTTGCGCGTGCACAGTGGCAGAGTGACCGCTTTTTAAGGCACTGGCGTAGGAAACGCCTTGTTTTGTAAGTGGGTTTGCGAAGGATTGTGCAGCGGATAGCGGAGGAAATTTTTGGGTTTTCCATGTTTCATGTTTTTGCGTAACATTTTCCGTCTTTTTTATGAAGCTTTGATAGACTGCACAGCCTCTATAGTTAGCAGTGTGATTGCCACCGCAATTACTACATTTTTTAATAGTGGGATCCTCTTTTGTTTTTGAGCACGAACCTGTTTCGTGCAGGTCTCCACAAATTACGCACACGCTGGGAAGAGTGCAGTAAGACTTTGTGTGGCCGTATTCTTGGCAGTTATGACACTGAATCGGTCCACTGCGCTTGTGAGGCACTTCAATTGTGATTTTGCGATGTAGCAGATATCTGAGCGAGTATATCGGGTGGGGTTCACCTTTTTTGAGCAATTTTGAGTCGAACTCTAGTTCCACACGAAAAAGGGGTTGTGGGATTTTTTTTTGATTCTGGATATTGAATACGGACTTTATTTGGAAGCCTTCATCGCTTAGTGCAGTTTTGATTTCGTCGCATTCTACGAAAGGCTCGATACCTTTCAGTACGACTGAGAGGCCTTTGGAACTTTTGAGCTGGTAGGTGTAGTAGCTCTTTTTGAGTTTATCAAAGAGATTGACAATTTTTCTATAATTGGATTCGCTGTAAATTTGGATTTTTGTTTCGTGTACTTGAGAATAGAAATCACGTGGAAATTATTAGGACCAATATTTTGAGTTATATCTTTGATTAGCGAATTAGAGTTTCGCTCACGCAGGTAGATAGGTGGGGGTTTTTGCGATTTCGGCTTGGGATCCGAATCATTTTCTTCAGCAAGAATCGCATATCGATTTTGCCCAAGCTCGAGAGATGGTTTAACGGGATTCGTCTTTTGAATTTTTGCGGAATGCCTATTCCCATTAGGGGGGGACGATAGTACTCGCTTTGCGAAGTAAATGTTGATTCCTGTCTGCACTGTCGGCATTTTGCTCTTTTGACCTGTATTAATGGAGCGAGTAGCGACCTTTGTTATGCGATTAGCGATTTCAGAAAATCCGCTATTCGTCTCACTTGAGTCAGGAATGGGGGTAAGGCCTACGGGGATTTCAATATATTTGCTAGGAGTATCAACCAAAGAAATTGACGATACAGAGTTACCTGTGTTTGCGTGTGCAGTATCGCTAAGGGAACTCCACTGTATATCTGACGAGGGAATTTGAATAGGTTGTTGTTGTTGTTGCGGAAGCTGTTGCTGCGCACCGTCTTGCTGTGGAAGCTTTTGCTGCAGGGGTTGCAAAAGTTGTTGTTGTAGTTGCAGCTGCTGATGAGCTGTACCATTTCGTCCACTGTCTACTGATGACGGAGGGGTACGTTGCATGACGAGCGGTCACACTGGTACTAATTTCGCGTTTTTAAGGTTCTGGTCACCCTAATTAGAAAAGCGACGCATAGATGGCGCGATGCGGTTTGTGTACTCGCTGATCGCTGCAAACAGATGTTTTTTGGGATATTTTTTTCCGAGGGAAATTTTAACGTCAACGCTGTGTTGACTTTGCTGTCAGTGGATCAGCTGATTATATTTTTTTTATAAAGAATGTGTAATGTTTTAGCAGATATGTTGCGCGGGATAAAGATTTTGTTGATGAAGCGAATTGTGATTTTATTTGGCAAAAATTTTCGTTTTGTTTTTAAATTTCACAAAAGTGTCCTAGCAAGTGATCGCGAGCTCTATGCAAACGCGTCACTGTACTATCGCACGAAGCCTCGGGGTTGTTTCAATATTTTTAGAGTAGAATTTCCGATATAAAAAATTGATTTTATGAGAGCAGATTTTTTATTCGCACAACCGATTGAACTGACGTTTCGAATTCCAATTTGAAGTTGAAATTTGAGAGTTCTTTTAAGCATCTGCGCGTTTTCGAGGGGTTTCCCACTTTAAATGAATACCCTTACAGATGGACCTAGGCAAGCCACATAACTGGTGTACAATAAACGATATGAATCTCAACTTGAAGAAATGCAAACAAATGACTTTTAGAAAATTGAACCCCATCTTACACACATAGAATTGAAAATGAAGAACTTGAGACACTTAATTCTTTTGATGATATTGGAATAACTATGGATCCCAAACTTTGTTTCAATATGCATGTGAACAAAACTATTAATAATGCAAATTGTGTGCTAAGATTTATTAAACAATGGTCTAAGGAATTTGATGATCCTTACATCAGTAAACTTTTGTAAATCTCTCTTGTCCGTCCTATTTTGGAGTACGCATCTATTGTGTGGTGCCCTCGTTATAATTGTTACATCAATGCTATAATTGTTACATCAATGCTATAGAATCAGTACAGAAACGGTTTTTAATTTTTTGTTTACGTGGATTGCCTTGTAACCCATATGTTAATCTTCCAACATACGAAAATCGTTCGAAACTAATTTCTCTTCCGTCGCTAAAAAACAGTAGACTAATGCTTAATTCAAAATTATACAAGGCAATGTTAATAGTGAATGTCTTTTGAGCAAATTAAACTATAAAGTACCTTCGCGCGCAACAAGAAATTGTAATTTACTTCAAGTATAAAAAGTTAAATCCAACTATATGAAATCGGAACCGTTCAGATCACCGTGTGGCGATTTCAATAATATCTACAATGCAAATCAAAAGACAAAATCGGAAATTCTTCTTTGCCTATCAAAAAATAATTAAAATACCTAAAATTCAATAAATAATTAATAAATAATTCATATGACGATTTCGCTCATTTTCAATACCAGCTCCTTCTAGGGCCTAAAAAGGATAAATCCAAAATTTGGGATCCCTAGCTTTCTTCTAGCTCCTGCAATCGTGTTTACAAGAAAAGAGGACGGACAGACGGTCAGACTGACAGATGGACAGACGGGCAGACGGATACGGCTAAATCAACTCAGGAGGTAACGCTGATCAATAATATATATACTTTTCCATACCGGACACGTCTCCTTATTGGTGTTACAAACATCAGACCAAAGTTAATATACCTATACCTCAAGGGGTGTAGTGTATAATAAGTCATGAGACTAATCAATATAGAAATTCAATATCAACATTTCAAAATTTACAGACAGATTTTACCGCAACAATTGTATACAAATCCCCAAAATCAATAGAATTCCCGAATTTATGCAAATGCCCAAAATCAATATAATTCCCAAATTTAAACTAGAGACCGACCGAAATTCGGTTTCTCGGCTTTTTGGCCAAAAATACTGTTTCGGCAGTGTTTCGGATTCGGTCGAAAAATAAAATATCGTAAAATTTCGATATTTCTGACGAAAATTTCGGCTTAATGAATAATGAAAGAATAAATTACAAAGATTCGACAAAACTGAACATTTTGTGTGTTAACTAGACTTGATAGACAAATTCTTATGATCTACCACTCTCGCGATGATTTTTAAATTTCTACTGCTCTACTACGGTAGCAGATTTTTCTACTTCCCTCAAAATATGTTTTACTACTATTGTAAGAAATCTACTCCTAAAAATTTTATATGAGTTTCATATATAGACTGACCGAAATCGCTTTTTTAATTTCGGCCGAAACCAAAAAAATAAAAGAAAAAATTTTGAATTTAAATGTAATAAAGTAGTACATAATTAAGCGCATCAGTAGGGTGAAATCGATCATTTTAAGTTCAGATCATGAATTAGACGAATTTAGAAGCAATGAATTTGAAGGGGCAGGGTTCTCACCTTTTGCTACGACGAGAGTAGTATATATTCGATTTTAGGGGAGTATATTTGAAGAAAGGAGAGTAGATTTAATTTTTTTTGCGTAGAGTAGTTGAAATTCTGTCAGGGTAGTAGATTTAGATATGCGTTTCTGCGTAGAGTACTAGAAATTCTACGAGAGTAGTAGAAATTTCTGCAGGGGAAGCAGTTTTGTTGAAAGATTAGTAGTTTTGCATTGTATGAAACTCACATAATATTTTGAGGAGTAGATTTCTTACAATAGTGGTAGAACATTTCTTGAGGGAAGTCGAAAAATCTACTACCGTAGCAAAGGAGTAGAAATATAAAAATCATCGCGAGAGTAGTAGATCCACTCTGATAGGAGTATGTTGCGTCCTAATTTTCTTTA
Source organism: Heteromyza rotundicornis (assembly GCA_951394025.1). Lineage (NCBI taxonomy): Eukaryota > Metazoa > Arthropoda > Insecta > Diptera > Heleomyzidae > Heteromyza > Heteromyza rotundicornis. Next base: position 42,752,610 of record OX596010.1, read on the forward strand.
GTGAAAATAAAGGACACAATTCTTTAATTTTTAATTATATTATTTATTTATCACACTGGAGGGTCCCGTAGGAATCGCAGTGGATATTTTTATATTAATTCCAGAACGGTGCTGACCGTTCTGTGTACAAATTACAACTGAACTTTTTTAAAATACTTATTTCTATTAGCCGTTCCAGACACAAATCATATTTGCTTACGCTGCATTTGGTCACACCAATACATTGTTGGCTGACCAAATTCTTGCAGCAAAACGTTATCGTGTTACACATCAATGCCATACCTGCGTCCAGCTTTGGCTGTTGATGTATATACAAAGAAAACAACGATTGTGCACGTTTCAAATCGTGGGATAATTTGTGCCTAGATGGCCTTTTTTGGATCAGTGAATGTGGCGAAAATTATGGGACTCGATTTTAACTCACAACATTCCCTAACTCTTAAGGAAAGAAAAAATTAGTATAGACAACTTTTCAATTTGTCAATACCAATTTTTTCTATTATCTATTTTCATAGTATTTCTCTTTAAACTATTTTAGTAGTGTTTTTCTTTATACTACTTTTAACAAAGTTTGTCCTTCAAATATTTTTATTTATATATATATATTTTTTTTTTATGATTTTTTTTTTATAAACATTGTAAATGTTTTAATTTTATTTTTTTTTTTATTTTTTTTTATTTATATATATATTTTATTTTTTCCAATTTGTTTTAGCTTTATTTATTTTCTGTTACATGGAAGTAGGACTAAAATCAAATTATAATTATAAAAATTATAACATTAATTTTAAAGTAAGATCTGTGAAATTATTAAAACATTGCTATGTACAAATTTGTAATTTTGAAAAATCAGTACTAACTAATTAATTATTTGATGATTATACAATAATACTAAATAATTGAACACTAAATCAAACAAATTATAAACTATGGTTAAAATTAAAATAATATTTTCCGTTGGTTTCTTTTTCATCATTTTTTTACTTTCATATTTTTTGAAACCAACTGGATTTTAGGAATAAAATATTGAATAATTGAATTATAAAAAATATACTCTTTCATACTATCGTGCAGATTTGGTGGCTGTTTGGCGTTTCCGCTGATCCCTGTGGTTTCTTCTTCACTGTTGCTCTTCACTGTTGTTCTTCACTGTTGTTCTTCACGGTTGCTGCTCCCGGTTGTTAAAATGATGACGGTGGCATGTTATGTTTTGGGTATTGTTTCATCCTGTGTACATTTTCTTCGTGCAGATTTAATGGTATATTTCATTCTGAATGCTGTGCGACCCCCTTAGACATTCATGTATTGCTGGCGTAATGTAAACTGTTGAGCCCAGTAGTAGTCCACTTCGTTTTTATTTTCGTTATACCTTAATAGGCCATATTTGATGGTTCCACCGACCCGTGGTGTTTCGATAGTTGGACTGGCTCTAGTAGTTGATACTATGCACATTGTATGATTTAGTGACATAGTCTGAACTGGACAAGGTGATCAATGTACTCTTGCCGTTGTCATTTATGCTTGGTCTTGTTGGGGTCAGCAATTTTCAGTGGCCATTGTATCCGTGGGACCATCCCAGTGATAGGCCCTTGCAGTGCAGATGAATTCGTCGACTTTGTATACTGCGGAATCTTGGAGTATTGTGCTACTTGCCATCCCTCCGTCTCATTTAAAACCGGTAACAACGGTTGATGCCCTTTATTATGGATAGTCAGTGTTGCCTTGCCGATGTTCGTCTGGTCGATGTTCGCCTTGTTGATGATCGCCTTGTCGATGTTCGTTTGGTCGATGTTCGCCTTGCCGATACTCTCCCAAATCATTTCAACACACAATCTTCGTATTAGAGTACCAAACATAATAATAATAACAAATTATTATATTGACTAAAAATATACTGATATATCTTAAAATGTAATAGTAAAAAAAAAATGTTGTCCCATAGATGTGACATCAAGTTGCCGGAACTTAGGTAGAATTACCGTGACTGCCCAGGCACCATGAATTGCATCTTTTACCATGCTTTTCAGTTCAGCATGTTACTAAAAACATGCTAAAAACCATGTTGGGTTTGGTGAATATAAGATTCTTATTCAAACTTTGAAGAAGTTTGTTTGTCACACAAAATATTACAACGATGTAATCGTGACATTAAAGAATTATGAACTGCTACTTGGGTCCATCTGTAACGAAAAAGATAATTAATCTTTCATCCTGCAGATATTAACAGACTGCAGGAGTAATCTGAAAAAATTCCGAAAGATTCTATACTCTTTCCGTAATACCGTTTACCTAGCGACTACATACGATATCCTGGATACCAAATAGTTTGGTTACCCCTGATATGTTACGGTCGACTGGAACAGATATTCAGAATTTTTTAACCTGACGATTCACGTATCCATCCTCTAGTAATTCACAAATTTTAATAATAAACTTATTTGAACTTCTTGTAAATGTTAAATGTTTAAACTTATTAATCCATAAGTGTTTAAACGTTATATATATATAGAAATAGACCATCTACTGCATTATGCCGCGCAACCGTAAAACACCCGAAACCGATATTCCGGCTGAGAAGGATCATACTTGATTCAAGTAACTTGAACAATGCCGTGGACAATGAGTGTAATGACGGTGGGGCAGAGTTACAATCGTGCTCATTGCAGAATGCTGATAAAGCTGAAAAATGAAAAGAATTAGAATATTCAACAAAATAAAATTGTTTCCCGAAGCACTGAAAAGAAACATAATTAAAAATATAAAAATAATTTTATATTTTAGAATGCGTTTATTAAATTTCCACTTCTGGCACTTGAACCATAAATTGACTTTGCTAGAATTAATAACGTGAACGTGGGCTCCGATAATTATGACAATGACCCGGGAAAACTGTATCGCTAAGCGCTAGACCACGTTGGGCGCCAAAGTGATCGTCAACTTTTAGCGTGGAACAAATATATACGGGATAGGGTACCTTTTAGCGTTGCACAAATATATGCAAGCTAGGATACTTTTTACCGTTGCATAGTTTAGCAAACCTCCGATGAGTACATTGTGTGGGTACTGGAATCGGGCTTTCCGTTTCAAACTAAATCAATTTATGTACACATATATATATTTATGTACGCTCGTTCGTCTGAATTTTGAGGATGTAACGCTACAGTTGTTATGTAATATGTTTTCTATACCAATGGTAAAATGAAAAATCAGTGAAAAATATTTATATGAGAGAACTAAATATTAATTTTGGGAATGCTAAGGAATATCTTTTAAATGTTAAATATTTAAACCTATAAATGCTTATATTGTTAAATATAAGCGACAATAACTTTAGTTATACAATTTTAACAAGTTATTGTGTATAGTTTTTTGTTTATTCTTAATCGAAATTATTTTGGTTACTGGACCGTTAGCGGAGATAACCTCAAATGGTCCAATCCAAATAGGAGAAAATTTATTTTTCCTATTTTGGTTTTGCATGAGAACCTTGTCACCTGCTTTAAATTCTATGGGATTTAATGCGGTATCATAGGTCTTCTTCGAGAGCTCTTTGGCTTTCTCTTGATTTTGTCGAACTATCTCATGAGTTCTCTGTCACTGGTATTTTAATACTTTTGAAGGATCATCTATGTTGTACAAGGGTGCACATTTTCTTTTCAGATTGTTTGGCATTTCGGAGTCAAACCCGTATAATGTTCGGAACGGTGTTTGTTTTGTTGACGTATGTACAGTATTGTTATGTACATCCATTGCTGCACTTAGCCATTGATCCCAATTTGAACCATCTTCCTTTGCAAAACTTCTCAAATATTCTGCTAAAGGTCGGTGACTTCTTTCCAAAGATCCATTAGCTTGTGGATGATATGGTGTAATATGCAACTTCTTTATTCCTAACATTTTGCATACATCAGAAAACACCTTTGAGACGAAATTATTTCCATTATCGGTAATTAATACTTTCGGAGTGTTGTGCCGTGTTATGATTTCATTAAAAAATGATTTCGCTACGGTGGTTGCTTCCCCGTTCGGCATAGCCGTGCAGACCATGTACTTCGAAAAATCGTCTTGGAATGTCAAAATATATTTGTTACCTGACGTCGTTTCAGGTAATATACCCACTATATCCATGTAGACCTTGTCGAATGGACGTTGTGGTGTGTCAGTTAATACCATTGGCATTTTAGTTAGTCTCGAACTCTTATTTATTTGGCATTTTTTACAATTTTTCACATATTCCTTGATTTGTTTTTGCATTCCTTTCCATGATCTCTTATAACAGTTTCTATTGTCCTGGGGTCTGTGAGTATTTATTTTCTTTCGGATTCTCGGGTCCTTCTTCGTTTTTCTGTTGTGTTGCGGCTGCTGCTTCAGCTGTATCGATTTCCGTCTCCTTTGCCCTGGATCTAGTTTGCACCATCACTACTTCTTTATTGATTTGTGGTATTCTGCTGAGCGCATCCGTATTCAAGTTTCGTTTTCCCGGTTTGTACACTATCTCGAAATCGTATTCGGATAATTTATGCCGGAATAAAGTTTTTGGTTGCCCACACTATCGCTAGAAACTCTTTTTCTATTGTTGAGTAATGTTTTTCTGCCGAGTATAGTGATCGGCTGGCGAAGACTATCGGTCGGTCCTCGCCTACTTTTCCTTGAGACAATATTGCCCCTATGGCTTCCCCACTGGCGTCTGTTGTTAGAAGAAATTCTTTTGTGAAGTCTGGATAAGCTAATATAGGTGGAGAGGTGACGACCTCTTTTAATTTTTCAAATGATTTTTGACAATGGTTTGTCCACTGGAAAGGACGTTACTTTTTAAGCAAATTTTTTATTGGGGCGTCAAGTTGGGACATATTTTGTATAAATTTTCTGTAATAGTTTACCAGACCTAAAAATGCTTGAACATCCTTTTTATTTTTTGGAACTGGAATATTTTTCACACATTCCAGTTTTTGCGGATCCGGCAAAGCGCCTTGTTCTGAGCACTTGTGGCCTAAGTAAACTATCTCCCGACGTAGGAAGTTACATTTTGCTGTGTTCAATTTTAAATTGTTTTCCCTCAACATGTTCAATACTTATCCCAATCTTGTTTCATGCTGCCCTAAGTTTTTCCCGTAAACTACTATGTCATCTAAATAAACAAAACAATCAAGTCCCTGTAATCCTGTCAAAATGTTGTTCATTAGTCTTTGAAAGGTTGCTGGCGCACCTGTCAATCCAAAAGGCATCCTATTAAACTTGAAATGTCCTAAGCCCGTGCTAAACGCTGTTTTTTCCCAGTCTGTTTCGTCCATTAAAACTTGGTGGTAACCACTAGCAATGTCAAGTGTAGAGAAATATCTACTGTGTCCTAGTTGATCAAGAAATTCGTCTATTCTTGGAATTGGAAATACCTGTTTTATTGTAGCTTCGTTTAGCTTTCTGAAGTCTACCACCAGTCTCCATTTTTTCTGACCGTCTTTCCCACATTTTTTCGGTACTAGAAGTATTGGTGAATTCCACGGAGAGATACTTGGTGTAACTACCTCCTCTTCTAATAATTTTTGCACTTGTCTAGCTATTTCCTCCCGGTGGACATGCGGAAGCCTGTATTGTTTTTGATTGACAGGGGGTTGGTCTGATTTTGTAAGAATTTTATGTTTCAAAACATGAGTACATGATAACTTATCGCCAGGTAATAAAAATACATCGTGGAATGATTTAAGTTACCTACGTTGGGTAACTTAAATTTGTTGTAATTCGCGAATTTGGGCTTAAAATAATGATTTACTTTAAAATCATTTTCTGTTGAATTTAAAATTGGTACGTGTATAATATTTTCCTTTACTTCAACGAGGGTTTCCCCTAAATAAATACATGGGGCTAATTCTTGTTTCTCTACTATTACTAAAGGAATTTTAGTTTTTATTTTCAAGGCTGCAATCGTTATTGCCCTTGCTTTTATTCTAACTTCCTCGTTGTAATGAATAGCATTCAATTTATTCATTTGCTCAAGAGGAAGTGTTATAATTTAACTTTTTCTTCATTATAAATCGTTAGTGTCTTTTCTAACGTATTTATGATGGACTTATTCCACAAATTGTCACGACCCAATATTCCATCCGCTGGTATACCTTGTTCTAGTGCCACTAGGTGTAACTTAAAACTCAGGTTTCCTGCAGTGGCATGTTGTAACATATTGGATCCTAAGGTGGAAACACAACCACCAAATGCTCCGCTCAAATTTTTTACCACCCGGTCGTCCCGTTCTGGAAATTTGGTTAGCGAAGTCTGCTTCACTAGGCTGGTGTCTGCTCCGGAATCCACGAGTAAAATGAGTTTCCCATTTTTAGAGTCCTCGCAAGGAAATTCAATGAAAACATCATTTACTTTGGTTATACCGAAACATTCAGCCTGTTCTTCGTGAATTGTTAAATTATTTTGTTTTAAACTATTCGTAATTTCAGACTCTTCATTTATGGTAACCTCTGTTACCATATTGGTCTTTACTACGGTTGGCCCTGTTTCTACTTTAATTTTGGATCCCCGGTCTAGCCTTGATTGGGTCCCTGTTCGTTTCCCTGTTTTGCATCGTACTTTTTCTTTGCAAAACAGTCGGAAATTATGTGCCCTTTTCGCTGGCACCAAAAACAAACTATTTCTTGCGTCTTAAATTTATTCTTCTTATCATTGACCCCTTCCGCCCGTTTTTCCACCGTATTCTTCCCACAATGGTTGGCCTCATGCCCATAGGTTTTACACTTTTCGCAGAACGGTGAATTTTTCCTGCTAAAACAGGCGTCTCGAGTGTGCCCTATTTTGTTACAGAATGAACAAGTAGGTCTAAATTTTTTCCCTTCATTATTTGGGTATTTAGGGGCTTGGCTGATGGGGTTATATATTGTCGCAATCTGATCTGTTGGTTGGGCCCGTGGTGCAATATAATGAGCTCCCTGCGGGGTGCCAACCGGTTGATATTATTGCATGGGTACATATTGAGGTATTGTGGTAGGGTATGGTTGCATGGGCATATATTGCTGAGAGGCTGTGCTTGGGAAAAATGATGGGGCATTTGTATTTAAATTTATGCCGTAAGCATTTTCCCCGAAAGTCAGCGTGCTTGCTCTTTCAATAGTTTCCCATGTCGACACCGCGTCTTTAACCAAATCCTCTAATGTATTTCCCTGTACATTGAACATATGAATTTTCAGGGTTGCATCCCGCAACCCTACTTTAAACGTATTCATTACGTTCTTTTTTAGTTCATTTAAAATGGCACTTGTGCCTTCTTTATATTTTAATTCAATAATTTGTTCTGCTGTTGTTTGCAGAGTATTTAGCCGCCTAGCATACTGGCGGATTTCCTCTCCTGGCTTTTGCACAGCTTGTTGTACTTCCTGCCATACTGACTCCAAGGTTTTTTCTTCAAATACGTATTTTTTAGAAGAATGTAAATCTCTTCCAATGTATTGAATGTCTTCGATCTAACTAGATCGAAAGCGTCACCATGTAGCCTAAGTTTTATACAAGAAATGAACTTTTGCAAATCCCTCTTATCGAAACCCTGTGCTGCTACATCGCAGCCTTGGATAAATTTATATATGTCAGTTCGTAGGTCGGTGTTGTCCCCTCCTGAGAATAGGGGTACCAGCATATTCACTGTTTTTGCTATACCAGCTACATCCATGTTGAGGGATTTTTTTGTTTCTTTTGTATTGTTACTACTATATTTTTTTGTTAATGCCAATGTTTCCTCTAAATTTTGTATCTGTCTATTTCCTTCTTCTATTTTTCTATTGCAATTCACATGTGCTGATTTCAAAGATTCATCCAGCAATGCTGGTGATATATCCAGATATGCAAGTTCATTAATTGTTATAAATAAAAAAAAAAAAAAATCCATTCCTTCATTCATTTTTTTTCCGCAGGGGTATTATTTTATTTCACCACACTTAGTCAAGGCACAAACCACCAAGATCGTTTAATCGTATGAAAAATTCATGTGAATTTATCCATTGTTTTTCCCGCAGGGGTATCCACAATTTTGCAATCACGTAACACTTAGTACGGGTGCACGCCGCGAGCATTGCAATATCGTAAAATAAAATAAAGAATTTAAATTAAGTAAAATAATGTTGCATACTTTTGGATCCATTTTTATTTGCTGTAGATCAGGGATGGAACATTTTTTTTCACACATTTTTTTTCACACATTGGGTACAATTGTAACTTTTCCCGAATTTTTCGAAGTGAACGGTACAGTAGGTACACTTAATGGATTCCAGGTACATTTTGACAAATTTCTTACAATAACCAATTAAAAAAGATGAAAAGAAAAAATGTTTAGGTACCTTGCCCTCCATCTAGGTACATTTTATTTGTTAAACCAGGCACATTCGGAAATTTTTAAATTCCATCCTTGGTGTGCATTATGCTGTGTTAAACAAAATATGTATAATTGTACCTGATATGTTACATATACGATTTTTACATTGAATTATTTAAGAAGAAATGAATAAATGCAGTTTGTAAATCTTTCAATTTTCAAATAACATACATGATTTTTTAATTACAATAAATGGATTCCGCAGTTGTGGCACTGCGCAATCCTTACAATGATACTTAGATATTATTATATATTATTAAAATTTACCGAAGCAATAAAGGTTTCACGGTTTTAAAAAACATGGTTAACCACTTACCCATTGTTTCCTTTTCACAGGTTTTTTTTTTTTTTTTTTTTTTTTTTGTAGTATATATATATATATATATATATATTCGGAACTTCACTCACAAAACGCTTTGAAATTTGTTTAAATTTGTATGTCCACTTTTCTTTCGGACATTATTTTTATTACTTATAAAACTGTTTACTTTTTAACATTTCCGCGTTTGGTCACCACCGTTGGTGACCATGTTCAAATACCGGCTGCGCCATTGTTGCGTCCTAATTTTCTTTAGTGAAAATAAAGGACACAATTCTTTAATTTTTAATTATATAATTTATTTATCACACTGGAGGGTCCCGTAGGAATCGCAGTGGATATTTTTTATTAATTCCAGAACGGTGCTGACCGTTCTGTGTACAAATTACAACTGAACTTTTTTAAAATACTTATTTCTATTAGCCGTTCCAGACACAAATCATATTTGCTTACGCTGCATTTGGTCACACCAATACATTGTTGGCTGACCAAATTCTTGCAGCAAAACGTTATCGTGTTACACATCAATGCCATACCTGCGTCCAGCTTTGGCTGTTGATGTATATACAAAGAAAACAACGATTGTGCACGTTTCAAATCGTAGGATAATTTGTGCCTAGATGGCCTTTTTTGGATCAGTGAATGTGGCGAAAATCGTGGGACTCGATTTTAACTCACAATAGAGCTGGACATCTGTAAATTGGTACGCCAAGCCCGAAAGGGATTTAATGATGTATCAAAGAACTTAGCAGCTGCCCAGTCTAATTTGAAGGAGTACGAAATAAACTTTCAGAAGTATAAATGTTTGGATGAAACAGTTACATTTTATTCTCCTGATCCTGCGGTTTTGGAAACGAGGGTAGATGACGCTCCTGAGAAAAATATGAATGGAATCTCAAATATTGATAAAAATGTTTGTCCTTCCATAAATCTTATTTCTCCAAAGGATTGTTTGCGGGAAGTACAAGAAACGAGAACCCCAAAAAGGCTTGTTGTTGTGCAACCTAAAAAAACTATTTTCGTGCCCAGATTTGCACTCAATAAAACCGGTAATAATATAAATGCTTTTAAATTCAACTTTTCATACGCTAGAAACATTTCATCTTTCAAATTATCTGTGCCTGCAGAATTGTTTGATGAGATTGTTAATAAAAATTTTTGGCCGGATAAAACTTTAGTTCGTGAATTTGTTTATAAAGAAAAATCAAATCTGGTAAATCCAGTTCAACTTCCTCAAAGAAAATTAAATTCTAATCAAAAAAACTAAATAAAATCCCGAATAATGTTGTTTGTCTTCTGTACCAAAATGTTCGAGGGCTAAATATAAAGTTGAACGATATTTATATTAAAAGTTTCGATTGTAGTCATAATGTCTTGGTATTTACCGAAACTTGGCTTAAACCAAATATTTGTTATTGAGAAATTCTGTGTGCTGGGTATCAAATTTTTTGGAGGGATCGTAAATGCAGGACTGGTGGTGGAGTCCTCATTGCAGAAAAAAACCTTTTTTCATCTGAGGAAATCATACTTTCAGATGTCTCTGACTTGGAATTTATTTGTGTACGAATTCAGTTTTTAGTATCGATATTTTCGTTACTTGCTCGTATATCCCACCGAATTCCGATATTACCGTTTATCTAAGACATGTGTCGCTTATATCATTGGTTTACTCAAATGTTAAACCTGCCGATTCCATTGTTGTTTTTGGAGACTTTAATTTACCGAATATATCTTGGAATATTTGTAGCGATTCAAACCAGTTTCTTCCGTATTCTTCTCGTGACTGTTTAAATGACTTTCTGGATTCATTTTCAGATATGAGTTTACAACAAGTAAACGGGATTGAAAATAAGAATAGTAGAATTTTGGATTTAATTTATGTTCACGACTTTTCGAAGTTTTCAGTGCAACGCTGTATGGTTTACAAAAGAATTGAGGAAACTAAAAACTTCGAAAACTCGGGCATTTAAAACATATAAAAGAACTTTAAACCTTCAAGATTATTCAAAATATTCGCTTCTGAGACATAAATATCAAGTACTTAATAAAAAATGCTATGATGAATATTTGATCGATTTGAAATCCAAAATGAAATACGATTCTAAAACTTTTTATAACTTTGTAAATTCAAAAAGGAAAAACACTGGTTTTCCAACTACAATGAAATGGAATGATCGAGAGTCCAAGAATCCTACTGAGATTTCAAACATGTTTGCTGACTTCTTCAAAACGACATATTCTGATAATACTCATGGCAACACATCATACCCATATAACATCCCCACTTATAATTCCATTTTCAATCCTGTTATAGAATCTGAAGATGTCTTACAACACCTAAAATCGTTGAAATATTCATATAGTACTGGTCCAGATAATATTCCTAGCTGTATTTTGAAAGTTTGTGCAGAAAATTTATACATTCCACTTTCAAATATATTTAATGCCTCTATTGAAAGAGGTTATTTTCCGAATTAATGGAAAGAGTCATACATTATTCCTCTTTATAAAAGTGGAACCAAATCATTCGTATCTAACTATAGAGGTATTGCTAAACTTAGCACAATACCAAAGTTATTTGAAAAAGTTGTCACAAAGCAATTGGTTCACTCGGTCACAACTTTAATATCCCAGATTTTTTTGAAAATGGGTAGAGTCCTATCTGACAAATCGGAAGCAACAGGTGTTATTCGAATCATCAACATCAAAAACTATAGATGTCACCTCTGGAGTTCCTCAAGGAAGTCACTTAGGTCCTATTCTGTTTAATCTTTTTATAAATGACCTTCCTTCTGTCATTAAACATTCGAATGTACTGTTGTATGCTGAGGACGTTAAATTGTTTCTATCCTATGACATCTTAGATCAACATAAGTTGTTACAATCAGATCTGACCAGTATAGCTATCTTAATGGAACTGAACTTGAAAAAATGTAAATTTATGACATTTGCTAGAAGACACCAACTTTCATCGCTGTATCATATAAATAACTGTAATCTAGAACAGGTTTTTACTTTTGTGGACCTGGGTGTTACTATGGATCCAAAACTACGCTTTCATCTACATATTGATTTATGTGTGAATAAGGCGAGGGGTGTTCTAGGTTTCATTAAGAGATGGTCAAAAGAATTTAATGACCCATTCGTTACCAAAAGCCTTTACATATCACTTGTCAGACCAATTTTGGAATATTGTGCACGTTTCAAATCGTGGGATAATTTGTGCCTAGATGGCCTTTTTTGGATCAGTGAATGTGGCGAAAATTATGGGACTCGATTTTAACTCACAACATTCCCTAACTCTTAAGGAAAGAAAAAATTAGTATAGACAACTTTTCAATTTGTCAATACCAATTTTTTCTATTATCTATTTTCATAGTATTTCTCTTTAAACTATTTTAGTAGTGTTTTTCTTTATACTACTTTTAACAAAGTTTGTCCTTCAAATATTTTTATTTATATATATATATTTTTTTTTTATGATTTTTTTTTTATAAACATTGTAAATGTTTTAATTTTATTTTTTTTTTTATTTTTTTTTATTTATATATATATTTTATTTTTTCCAATTTGTTTTAGCTTTATTTATTTTCTGTTACATGGAAGTAGGACTAAAATCAAATTATAATTATAAAAATTATAACATTAATTTTAAAGTAAGATCTGTGAAATTATTAAAACATTGCTATGTACAAATTTGTAATTTTGAAAAATCAGTACTAACTAATTAATTATTTGATGATTATACAATAATACTAAATAATTGAACACTAAATCAAACAAATTATAAACTATGGTTAAAATTAAAATAATATTTTCCGTTGGTTTCTTTTTCATCATTTTTTTACTTTCATATTTTTTGAAACCAACTGGATTTTAGGAATAAAATATTGAATAATTGAATTATAAAAAATATACTCTTTCATACTATCGTGCAGATTTGGTGGCTGTTTGGCGTTTCCGCTGATCCCTGTGGTTTCTTCTTCACTGTTGCTCTTCACTGTTGTTCTTCACTGTTGTTCTTCACGGTTGCTGCTCCCGGTTGTTAAAATGATGACGGTGGCATGTTATGTTTTGGGTATTGTTTCATCCTGTGTACATTTTCTTCGTGCAGATTTAATGGTATATTTCATTCTGAATGCTGTGCGACCCCCTTAGACATTCATGTATTGCTGGCGTAATGTAAACTGTTGAGCCCAGTAGTAGTCCACTTCGTTTTTATTTTCGTTATACCTTAATAGGCCATATTTGATGGTTCCACCGACCCGTGGTGTTTCGATAGTTGGACTGGCTCTAGTAGTTGATACTATGCACATTGTATGATTTAGTGACATAGTCTGAACTGGACAAGGTGATCAATGTACTCTTGCCGTTGTCATTTATGCTTGGTCTTGTTGGGGTCAGCAATTTTCAGTGGCCATTGTATCCGTGGGACCATCCCAGTGATAGGCCCTTGCAGTGCAGATGAATTCGTCGACTTTGTATACTGCGGAATCTTGGAGTATTGTGCTACTTGCCATCCCTCCGTCTCATTTAAAACCGGTAACAACGGTTGATGCCCTTTATTATGGATAGTCAGTGTTGCCTTGCCGATGTTCGTCTGGTCGATGTTCGCCTTGTTGATGATCGCCTTGTCGATGTTCGTTTGGTCGATGTTCGCCTTGCCGATACTCTCCCAAATCATTTCAACACACAATCTTCGTATTAGAGTACCAAACATAATAATAATAACAAATTATTATATTGACTAAAAATATACTGATATATCTTAAAATGTAATAGTAAAAAAAAAATGTTGTCCCATAGATGTGACATCAAGTTGCCGGAACTTAGGTAGAATTACCGTGACTGCCCAGGCACCATGAATTGCATCTTTTACCATGCTTTTCAGTTCAGCATGTTACTAAAAACATGCTAAAAACCATGTTGGGTTTGGTGAATATAAGATTCTTATTCAAACTTTGAAGAAGTTTGTTTGTCACACAAAATATTACAACGATGTAATCGTGACATTAAAGAATTATGAACTGCTACTTGGGTCCATCTGTAACGAAAAAGATAATTAATCTTTCATCCTGCAGATATTAACAGACTGCAGGAGTAATCTGAAAAAATTCCGAAAGATTCTATACTCTTTCCGTAATACCGTTTACCTAGCGACTACATACGATATCCTGGATACCAAATAGTTTGGTTACCCCTGATATGTTACGGTCGACTGGAACAGATATTCAGAATTTTTTAACCTGACGATTCACGTATCCATCCTCTAGTAATTCACAAATTTTAATAATAAACTTATTTGAACTTCTTGTAAATGTTAAATGTTTAAACTTATTAATCCATAAGTGTTTAAACGTTATATATATATAGAAATAGACCATCTACTGCATTATGCCGCGCAACCGTAAAACACCCGAAACCGATATTCCGGCTGAGAAGGATCATACTTGATTCAAGTAACTTGAACAATGCCGTGGACAATGAGTGTAATGACGGTGGGGCAGAGTTACAATCGTGCTCATTGCAGAATGCTGATAAAGCTGAAAAATGAAAAGAATTAGAATATTCAACAAAATAAAATTGTTTCCCGAAGCACTGAAAAGAAACATAATTAAAAATATAAAAATAATTTTATATTTTAGAATGCGTTTATTAAATTTCCACTTCTGGCACTTGAACCATAAATTGACTTTGCTAGAATTAATAACGTGAACGTGGGCTCCGATAATTATGACAATGACCCGGGAAAACTGTATCGCTAAGCGCTAGACCACGTTGGGCGCCAAAGTGATCGTCAACTTTTAGCGTGGAACAAATATATACGGGATAGGGTACCTTTTAGCGTTGCACAAATATATGCAAGCTAGGATACTTTTTACCGTTGCATAGTTTAGCAAACCTCCGATGAGTACATTGTGTGGGTACTGGAATCGGGCTTTCCGTTTCAAACTAAATCAATTTATGTACACATATATATATTTATGTACGCTCGTTCGTCTGAATTTTGAGGATGTAACGCTACAGTTGTTATGTAATATGTTTTCTATACCAATGGTAAAATGAAAAATCAGTGAAAAATATTTATATGAGAGAACTAAATATTAATTTTGGGAATGCTAAGGAATATCTTTTAAATGTTAAATATTTAAACCTATAAATGCTTATATTGTTAAATATAAGCGACAATAACTTTAGTTATACAATTTTAACAAGTTATTGTGTATAGTTTTTTGTTTATTCTTAATCGAAATTATTTTGGTTACTGGACCGTTAGCGGAGATAACCTCAAATGGTCCAATCCAAATAGGAGAAAATTTATTTTTCCTATTTTGGTTTTGCATGAGAACCTTGTCACCTGCTTTAAATTCTATGGGATTTAATGCGGTATCATAGGTCTTCTTCGAGAGCTCTTTGGCTTTCTCTTGATTTTGTCGAACTATCTCATGAGTTCTCTGTCACTGGTATTTTAATACTTTTGAAGGATCATCTATGTTGTACAAGGGTGCACATTTTCTTTTCAGATTGTTTGGCATTTCGGAGTCAAACCCGTATAATGTTCGGAACGGTGTTTGTTTTGTTGACGTATGTACAGTATTGTTATGTACATCCATTGCTGCACTTAGCCATTGATCCCAATTTGAACCATCTTCCTTTGCAAAACTTCTCAAATATTCTGCTAAAGGTCGGTGACTTCTTTCCAAAGATCCATTAGCTTGTGGATGATATGGTGTAATATGCAACTTCTTTATTCCTAACATTTTGCATACATCAGAAAACACCTTTGAGACGAAATTATTTCCATTATCGGTAATTAATACTTTCGGAGTGTTGTGCCGTGTTATGATTTCATTAAAAAATGATTTCGCTACGGTGGTTGCTTCCCCGTTCGGCATAGCCGTGCAGACCATGTACTTCGAAAAATCGTCTTGGAATGTCAAAATATATTTGTTACCTGACGTCGTTTCAGGTAATATACCCACTATATCCATGTAGACCTTGTCGAATGGACGTTGTGGTGTGTCAGTTAATACCATTGGCATTTTAGTTAGTCTCGAACTCTTATTTATTTGGCATTTTTTACAATTTTTCACATATTCCTTGATTTGTTTTTGCATTCCTTTCCATGATCTCTTATAACAGTTTCTATTGTCCTGGGGTCTGTGAGTATTTATTTTCTTTCGGATTCTCGGGTCCTTCTTCGTTTTTCTGTTGTGTTGCGGCTGCTGCTTCAGCTGTATCGATTTCCGTCTCCTTTGCCCTGGATCTAGTTTGCACCATCACTACTTCTTTATTGATTTGTGGTATTCTGCTGAGCGCATCCGTATTCAAGTTTCGTTTTCCCGGTTTGTACACTATCTCGAAATCGTATTCGGATAATTTATGCCGGAATAAAGTTTTTGGTTGCCCACACTATCGCTAGAAACTCTTTTTCTATTGTTGAGTAATGTTTTTCTGCCGAGTATAGTGATCGGCTGGCGAAGACTATCGGTCGGTCCTCGCCTACTTTTCCTTGAGACAATATTGCCCCTATGGCTTCCCCACTGGCGTCTGTTGTTAGAAGAAATTCTTTTGTGAAGTCTGGATAAGCTAATATAGGTGGAGAGGTGACGACCTCTTTTAATTTTTCAAATGATTTTTGACAATGGTTTGTCCACTGGAAAGGACGTTACTTTTTAAGCAAATTTTTTATTGGGGCGTCAAGTTGGGACATATTTTGTATAAATTTTCTGTAATAGTTTACCAGACCTAAAAATGCTTGAACATCCTTTTTATTTTTTGGAACTGGAATATTTTTCACACATTCCAGTTTTTGCGGATCCGGCAAAGCGCCTTGTTCTGAGCACTTGTGGCCTAAGTAAACTATCTCCCGACGTAGGAAGTTACATTTTGCTGTGTTCAATTTTAAATTGTTTTCCCTCAACATGTTCAATACTTATCCCAATCTTGTTTCATGCTGCCCTAAGTTTTTCCCGTAAACTACTATGTCATCTAAATAAACAAAACAATCAAGTCCCTGTAATCCTGTCAAAATGTTGTTCATTAGTCTTTGAAAGGTTGCTGGCGCACCTGTCAATCCAAAAGGCATCCTATTAAACTTGAAATGTCCTAAGCCCGTGCTAAACGCTGTTTTTTCCCAGTCTGTTTCGTCCATTAAAACTTGGTGGTAACCACTAGCAATGTCAAGTGTAGAGAAATATCTACTGTGTCCTAGTTGATCAAGAAATTCGTCTATTCTTGGAATTGGAAATACCTGTTTTATTGTAGCTTCGTTTAGCTTTCTGAAGTCTACCACCAGTCTCCATTTTTTCTGACCGTCTTTCCCACATTTTTTCGGTACTAGAAGTATTGGTGAATTCCACGGAGAGATACTTGGTGTAACTACCTCCTCTTCTAATAATTTTTGCACTTGTCTAGCTATTTCCTCCCGGTGGACATGCGGAAGCCTGTATTGTTTTTGATTGACAGGGGGTTGGTCTGATTTTGTAAGAATTTTATGTTTCAAAACATGAGTACATGATAACTTATCGCCAGGTAATAAAAATACATCGTGGAATGATTTAAGTTACCTACGTTGGGTAACTTAAATTTGTTGTAATTCGCGAATTTGGGCTTAAAATAATGATTTACTTTAAAATCATTTTCTGTTGAATTTAAAATTGGTACGTGTATAATATTTTCCTTTACTTCAACGAGGGTTTCCCCTAAATAAATACATGGGGCTAATTCTTGTTTCTCTACTATTACTAAAGGAATTTTAGTTTTTATTTTCAAGGCTGCAATCGTTATTGCCCTTGCTTTTATTCTAACTTCCTCGTTGTAATGAATAGCATTCAATTTATTCATTTGCTCAAGAGGAAGTGTTATAATTTAACTTTTTCTTCATTATAAATCGTTAGTGTCTTTTCTAACGTATTTATGATGGACTTATTCCACAAATTGTCACGACCCAATATTCCATCCGCTGGTATACCTTGTTCTAGTGCCACTAGGTGTAACTTAAAACTCAGGTTTCCTGCAGTGGCATGTTGTAACATATTGGATCCTAAGGTGGAAACACAACCACCAAATGCTCCGCTCAAATTTTTTACCACCCGGTCGTCCCGTTCTGGAAATTTGGTTAGCGAAGTCTGCTTCACTAGGCTGGTGTCTGCTCCGGAATCCACGAGTAAAATGAGTTTCCCATTTTTAGAGTCCTCGCAAGGAAATTCAATGAAAACATCATTTACTTTGGTTATACCGAAACATTCAGCCTGTTCTTCGTGAATTGTTAAATTATTTTGTTTTAAACTATTCGTAATTTCAGACTCTTCATTTATGGTAACCTCTGTTACCATATTGGTCTTTACTACGGTTGGCCCTGTTTCTACTTTAATTTTGGATCCCCGGTCTAGCCTTGATTGGGTCCCTGTTCGTTTCCCTGTTTTGCATCGTACTTTTTCTTTGCAAAACAGTCGGAAATTATGTGCCCTTTTCGCTGGCACCAAAAACAAACTATTTCTTGCGTCTTAAATTTATTCTTCTTATCATTGACCCCTTCCGCCCGTTTTTCCACCGTATTCTTCCCACAATGGTTGGCCTCATGCCCATAGGTTTTACACTTTTCGCAGAACGGTGAATTTTTCCTGCTAAAACAGGCGTCTCGAGTGTGCCCTATTTTGTTACAGAATGAACAAGTAGGTCTAAATTTTTTCCCTTCATTATTTGGGTATTTAGGGGCTTGGCTGATGGGGTTATATATTGTCGCAATCTGATCTGTTGGTTGGGCCCGTGGTGCAATATAATGAGCTCCCTGCGGGGTGCCAACCGGTTGATATTATTGCATGGGTACATATTGAGGTATTGTGGTAGGGTATGGTTGCATGGGCATATATTGCTGAGAGGCTGTGCTTGGGAAAAATGATGGGGCATTTGTATTTAAATTTATGCCGTAAGCATTTTCCCCGAAAGTCAGCGTGCTTGCTCTTTCAATAGTTTCCCATGTCGACACCGCGTCTTTAACCAAATCCTCTAATGTATTTCCCTGTACATTGAACATATGAATTTTCAGGGTTGCATCCCGCAACCCTACTTTAAACGTATTCATTACGTTCTTTTTTAGTTCATTTAAAATGGCACTTGTGCCTTCTTTATATTTTAATTCAATAATTTGTTCTGCTGTTGTTTGCAGAGTATTTAGCCGCCTAGCATACTGGCGGATTTCCTCTCCTGGCTTTTGCACAGCTTGTTGTACTTCCTGCCATACTGACTCCAAGGTTTTTTCTTCAAATACGTATTTTTTAGAAGAATGTAAATCTCTTCCAATGTATTGAATGTCTTCGATCTAACTAGATCGAAAGCGTCACCATGTAGCCTAAGTTTTATACAAGAAATGAACTTTTGCAAATCCCTCTTATCGAAACCCTGTGCTGCTACATCGCAGCCTTGGATAAATTTATATATGTCAGTTCGTAGGTCGGTGTTGTCCCCTCCTGAGAATAGGGGTACCAGCATATTCACTGTTTTTGCTATACCAGCTACATCCATGTTGAGGGATTTTTTTGTTTCTTTTGTATTGTTACTACTATATTTTTTTGTTAATGCCAATGTTTCCTCTAAATTTTGTATCTGTCTATTTCCTTCTTCTATTTTTCTATTGCAATTCACATGTGCTGATTTCAAAGATTCATCCAGCAATGCTGGTGATATATCCAGATATGCAAGTTCATTAATTGTTATAAATAAAAAAAGAAAAAAATCCATTCCTTCATTCATTTTTTTTCCGCAGGGGTATTATTTTATTTCACCACACTTAGTCAAGGCACAAACCACCAAGATCGTTTAATCGTATGAAAAATTCATGTGAATTTATCCATTGTTTTTCCCGCAGGGGTATCCACAATTTTGCAATCACGTAACACTTAGTACGGGTGCAAGCCGCGAGCATTGCAATATCGTAAAATAAAATAAAGAATTTAAATTAAGTAAAATAATGTTGCATACTTTTGGATCCATTTTTATTTGCTGTAGATCAGGGATGGAACATTTTTTTTCACACATTTTTTTTCACACATTGGGTACAATTGTAACTTTTCCCGAATTTTTCGAAGTGAACGGTACAGTAGGTACACTTAATGGATTCCAGGTACATTTTGACAAATTTCTTACAATAACCAATTAAAAAAGATGAAAAGAAAAAATGTTTAGGTACCTTGCCCTCCATCTAGGTACATTTTATTTGTTAAACCAGGCACATTCGGAAATTTTTAAATTCCATCCTTGGTGTGCATTATGCTGTGTTAAACAAAATATGTATAATTGTACCTGATATGTTACATATACGATTTTTACATTGAATTATTTAAGAAGAAATGAATAAATGCAGTTTGTAAATCTTTCAATTTTCAAATAACATACATGATTTTTTAATTACAATAAATGGATTCCGCAGTTGTGGCACTGCGCAATCCTTACAATGATACTTAGATATTATTATATATTATTAAAATTTACCGAAGCAATAAAGGTTTCACGGTTTTAAAAAACATGGTTAACCACTTACCCATTGTTTCCTTTTCACAGGTTTTTTTTTTTTTTTTTTTTTTTTTTGTAGTATATATATATATATATATATATATTCGGAACTTCACTCACAAAACGCTTTGAAATTTGTTTAAATTTGTATGTCCACTTTTCTTTCGGACATTATTTTTATTACTTATAAAACTGTTTACTTTTTAACATTTCCGCGTTTGGTCACCACCGTTGGTGACCATGTTCAAATACCGGCTGCGCCATTGTTGCGTCCTAATTTTCTTTAGTGAAAATAAAGGACACAATTCTTTAATTTTTAATTATATAATTTATTTATCACACTGGAGGGTCCCGTAGGAATCGCAGTGGATATTTTTTATTAATTCCAGAACGGTGCTGACCGTTCTGTGTACAAATTACAACTGAACTTTTTTAAAATACTTATTTCTATTAGCCGTTCCAGACACAAATCATATTTGCTTACGCTGCATTTGGTCACACCAATACATTGTTGGCTGACCAAATTCTTGCAGCAAAACGTTATCGTGTTACACATCAATGCCATACCTGCGTCCAGCTTTGGCTGTTGATGTATATACAAAGAAAACAACGATTGTGCACGTTTCAAATCGTAGGATAATTTGTGCCTAGATGGCCTTTTTTGGATCAGTGAATGTGGCGAAAATCGTGGGACTCGATTTTAACTCACAATAGAGCTGGACATCTGTAAATTGGTACGCCAAGCCCGAAAGGGATTTAATGATGTATCAAAGAACTTAGCAGCTGCCCAGTCTAATTTGAAGGAGTACGAAATAAACTTTCAGAAGTATAAATGTTTGGATGAAACAGTTACATTTTATTCTCCTGATCCTGCGGTTTTGGAAACGAGGGTAGATGACGCTCCTGAGAAAAATATGAATGGAATCTCAAATATTGATAAAAATGTTTGTCCTTCCATAAATCTTATTTCTCCAAAGGATTGTTTGCGGGAAGTACAAGAAACGAGAACCCCAAAAAGGCTTGTTGTTGTGCAACCTAAAAAAACTATTTTCGTGCCCAGATTTGCACTCAATAAAACCGGTAATAATATAAATGCTTTTAAATTCAACTTTTCATACGCTAGAAACATTTCATCTTTCAAATTATCTGTGCCTGCAGAATTGTTTGATGAGATTGTTAATAAAAATTTTTGGCCGGATAAAACTTTAGTTCGTGAATTTGTTTATAAAGAAAAATCAAATCTGGTAAATCCAGTTCAACTTCCTCAAAGAAAATTAAATTCTAATCAAAAAAACTAAATAAAATCCCGAATAATGTTGTTTGTCTTCTGTACCAAAATGTTCGAGGGCTAAATATAAAGTTGAACGATATTTATATTAAAAGTTTCGATTGTAGTCATAATGTCTTGGTATTTACCGAAACTTGGCTTAAACCAAATATTTGTTATTGAGAAATTCTGTGTGCTGGGTATCAAATTTTTTGGAGGGATCGTAAATGCAGGACTGGTGGTGGAGTCCTCATTGCAGAAAAAAACCTTTTTTCATCTGAGGAAATCATACTTTCAGATGTCTCTGACTTGGAATTTATTTGTGTACGAATTCAGTTTTTAGTATCGATATTTTCGTTACTTGCTCGTATATCCCACCGAATTCCGATATTACCGTTTATCTAAGACATGTGTCGCTTATATCATTGGTTTACTCAAATGTTAAACCTGCCGATTCCATTGTTGTTTTTGGAGACTTTAATTTACCGAATATATCTTGGAATATTTGTAGCGATTCAAACCAGTTTCTTCCGTATTCTTCTCGTGACTGTTTAAATGACTTTCTGGATTCATTTTCAGATATGAGTTTACAACAAGTAAACGGGATTGAAAATAAGAATAGTAGAATTTTGGATTTAATTTATGTTCACGACTTTTCGAAGTTTTCAGTGCAACGCTGTATGGTTTACAAAAGAATTGAGGAAACTAAAAACTTCGAAAACTCGGGCATTTAAAACATATAAAAGAACTTTAAACCTTCAAGATTATTCAAAATATTCGCTTCTGAGACATAAATATCAAGTACTTAATAAAAAATGCTATGATGAATATTTGATCGATTTGAAATCCAAAATGAAATACGATTCTAAAACTTTTTATAACTTTGTAAATTCAAAAAGGAAAAACACTGGTTTTCCAACTACAATGAAATGGAATGATCGAGAGTCCAAGAATCCTACTGAGATTTCAAACATGTTTGCTGACTTCTTCAAAACGACATATTCTGATAATACTCATGGCAACACATCATACCCATATAACATCCCCACTTATAATTCCATTTTCAATCCTGTTATAGAATCTGAAGATGTCTTACAACACCTAAAATCGTTGAAATATTCATATAGTACTGGTCCAGATAATATTCCTAGCTGTATTTTGAAAGTTTGTGCAGAAAATTTATACATTCCACTTTCAAATATATTTAATGCCTCTATTGAAAGAGGTTATTTTCCGAATTAATGGAAAGAGTCATACATTATTCCTCTTTATAAAAGTGGAACCAAATCATTCGTATCTAACTATAGAGGTATTGCTAAACTTAGCACAATACCAAAGTTATTTGAAAAAGTTGTCACAAAGCAATTGGTTCACTCGGTCACAACTTTAATATCCCAGATTTTTTTGAAAATGGGTAGAGTCCTATCTGACAAATCGGAAGCAACAGGTGTTATTCGAATCATCAACATCAAAAACTATAGATGTCACCTCTGGAGTTCCTCAAGGAAGTCACTTAGGTCCTATTCTGTTTAATCTTTTTATAAATGACCTTCCTTCTGTCATTAAACATTCGAATGTACTGTTGTATGCTGAGGACGTTAAATTGTTTCTATCCTATGACATCTTAGATCAACATAAGTTGTTACAATCAGATCTGACCAGTATAGCTATCTTAATGGAACTGAACTTGAAAAAATGTAAATTTATGACATTTGCTAGAAGACACCAACTTTCATCGCTGTATCATATAAATAACTGTAATCTAGAACAGGTTTTTACTTTTGTGGACCTGGGTGTTACTATGGATCCAAAACTACGCTTTCATCTACATATTGATTTATGTGTGAATAAGGCGAGGGGTGTTCTAGGTTTCATTAAGAGATGGTCAAAAGAATTTAATGACCCATTCGTTACCAAAAGCCTTTACATATCACTTGTCAGACCAATTTTGGAATATGCATCAGTCTTGTGGAATCCACAATACAACTGCCACTCTGATAGAATTGAATCTGTTCAAAAACAATTTTTATTATTTGCTTTAAGAAACCTTCGCTGGAATCCGACTCAGAACCTACCTCCATACGAAAATCGTTTAAAACTCTTGGACATCCCTACTCTAAAAAATAGAAGAACGATGCTTAATGTAACATTTTTGATTAAATTGATAAATGGCTCTCTGAATTCTACATTTTTGCTTCAAGAAATTGATTTTAATATTCCAACCCGTCGTTCCAGATCTTTCTTTAATAGCCTGTGTTCTGTCTTTGACCTGTCAGATTCACTTAATAAAACTAAAACTTTTATTTTAAATGCACTTGATCACACTTAAGCCTTTGTTGCTCTTTGAGTTTTTGGACCGCTTAGGGTCTAACGAAATGACAGGGTTGCCAAACTCCACAAAGATCGGCATTGTCGATTTTTTGAAAGTGTTGTATTTTTGTTGTATTTTATATTTATATTTCAGCAGAATTTTGTTTTTTACTGTATATTGTATACAAATAAAACAAAATTTTTAGCTGAATTCACATTCGTTCCGTTACTGTTTACTTAACTGTTCTATTTGTATTTGATTTTTTATATTTCGTATACAAAAAATAAAATACTAAAATTAATATTCGTAATCTTTGTCGCTTAAATTAACTGTTTGGATTGTTTTGTCTTTGTATTTTTGTTAAATCTAATATCGTAAAGTAGAGAAAAAAAATTATATTTGATCAAATTCATATTCGTCGCATGAATTCTGATGCTTCATAATATTTTCTTTTAATTCTATTGTTTATTATCACGTTAATCTTATATTATGTTATGTTCTGAAGAATTCTCTCTTGCATTCATAACCTAATTCGCGTTTTATTAATATGCGTTTTATCAGCTGAAGATTTTAATCTGTAGCTGAAACGAATTTCAAGATATGTTTACCCGCGATCGGTTACACACCAAATCCGTGCGTCATGCGGATGTGCCCCTCGGTCGGTTGGGCGGGTAAGTCGGACCGTAGGGATTCGTCGTTAAAAAAAAAACAAGTAGAGTCTTAATGGATGAAATAAGTTTCAAAGTTTTCCATTTTTCCTTTTTCAATACAATTTGGGGTCATGTCTTCTTTGTCGCTTCTGATTCCTCGAAACTATTATCAATTCTTAAATTTGTGTTACATACCGATTTTATCCACTTGTTGTTCCTTATATATTTTTCATTATTATTTTCGTATTCAGCGTGGCAAAATACATAAGAATTTGTCTATCAAGTTTAGTTAACACACAAAAAGTTCAGTTTTGTCGATCTGTGTAATCTTTGTTATTTATTTTTTACATTTTTCGTATCAAACCGAAATTTTCGGCGGATATATCGAAATTTCGGCCGAAAACGAAATTTGGCCGAAAACGATATTTAATTTTTCGTCCGAATCCGAAACAATGCCGAAACAGTTTTTTTTGGCCGAAAAGCTGAAAAACCGAAACCGAATTTCGGTCGGTCTCTAGTTTCATACAATGCAAAACTACTAATTTTTCTACAAATCTACTACCCTGACAGTAATCTCTACTACTCTCGAATTTCTACTCCACGCAAACAAATTAAATCTTTCTTCAGATCTACTCCCTTAAAATCGAATATCTACTACTCTCGTCCTAGTAAAAAGTGAGAACCCTGCCCTGATCGATTTCAGCCTACTAATACGCCTAATTCTGTACTACTTTATTACAATTAAATACACAATTTCTCTTTTATTTTTTCGGTTTCGTTTTCGCTTCGGTTTCGGCCGAAATTTAGAAAATGAAAATTGGGCCATTTCAATTTCGACCGAAAAAAATAATAAAAAATTTTAACCATTTCGGTCGGTCTCTTTACAAAACCACAAAATCAATATAATTCCCAAATTTATACAAGTCCCCTAAATCAACCTAATTCCCAAGTTTATTCAAATCGAAATAGCCAACCAAATTTTCAACCAACGCTGGATTTAGGTATAAGCACAGTAGGCACTTGCCTACAGCGCTAACTTCAAATGGGCGCTAGAAATTTGAAAAAAAAGGCGCTTCAAATAGAGGTAGGAGTGTTCAGTAAACATTGGTTTCTAAGCATGAATTGATATTCTCAAGGGTCATACAAAATTTTAGATACTTGTAAACTTATCGGGTGCAATCGCGTACCTTGATATCAAACGAAATCGACAGTATTCCATAATTTTAATTTCGTTTTTGGTATCATATTTTGGTGGAACACTATCGAAACACATTCGACACCGCGTAAATATAAACGCCACCTTATATAAATTTGTTAAATGTAGGGGGCGCTGTTGTCTTTGGCGAAAACTGCTTTCAAGTATGGCGATCTCGGTTTTGCCGACGGCTTTTTGGCTTTTTGAAACAAAAACACTCTCTCTCGAATACCATACGAAGCAGCAGCCGCCATAGACAGAAAAGCCGGTAAGATTTTCCGAGGAAAATATATAAAAAAAATAGAGAAAATATAATAAAATGGAAACAAATCATTCTTGACTAAAGCGTAAACCAGTTTTGATAACTTGGAACTAACAGCCAGTGACGTCATCAAGGAGCGTCCTTGAGAATTCGCGAATTCAGGGTGAGATAATTCGTATGCTTAACCTCATTTATAAGAGAAGTTGAATCGGTGAGATAATTGGTAATACGTCTGCCGAGCTTACAGGCATACGTTCATCAACGTATAGTACTTAATCTGGCAACCATGTCAACTGTTTGGAAGTGAATTTTTTGCTACAATTTTCTCAACATATTTTTTTTCCTGTGAGCTTTTGTTATGAGTCTAGCTTGACTGTGTATAATGATGTCGCTGGTTTGGCACAGTGGCTAGCCCGAGCTACTCGCCGTATGGGTGGGGTTTTTGCAGACAATCACCAAACACTTCAGACCCAAACAAAAGAATTTTTGTGCCTAAAAATCCGTATAAGGTGAACTTTATACAAAAAACATAAGAAAGAAATTTACCCTAAACGATGAATAAAATTTTTGTGTTCAATTCTCAAGGTACCCACATTCACTTTTCCATTTATACACACATTCAGCTACTAACAACATATACATTCAATACGATCCATGCACCTATACAATTACAAAAATCCTCTTTCAAATCTTCTCATCATATTTCATACTGGCACCCCTCCCACTAATACCTAAAAATCGGTCCAATGTCACTGTCCAGCAGGTAGAGCCTTCCCACCCCATCTATGATCCAGCGTATCACTACTCCCAATCACTGCTATGTTCGTCTGTCGTTACCCTAAGTCAGTCAGTTTGCTTTCATGTTCATCTAAAACGTCCGTCCGACCTTCATGTCCGTCAAGTTTCCTTCAATTCATTTTTTTTCTTTTTCTTACAATTCAGATAACTTTTGTTTATTATGATAAAATAATACTAGGCTATATATATAATAATAAAAAAAATCAAAGAATTTTTATAATAAAGAAATTGGCAAGCAAAAAAAATAAAAAACCCAATGTATGTATCTAAATGAAAAAAAAATGTAAATAAATTTTAAAAAGAAAGATTTAACGCCAGAATTCAAGTGCGCCAAACATACTTATATGTGCACATACAAAATCTACTAATGCCTGAGGAACAGAAAAACCAAAACAAAAGAACAAAAAAGAAAAAAGAACACCGATTGCAGTGAGCACTTTTTTGCTAATTTTTGCCACTCACTTTTTCTCTTTGAACCTTTTGGTTTCTTTGTTTTTGTCTGCACTTTTGTATATTGTTTCACTTATGGCTAACAAAACTATCTATCACTTAGTCTTCTATATATATATATATGTTTTTTTTTGTAATTTCATTTTTTGTTTCTTATATTTAATGTAGAAATCCTTCTTGGGATTTTTTTCTTAATATAAAACCTTTTTTTTCAAAGATTTTTCCTTTCTTAATGAATTTATGATTTTTCCTTTAAGTATTTTTTGTCTATTCATCAAAAAAACATTAATTTACTTCACTTTATTTCAATTTCATTGAAAATTGAAAAATTGAAAATTGCAAATTAATTTATTGCATTTACAAAACCTTTGCGGTTCAATCTAGTTTTCACTTTTTCCTTCCCTATCTTTCTTTTTCTATTTGTTTTTCACTATTCACACACACGGTCCGCTCAGAGCGTAACCGGTTTCTCCCGCTTTCCTTCTTCTAGGAATCTGTGGTGAAATTGGGCTTTCCTTCTGCTAGGAATCTGTGGTGAAATTGGGCTTTCCTTTGGTTCTTTTCACAAAAAAACAGGTTGTTGACCTCCTCTACACAACTGATTACAGTTCTTCAAACTGCAAAAAAACCGCTTGAGGCCCCCGCTACCCGCAAGTACAGGACCTACAAAAATCAACCAAAGAAATTTCACTGCTTTTACCATACAAAACTAAGGGTAATATTTACCTCAAGTCAACTTCTTCAAAAACTTTGCAAACTTTCGTGTCAGCTATTGCAATTAAAAACTGCTAATATGAAATCCCTGTTGAGGAACATAAACAACATACAATTAAAAGACAATAAGGGATTTTTTCCTTTAATTTAGCTTACGTTACTTAGTTCTTCAGTTATGCTCTAAAAATTGTTGATGGTTGAAAACCAAAAATTGCTTTAAAAATACACTCGAAGATTCTACTCAAAGTACCTTTTAGGCAACAACGGCACGACGCAATTATATTGGCAGCTATTTTTTTAATGATTATGAATTCCCTAACTTGGAATATACAAACCTTCATATCGTACATTATATCTACGAGCCAAATCATTCCCCAGTTCGACCCAATTAACACCCCCAATCATACATCCACGCAAGCTTTCACTCACTCTCTCATTTCAAACAAAAAAAATATGTATATCGCAGGAATCATATACCCAAACCCACATCAATCACACTTACGCTCTTCACCTATTCACAATAATACTCTCATACTAGCGATAACAACCAAACGACTGCAGTAGTGCGCGCTTGCGTACGTAGATTAAGCAATTCGAAGGTCATTCAGAAAAAGTATCTGTCAGATAAATTGTGCGTTAAGATTGGAGAGAAACAAAAGGTGGAGAGAGAGTAAAATCACCATACAGGCTCACGTTACAGGCTCGAATCCGTCGATGTGGCTTGACATATGGAATGGGTTCGTAAAATAAAATTAAAACGTAGCCTGACACCATAAAATATAATTAAATAATATAACCAGATAAGAAGATTAAATAAATACACACAAACATGTATTACACCCTAGTCAAACGTGTGGCCTCGACCCACGCCCTCATGCTCTCTTAGCCGGGCTAAACTATTTACCAATTTATTGTACAAAACGCTACATAAGCAAGACATGTAAAAAATACTACTAAGCCTTTATCACAAATTCCTTAAAACTTAGCAAAAATTAAAAGACTAAATAAAAAAATTAAAATAATCACCAATAAATAACTACTAATCTCTGAAATTTAATATTGCACGTAATATTGCATAAAAAAAAAATAACCACGAAAAAGGTCCAAATAAATTACTAAACATATTAGTTGTTAACTAACTCTAGTATTGCACCTAACCTAAAGAACTAATAAAAACTAACCTAAATATTGCACAAAAAGAAAATTTATCATTGCACTAAACGAAACAAATTACGCTACAAACATATCCTTCGCATGATACACCGCCAATTTTTCCTGCTAACTTCCCCAACTCATATAAAGAGTTCCCTACTGTTTTTAACACTATACACTTTATGTGAGTGGGCGCCAATTCCGCATTGTATCCATCGGCTAAATTACTTTGCTTGAAATTGCAGCGGTATACCATTTGTCCAATCTTAAATTTAACATTTTTACACCTAGTATTATACACCTTTTCATTTTTCTGATGCGCAAGTTATAATTCATTAAAAATTTTATTTCGAATTAACTACTGCTTATCAGGTGTTATTTCAACTTTGAAATCTGCATCTTTCACTTAATCTATACGACTCGCAATTTCATACCCCCCTGCATGTTGGCTCATATGGAATCCAAAAACAGCACAATATGGTTCAACACCGATAGAGCTGTGTAACACACTTCTTAACGAAAATGCGGCGTCACTTACATGGCAATCCCAATTCTTTTGATTGTCGCCTACATATGACCGAATCATTTGTAGCACAGATCGGTTTACCCTCTCTGATGCATTTGCCTGTGGCGAATAAAAGCCTCTCTTTATGTGACGTACACCATATAGTTAAAAGTCCTTCCTCGGATTCTCCTATGAATCTTCTTTGGAAGTACTGAGTCTTCTCAATTCCTCCTAGCTTTCCAGTTTGAATTAAAAGAATTAAATAAATGTTTAATTTTCCTTTATTCTTTATTTGGTGGATTAGTATTGCCAAGATAGAACTTGACTTCAGCTGTAAGAATTAAGAAATAACTCCCTACTTCTATTGTACATTGATATTTATAATTGTTGCTTAAAGCTTTTCAAACTATTGTAAGGCTTTAGATTTACCAATCACAAAGAACTATCTCAAAGTTCTTAGTTATGCTCTCTTTTAGATACATGAATTGCCATATGAGCAACCAATCAAAGTGAAGTGACAAATTTCACAATTGTTAATATATCTTGTTATTAAACTTTTTAAATTTGGGTAATAATATTTTACTTTCAATTCCTTATAATTTTCATCAATTCCTCTATGATTTAATTTTTTATGTTCTTCTTCAATTTTTTCAAATGCTAACTCCTCCATAGGTAGATCGATTAATTTCGTTATAAATTTTTGCAATTTGAAATTAGTGTTACTAAAATGTTCGATAAATATTTCTTGAAATAGTGTAAAAACTTTTTCGTCTTCAAAATAAATTCCTACTATTTCTTTTAAATCAAAATTCCTCAAAATGTTTACTATTTTTGCTGTGTCTCCCAAATATATCTTTGGTATATAATATCTTTTATTTTTATTAATTGTTTCTTCTTTAAAATTCTGCTTTTTTGGCAATCTTTTATTTATTATAAAAATCTATGTCTTGAAAAAATTTATTGCTTTTTCCGAAATTAAAATATGATCGTTTAGATCCTCCTGTGCACTATGAATAGTTACATCTGTTGACACTGACATATCGTCATTTGTTTCATCATCCGAATTTTCGTCAACATCCATTTCATCATTTTCATTTATTTGCAATCTACTTAAAAAATCTGCGACATTGTTTTCTTTTTCTTTAATATACTCGATATCAAAGTTGTATTCATTTAATTGAATTTTCCACCTTTGCTACTTTGCATTTGGTTCTTTTATATTTGAAAACCACACTAATGGTTTATGATCCGTTTGAAGTTTAAACTTTAGTCCATAAATGTACGGTCTGAAATATTTTACTGCCCACAATATAGCTAGTAACTCTTTCTCAATTGTACTGTAGTTTTTTTCACTATCACAAAGTGTTCTACTTGCATAACAAATGGGATGTCCATTCTGTGAAAGAACGGCTCCTAATGCGCTTCCACTTGCGTCTGTCGTAAGCACAAATTGTTTGTTAAAATCTGGATATATCAGAATCGGATAATCTGTTAGTAATTCCTTTATTTTTTCGAAAGCATTAAAGTAGTCGCTGTCATTTACATTTATTTTTTTCCTTTTTTTAAATACTTTATTATTGTCCAAGTACACAACGCAAATTTGATTTATAAATTCTTTCAATACAAAATTCATCATTCGTTGAAATGTAGCTGGTACATTCTTCAATCCAAAGGGCATTCTAACAAAAAACCATCCGATAGTCTAAACTGGTAAATTGACAGTTGCTGCGCTGTTGATAACCGTAGCCTAGTGGGAAGGTGTCCGACTGCCACCCGGGAGGCCTGGGTTCGAATCCCGGTACAACCGTCGCTAATTTTTTTTAAAAAAACTTTTTTTTATTAAAAAAATGTTTTCTGTTTTTTTTTGTCTTAATTCTAAATTTTCTTAATTTTATTTATAAAAGTTTTTAAACTAAGTTACAATTGTCCTTTTGTAGACAACGCTTGAACCTGCGACCTTCTGGTTGATAGTCCGACATCTTATTCATCGCGCCAATGATGCCATTCATGCGCACATGGCAATAAATGAATAACTGAAATGTGCTATGCAAGATCTGTTCTCTACTATCAGAGTTACCAGAGTTGCCATATGAAGGGACTTGCATTGTTTTTCGGGGAATATGCTATCAAAAGAAGAAACGGGCAAGGAATTCATGAAAATGTGAGAAAACTTTAATAAATACGTACATAAGTCAAAACCAGGGAAAGTTTAGTTGTAGTTGAACTTAAAGGAGACAAACTTGCCATGGCAACACTGTGTGAACTAAAATAACAGTAACCTTTTAACAGCCACTGATATACGATTTTATGTTTACCTATCTGTTAAACTCACTGTTACATACTCTGCGGTTCATAACATCATTTTGATGGTTGTCAAATCTGTTGACATTTGGACTAGTTAGTTGAAAGGCCATGTTAGTACCCAGGGACTCCTGGGTTCAAATCTCGTTGGCTGCAACATTTTTTATTTATTCAATAGAAAAATGGATTGACAGTTTTTTTTAACAGTTCGAGAAGTTGAGAAAAGGTTTAATTCAACAGTAAAACTGTTAAATCAAACAAAATTACTTTAAAACAACAGTTATTCTGTTAATAACAGAATAACAGTGCCCGACTGTCATTTCCACTGCTGTCTTTTTTCTCGGTGTGGGGTCTACCAAAATTTGGTGGAAACCCTTGGCAAGATCAAGTGTAGTGAAGTACTGTGCTCTTCCTAACTTATCGAAAATCTCACCAATGTTCGGTATTGGAAATTTATCTTCCACAGTTACTTGGTTCAACTTTCTGTAATCTATTACCAATCTCCATTTTTGTATACCTGTATTGTCCAATTTCTTGGAAACCATCCCGATTGGAGCGTTATATGGCGAATGACTGTGCTTTATTATTCCTTGTTCTAACATTTCTTCGATTTGTTTTTTTATTTCTTTTTCAAAAACTTGTGGTGGTCTATAACTCTTTGTATAAATTGGTCTACTTGTTTCCGTGTCAATTGAATGCATAATCTCTTTTACACATGTCAATCTATCTCCTTCTTTGAAAAATAAATCTTCATTTTCACTTATTACTTTCCCTAAATATCTTTTTTCCTCTTCATTCATGTCCTTTTTTATCAACTTGTTTATTTTTTCGTTTGTTTCTTCCATCGTGATTTCGTTTTCATTTACTAATTTTATATCATTTATCTTCTTTAAATATTCTTCTTTTGTTTTCTTGTTTTATTTGTGCATTTTCTTCTTTTCTTTTGTTTATTTCGTATTTTCATTTCTTCATTTATCTTTTTATTTATTTTCGATTCCTCATTTTTTTTTAAATTTTTTTTCTTTCATTTCTTCGTTTGTCTCATTAATTTTTTCCTCTTTATATTTTTTTTTCGACTCTTTTTGGATTTGTACTTTTAATTTTTCCTAGAGAAACCTTTACTGGTAGCGTTTCCTTTCAATGATGATGAATATGAATTATTTTTTAACTCTTCAACTTCATTGCTTCCCCCTAAAAACGTAATTTTGGTATCTTCAATCTTGAGGATATTGTCCCCAAACGATATCTCCGCCCTTAGTGGTATTAGAATGTTATTTCCCAAAATTCCATCGAATGGTTTATTGTTTGGAAATTTCATTACCAAAAATTCAAATTCCTCAGGTAAGTAAGTACATACGTATCTATCTATAATCGTTATTCCATTCGTTGTCATGATAACCCTTAGTTTTTCTTCTAACCTTTCTATTTGTTTTGGAAAAATTCCTTCCTTAATGACGGATGTCTCTGCCCCTGTATCTACCAATAGTTTTACAGAGAATCCGCAGATGTTTACTTCTATTACTGGAAGCTTCCTATTTCCGAGGCCGTTGATGGAAAATTTTCAACCAGCACTTCGTCTACCTCCATGGGTTCCGGGATTCTACGCTGTGTAGAATTTTGTCTATTCTGTACAGTATTATTCCGCGTTTGTCTTGTGAATGTATTATTTCTATTATTGCTTTGTTCTACTCTCTGAAAGTTTCCTCTTTCTTGATTATCGTTATTTCGGAAATTATTTTCCCTTGTTTGATTATTATAATTATTATTATTATTCTGTCCAAAATTGTTTTCTCTGTAATTTGTAACGTCGCAAAGGCTGGGGTAAGGACTAGTCGGATGTCCAGGGCTTCGTACAGAAATAAATTTATAATTTACAGAGAATTTAGTATAACAGTGACTTTATTCAATAATAATTCAAAATAGAAAATTTTAACAAAATTTTCAATTAGAGATTGGGTAGGGCGAACAGTGGCGTTGCCGCTGGTCGGCGGCGCTGGCAATTTGTTGACTGATGCTTGACAGGATCACGGTGCGTAGAGACGTAGCGATGGCGATGTAGGCGTTGCGATGCGTAGAGTGATTTGGGGAGCAATAGGCGCGGAGCGTGGCTAATGCGAGCGTAGGCGTAACAAGGCGTGAACGTGGGGGTAGTAGAGCATGCAAGGTGGTCGCGGTGTTCCAGGATCTGCGTTGAAAGGTTCCACACCGAGATCTTCGTGATCTGAGCAGGGGTGTAGCACCGCCCAATGGCGTTGATGATATTTACAAATACGGCCACTTGATGGCCTCGACAAATTCCGCAACTTTCTGTCACTCGTTGACAAACTTCTCCAGATTTAGGCCACTCAATGGCGTTAATACAACTTCTCCAAATTAGGCCACTTGATGGCGTTGACAAAACTTCTTCAAAAATTACAACCTTTACTTGGCTTCCAGGTCCTTGCTGATCATGCTCCTCTACTTGCTATCCTTCACGTTGCCTCCACGCTTGATGATCTCGCAATTAGCCTGATTCGGAATACAAATCGCAATAGCCCATTAAATAATAAGTAATAAAACTCTCAATAATTTATTAACATATACATGACAGTGTAAAATATATATAAAAAAGTGGTAAATTGAAATAATGAGAAATGGAGAAAAGGAAAAAAATTAAAGTTTTGATGAACTGCTGAAAGGAATTTTAATTAAAATGTGAATTAATAGCTGAAATGTAATTTTTGGTGAACATTAGCAAATTTTGGAGGTGAGAATTTAATGAAAAGTTAATATAAGAAATGAAAGTCGCCCTTGGGCCGTATGGTGGAATTCTAGCTTTGGAAATAATGTTTGGGAACATGGCAGATATCGAATAAATCCGGCGGCCACTATCCCTACCATTATCCTTGTTGTTTTCTATAAAACGCTGAATGATGGTTGGGAACATGGCAGGTATCGAATAAATCCGGCGGCCACTATCCCTACCATTATCCTTGTTCTTTTCTATAAAACGCTGAATGATGGTTGGAAACATGGCAGGTATCGAATAAATCCGGCGGCCACTATCCCTACCATTATCCTTGTTCTTTTCTGTAAAACGCTGAATGATGGTTGGGAACATGGCAGGTATCGAATGAATCCGGCGGCCACTATCCCTACCATTATTCTTGTTTTTCCCTTCTATTATGTTCAAAGTGCTGGATGATGGTTGGGAACATGGCGGGTATCGAATAAATCCGACGGCCACTATCCCTACCATCATCCGAGCTTCCATTCTTTTGTTCTACTTCTAAAGCTACCCTACAATACCACTCACCTGATTCGGAATACAAATCGCAATAGACCGAAATCAGTGTGAGGGCTCGCCTTTTATATTCGTTAGTTCACCAATTCTTGTTGGTGATTTGTTGCCATTGGTTTTTGTCGCGAAGTGTGGGGTATTGTCGCGTAGTGCATATTGTCGTCTTCCTTTTTCCCATGTGATTTCCGATCACTTTTTCTATCGGAGTGACCAGGTAGTTTGGCCGTCTGCGGTGACCATTGTGCTATTTCCCATGATCGGTGTGACCACCGTGCCAATATCGGTGTGACCAGGTGTGACTGTCATGCCACTGTTCGCCCCTAAATTAAGTATTACAATAATTGAGGGTTGTTTTCAACATTAATTATTAAATAACTATCTTCATGACTTATTTTGGTCCGACATGCGATCTTCTTCGTCTGTGGCCATGGTAGGATTTATGGTGCCCTCGTTGGTCTCGATGACAGTCGGGGCCGGGGTGGCTGGTGCGCTGTCCTCGATTGAGGTGTTGGTTTGCTGAGGAACTTGTAGTGCCACTACCGGTAATTCGAGGATGCGGCGGTCGTTTGGGGCTGCGCGGTGGCGGGCCGTGTATTCGCATTGTAGATATTCGCTAATCAGTTGGGTGACCTGTGTTCGCGGCTGGTTTGCGAGTGAGTCCACCACGAGTATGCATGGTCTTTGGGTTGGTTCCGCGACTCGGTTACCCGCTACTACGTCGAGGAAACAGACGACCGTCAAGAACCAGTGCTTGTCCTGATTCACCGGAATTACCACGTACCTGCGTGTGAATAGGTCCATTCGCTTCGTCCAGCGGTGGACGGCCTGATGGCGTTGTGCTGCTGTTTGGCTGGCGGCCTGTAGGAGCCTGGTGACCAGGAAACTGCTCATGAATTCGGTGTGTTGGCGCTGTTCATGGGTGAGCACGTCCTGCCACAGATGAGCCAGGCCGGCATCAATCAGCACGTCATTCAACCACTGGCCCGTTGCCAGACGCCGGTAGTCTTGCACTGACACGTTCCAATTGGCTGTGCGTGAGGTCAGTGTGCACAATTCTGTTCCGGTGCGTTGCCGTGCCGCGGTGCTGGTCGATGGACCTTCATCCAGGTCGGCCCCAGCTGGCACTGTTTTGCGACCTGTCGTCGGTCGTGCGCTGGTTAGTCGTGGGCCTCTGCCGCGTCGTGGGTTGGCCTGGCTGCGTGTCACCATGCCTCGACCGCGTGTACCTCCTGGTGGCCGTTCGTCGTTCGGTGTTCCCCCGTCGTGGTGGCGTAGTCGCAAGCGATTCGGCCCTGTTCTCTCCTCTGTCCATTCGGCACCCAATACTTGGGTACGTCGACGTTGGGCGTTCAGGACGCGGTAGTGTTCCCGCGCCTTCTCCACACTTTGCTCCCAACGTGATGGCTCTCCCATCGTTCAAGCTTTGTTTGGTGTGCGTTTTTTTCTTTTCGAAAAATGTTTTGAAAAATTCAATTGCGTCGTGGCTCTTGTCGCGAACTGAATGACGCTTTCTCCGAAGCTTCGGACGTTGTCTTGTCGTTTCAATCGGCTATCTCTTTCGCTCTCATGTGTATCTTCCTCGTCCTGCCACCTGTCTGTTCGTGTGGTTGCCATCTCGAAAATGGGGATGCCAGTGCGATCCCGTCTGTCACAATCCCTCGGAGTGTGGATTTCCAAATATATTTATATTTTCTTTTTATAATTCATTATAAATTCATGTTGCTGCAATGGCAGGTATTTTCCTCTGCCATTACCATCTTACCCTCGTTCCTTACCCTTACCAACCTACGCCGTTGCCACTGCCTCCGGCGCACTATTCCTCTCCTGGAACTTCCGCAAATCACTTATATGCGCGTTGCGCTCCTGGGAATCACTCTGTCGCCTTACTCGCACTATAACTGGTGAAATGAAATCCACCACTTGGTCTGGCCCGTCGTATTTTGGTGCCAATTTCGCTGCAAATCCCTCTATTGCCTTCGACAGGTGATGTTGCCTTACCAGAACCATCTGCCCCACTTCGGGCTGCCATGCGCGCCGTCGTAAATTGTAGTGCCTCGCCTGATCCTGAGCTGCTCTCTCTGTACTCCTATGCACGATATCAAACACCTCCCGTAGCTTATCGGCGCGTTCCACCGGCGTCTGGGTCATCTGTCCAGTGCCCACTGTAGCCTCGTCATACAGGGACTTTGATAAACGGGGCTCACGACCCTGTACCAGGAACGCTGAGCTGTAGCCGGTCGTCTCTGACACTCCTGTGTTTATCGCCAGCATTATTTCTGGCAGGAATTCGTCCCACCGCCGTTGATTGTTTGTCGACAGTTGCGCCACCATCGTCTTGATGGTCGGATTCGACCGCTCAGTGGCGTTTTCCTGCGGCGTGTAGGGCGCCGTGAACTGATGCCTGACTCCCAGCTCCTTCATATATTTACCGAAAGCCTTACTTGTAAATTGTGTTCCGTTGTCCGTCACCATTACCTTTGGCACTCCAA
The DNA here is from genome assembly GCA_951394025.1 of Heteromyza rotundicornis. Lineage (NCBI taxonomy): Eukaryota > Metazoa > Arthropoda > Insecta > Diptera > Heleomyzidae > Heteromyza > Heteromyza rotundicornis. The sequence goes on from OX596010.1 coordinate 42,790,179, forward strand.
CCCGTGCCAAGATTCGCTCGCGGAATGCTTTCTTGAGTGTTTCCGCGGTCGCATTCCTCATGGCGATAATCTCCACCCATTTGCTGAATTTGTCCACGAACACCAGCATCATGGTGTTGCCGTGTGTCGACCTAGGTAGCGGTCCCACGAAGTCTGCACAGAGAATCGCCCATGGTTCTTCGGCGATTTGTGTCAGCATCCGCCCGGCTGGTTTCTGCTGCTCCGGTTTAAATTTTTGGCAGCTCTCGCAGCTGCGCACATATTGTCCTACCGCTTGGAACATACCTGGCCAATAATACTTATTTGCTATGCGTGCAATGGTCTTTCGGATTCCGAAATGTCCAGCCGTCGGGTCGTCGTGGTTTTCGGCTAACACTCGCTTTCGAAGTGGTGTGGCGACGCATAGTTTCCACGGTGCGCAATCCTCGTCGCCTAATCGCCGCGGAATATGTCGGTAAAGTTGATTTCCCTGGATCATGTAGTCGGCGTACTTTTCTGGATTCTTCGTCACCTCCTCCTTTCGCCTTTCTAGCCACCGACAGCATTCATCCTCCTTCTGCACCGCCTCTGCAGTCCTTAGTACATCTCGGGGCTGGCGTGACAGCGCATCCGCTACCACATTTAATTTCCCTTTCCTATATTGGATAGCATACCTGCATTGCTGCAGTTCCAATGCCCAGCGAGCAATCCTCCCAGACGGACTTTCAATGGAATTTAACCATTTCAAAGACAGGTGGTCGGTGATGATCGTGAACTCATATTCCTCGAGGTATTCCCGCATTTTCCGTATGCCCCAAACAATGGCGAGGCATTCCTTTTCGGTGGGCGAGCAATTTATTTCCGCCGCCGTTAATCTCCTGCTGGCGTATGATACCACACGTTCCTGGTCCTCCACCATTTGGGTCAATACCACGCCTAATCCTTGATCGCTGGCGTCCGTCTGCAACGTAAATCGCTGAGAGAAATCTGGGCAGATGAGCACGGGCGCCTCCGTGAGCCGCAGTTTCAGCTGCTCGAATGCTTCCTGCTGATCCTGCTCCCACTTCCATCGACGGCTTTTTTTAATAGTGCGGTTAGTGGCGCACCACTTTCGAGAAATCCGGTACAAACCTTCGGTACCAGGATGCGATGCCCAGGCATCGGCGTAATTCCCTTAAATTTGTGGGTGGTTTCACCTCCTGGATTGCTGCAATCTTCTCATGATCTGTATGAATTCCATCTGGCGTGACGATGTGACCTAGATACCTTATTTCTTGTTTAAAGAACTCACATTTTTCTGTATTGATCCTCAAATTTGCAGCTCGTAGTCGTCGAAACACCTCGCGCTGATTTACCATATGTTCCTCCAAGGATGCCCCTGTGACAATAATGTCATCCAGGTAGGCGAACGCGTGCGGCTCCATTTCCGGCCCGATGACTCCGTCCAGGGCGCGTTGGAAAGTTGCTGGCGCTGAATGTAAGCCGAATGGCATAACGCACCATTGATAGAGGCCTCGCCCAGGCACGGTGAACGCCGTATATTGTTTACTCCCAGGTTCCATCGGCACCAGACAATATCCATTTTTCAAGTCCAGAGTGCTGATTACTTTCGCGTTCCGCAACCGATCCAGGATGTGTTGAATGCGCGGCAGCGGGTAGGCATCCGGCACCGATTTGGCATTCAATTGCCTGCAGTCCACACACCTTTCCTCCTTGTTCCGACTTTTCGCATGTTGGGATCCGCATCCTTTTGTCCAGTTTTGCGCAGGCTGTGAACTGCATCCTGATTTATTCCAGTTTTGCGCAGGCTGTGAACGGCATCCTTTGCTCCAGTTTTGCGCAGGCTGTGAACTGCATCCCTTATTCCAGTTTTGCGCAGGCTGTGAACTGCATCCAGATTTCTTCCAGTTTTGCGCAGGCTGTGAACTGCATCCTTTATTCCAGTTTTGCGCAGGCTGTAAACTGCATCCTTCATTCCAGTTTTGCGCAGGCTGTGAACGGCATCCTTTGCTCCAGTTTTGCGCAGGCTGTGAACTGCATCCTTCATTCCAGTTTTGCGCAGGCTGTGAACTGCATCCTGATTTCTTCCAGTTTTGCGCAGGCTGTGAACTGCATCCGTTATTCCAGTTTTGTGCAGGCTGTGAACTGCATCCCGATTTCTTCCAGTTTTGCGCAGGCTGTGAACTGCATCCTTTATTCCAGTTTTTCGCAGGCTGTGAACTGCATCCCGATTTCTTCCAGTTTTGCGCAGACTGTGAACTGCATCCAGATTTCTTCTGCCCCGTCCTTATGGGTGCTGTGCCTTTCCGGCCGGCGCCGTCTGTTAATCGCCTGCTGTCCTCCTGCTCCATGTGTCTGGCGTCAGCATTCTCGAGTGGAGTACCTGTATCCCTAGCCTGTGAATGCATTCTTACCGTGTGGGCTCCGAGTGTCACTGTGGCTTGAATCTGTCCTAGGAAATCAAATCCGAGGATGAGAGGATCCGTTGAAGTGTGTAACACTAACACCGTCATCTCTGTTGATCGGCCTCCCATGGCCACTTCCAATACGAGCGCTTCCGTGACTTCAATCACCGACCCGTCGGCCAGGCGTATGTCGTACTCGATATTCACCTTGTTGAACGGTGTCCAAAATTGTTTCGCGTACTCTCGCCAGATGAAACACCGCGTAGCCCCTGTGTCGATCGTCGCTGTTGCCTCCACACCATCAAGGGTGACTAGTGCGGAGATCCGACGTCCATCGAAGTTTAGTGCTCGTGTCGCGGAAGGGGTTCGATAGTCGGAGCGCCGGCAGCCCCTTGCTCCCTGCCGGTTCCGCTGTCGTTTCCCGCCTGCCACCTGTAGCATTCGAAAGTGCGCTTCACGTACCAGCGATAATCTACATGGCTGTTTCTGTAAATTCTACTTAACTTGTCCTCCTCCTCATAGTTAGCGTGGCGCATCATGTCCTGCAGGGTGATAACGTAGTCCCTGAAGTTCTCACGTGGTTTCTGCACTCGCTGGCGAATGGCATCATCCAATTGTTCGAAGTAGCGCCCCAGCAAGAAGAATGACAGGAAACTGTTTTTGTAGGACTCCCACGTTGTCCACTGGCGGTTGTTGTTCCGGAACCAGGTGAGGGCCTTCTCGGTGAGTATCTCTGGCATCATCCTTGGCATGTCGTCCTTGCACATATTATACGTAATCACCAGTTCTTCAATCCTCTCGAGAAATGCGATGGAGTCCGGGCCGCCGTTGTAGCGCACTGTCTACTTCCTCACCTGTAATTGTGGGTCGTGGTGGGTGATATGGCCACAGATATCCCGTCGGTGCACTCGCCGGTGCATTCACTTGTGTCTTCACCGGCTCCTCTCGTCGGGTGGTCTTCACTGGCGGTGGTACGAATGACATATTCGCCTCCCATTTCCTACCCTGGCTGGTAGTCGTTGCCATGTCCAAAATCTCCTTCAGCGGAGGTGGCAGACTGCCCTCTTCCGAACTGGCCTCGTGATACTCCTCCTCTCCTGCATTATCATCTGCTGCGACGCATGACCTACCTGCGTCCTGGCTGCGTGCATGCTTGGCCTCCAATTCCACCAAGCGCTCCATATGCTGGCTGCTGGTCAATTCGTCCTTCACAAATGCCACGAATTTCTTTCGTAGCTCTTCGACGCTGCCGCTCCCGTCGAAACCGAATTCCACGGCGTATGCGCGTAGCTCATCGCGTCGCAGGTAGTTGATGCATGTTGTTTTTACCATGTTGGTTTTGCCTTGTTCGTTGCTGTCCAATATGTGTCCAATTGTTGTTGGCGAAACCGCTAAATTTTGCTGCCTCCTGGTGGTGGCTTCCTACTTGATTATTGGGTGGTGGTTTTTTTTTTAGTCTGCTTCTGTTTACTGTCCCTGCTCGGGCGCCATCTGTAACGTCGCAAAGGCTGGGGTAAGGACTCGTCGGATGTCCAGGGCTTCGTACCGAAATACATTTATAATTTACAGAGAATTTAGTATAACAGTGACTTTATTCAATAATAATTCAAAATAGAAAATTTTAACAAAATTTTCAATTAGAGATTGGGTAGGGCGAACAGTGGCGTTGCCGCTGGTCGGCGGCGTTGGCAATTTGTTGACTGATGCTTGACAGGATCACGGTGCGTAGAGACGTAGCGATGGCGATGTAGGCGTTGCGATGCGTAGAGTGATTTGGGGAGCAATAGGCGCGGAGCGTGGCTAATGCAAGCGTAGGCGTAGCAAGGCGTGAACGGGGGGGTAGTAGAGCATGCAAGGTGGTCGCGGTGTTCCAGGATCTGCGTTGAAAGGTTCCACACCGAGATCTTCGTGATCTGAGCAGGGGTGTAGCACCGCCCAATGGCGTTGATGATATTTACAAATACGGCCACTTGATGGCCTCGACAAATTCCGCAGCTTTCTGTCACTCGATGGCGTTGACAAAGCTTCTCCAAATTAGGCCACTTGATGGTGTTGACAAACTTCTCCAGATTTAGGCCACTCAATGGCGTTGATAAAACTTCCCCAAATTAGGCCACTTCATGGCGTTGACAAACTTCTCCAGATTTAGGCCACTCAATGGCGTTGATAAAACTTCTTCAAATTTGGATACTTGATGGCGTTGACAAAACTTCTCCAAAATTAGGCCACTTGATGGCGTTGACAAACTTCTCCAGATTTAGGCCAATCAATGGCGTCGACAAAACTTTTCCAAATTAAGCCACTTGATGGCGTTGACAAACTTCTCCAGATTTAGGCCACTCAATGGCGTTAATAAAACTTCTCCAAATTAGGCCACTTGATGGCGTTGACAAAACTTCTTCAAAAATTACAACCTTTACTTGACTTCCAGGTCCTTGCTGATCATGCTCCTCTACTTGCTATCCTTCACGATTCGGAATACAAATCGCAATAGCCCATTAAATAATAAGTAATAAAACTCTCAATAATTTATTAACATATACATGACATTGTAAAATATATAAAAAAAAGTGGTAAATAGAAATAATGAGAAATGGAGAAAAGGAAAAAATGAAAGTTTTGATTAACTGCTGAAAGGAATTTTAATTAAAATGTGAATTAATGGCTGAAATGTAATTTTTGGTTAACATTTGCAAATTTTGGAGGTGAGAATTTAATGAAAAGTTAATATAAGAAATGAAAGTCGCCCTTGGGCCGTATGGTGGAATTCTAGCTTTGGAAATAATAGTTTTCCTTGTTCTTTCCTATAAAACGCTGAATGATGGTTGGGAACATGGCAGGTATCGAATAAATCCGGCGGCCACTATCCCTACCATTATCCTTGTTTTTCCCTTCTATTATGTTCAAAGTGCTGGATGATGGTTGGGAACATGGCGGGTATCGAATAAATCCGACGGCCACTATCCCTACCATCATCCGAGCTTCCATTCTTTTGTTCTACTTCTAAAGCTACCCTACAATACCACTCACCTGATTCGGAATACAAATCGCAATAGACCGAAATCAGTGTGAGGGCTCGCCTTTTATATTCGTTAGTTCACCAATTCTTGTTGGTGATTTGTTGCCATTGGTTTTTGTCGCGAAGTGTGGGGTATTGTCGCGTAGTGCATATTGTCGTCTCCCTTTTTCTCATGTGATTTCCGATCACTTTTTCTATCGGAGTGACCAGGTAGTTTGGCCGTCTGCGGTGACCATTGTGCTATTTCCCATGATCGGTGTGACCACCGTGCCAATATCGGTGTGACCAGGTGTGACTGTCATGCCACTGTTCGCCCCTAAATTAAGTATTACAATAATTGAAGGTTGTTTTCAACATTAATTATTAAATAACTGTCTTCATGACTTATTTTATTTTATCTAATGTGTTCGCATTTTCAAAATGCCATAAAAGTAAAAAAATGAAAAGCAAATCAAAAATCATTTGTTATTGTGACGACTCTTAATTTTTAGGGGTCGTCACAAATTATTCTCTCTTATTACATTGTTATTGTTATTTCGTCTGAATTTACCTTCCCTGCCATTGTTATCCCTATTTTGATTATTACTGATGTTAAAATTCTGTCTGAAGTTATCTCTTCTGAAATTATTTTCCCTATTGTGTCCATTATTATTATAGTTGTTTTCTCTATTTTGTTCATAGCCAACATTTTTATACGTCTGATAATTTCTTTTAACATTCCTCGTCCAACCATTTTCTTCCAACAATCTATACCCTTCCTGTAAGGCACCTATATTCTTTGCTATCATTAATGCACTTGCTATTATTGGTATTTTTTCTTTAAATATTGAAAATATTGAATACTCATTCTTTATTGGCTCATAGTCCTTTACAGATTCCTTATCCTCAGATAAGAAATATTTATTATTCAATCTTATTAAGATTGTGTTCAATTCGTTGAACAAATTCGTAATATTTCCCTTGTTTATTGTCCTACTAGCCTTCTCTTTAAGCTGTAGAAATGATAACTTCTCTCCGAAATTGTTTACCAAAATTTTCTTTATGAGATTCCAATTATCATCTGGAACATTTTGTCTAAGTAGGGCAATATGTGCTCTACCCTGAATTTTGCTGCGTATTGGTATTATTATGAACTTAATTGAGTTTTCTGAATACCTGCCCATTGATTGTATGAAAAATTGTATCTACCTTATTTATAAACGTTATTAGGTCTATATTATAATTTTTTCCGTCATAAATGGAAATCTTATCGGCGAATTTAATAGGATCAAAAGTTAACTCTAATGTACCTTGTTGATGGAGTATTGCTGCTGCTGCTATTGCTCGTTGATGATCCGTTGCTGCTTGATGCTGTTCTGCTGCTGCCGCTGCTGCTGCTGTTAATACTTTTGGCACCATGTCTACTGCTTCTCTTTTAATACTTTATAGTTTGTTTTTCCTTCTTTTCTTATTTTTTTTTTCTGCTATTATTTTTATTATTTTTTTTCTCGATTAATGTTCACTCAGTCTTTTCCCCCTTTTTTTTCTTATTCAATTGTCAATATAATTTATTTTCGTTCTTTTCATTTTTTTTCACTTTTTCTTTCAGTATTCTTGATTAATATTCACTCAGTCTTTTCCTTTTCCTTTTTTTTTCAACTTTTTCTTTCTTTTCAGTACTCTGCCCTTGCATCACACATTCTTTCTTCGCGTATGATTTGTATAGGGGATGACACACTGGCGTCAATTGACCCCGAGTGCTGTCAAAGTGTTGTTGTTTCAAAGGCAAAATTAAAAATGAACCCTTTTTGAGAGAGCGAATGAATATTTTCTCAGGGGTTTTTTTGACGCCAACTTCGAGCTGATGTCATGAATCAAAAGAGTGTTGCATTTTAGCAAAATGTTGCCGTCAAATCTTTAGTAGCAAAAACAAGGTTGCAAAAGTATTAAAAAAGCATACGAAATGCTAATATTTTCAGTTTTTGTTGGTTGCAAGCAACACTTGTCAGGAATTTGTTCATCGTTACTTTATATTATAATTAAATTTGTTGAAGCAATACGAAATGTAAGTAAATGAATATTTTAATAAAATTCTACAATCGTAGGTAAAATGGCGGTTAAGTGGGACAGACTTTCAACAGAAGTGTTAATAAACCTGCTCCACGCAAAAAAGTGTCTCTGGGACATTAAAGACAAGTCATACCAGAACAGAGTTAGCAAAGAGAACGCTATTAGCGAATTGTTGGAGGAAGTTAAAAAAAGAATCCCCTCAGCCACTTCAAAGGATGTCAAAGACAAAATCCACTCCATTCGATCCCAATACCGGAAGGAAGTAAGGGCTCTTGCAGCGAGCAAAAGAAGTGGCACTGGCGTGGCTGATTTAAAAAAACCATCGCTTTGGTGCTACGAGATGTTGGACTTCCTTAAGCCACTTGTAGAAATACGCCGGAGCCAGTAAAGCATTGACATTTCAGAAACCACTGAAGATTTCCATTTTGTAAGTCTAAAATCAAAAATACCTTTAACATTTTTGGAACATTTTAATAAAGAAATTATTACATGAAAAAGTGAATCTAATAATAAGTATATAAAGAAAAACGCAATTATTTCAGTCACCCTCGGGAGTCAAAGTGGTTGAAGGAAAATTTTCTGAAAATGTTAATGTAAAATTGAGTTCCTATCACTTGAATTAATTGGATTAATTTTCAGACACAAACCATAAATTTGATTGACGAAGTTTCAAGCGAAGAAGATTGTGCAGACGACGTAACGCTGGTGAGTCTATACTGTTATCCAGCTCAGACGCCCTTCTTCATTAAAGTAGTCCATAAATCCTTTTCGGATATCATCAGATATTCTATTTCTGTTGTTTGTGATGTCTTCATAACTGACGCGAGATATATTGAGCATGTCTTTGGATGGTATTCTTGATGATGAAGATTTGTCTTAGGATGTGTGTTTTTTTGCGGTGAGTGTCAGCTTTTTCGATGCAGCTTAAATATGTAAATATCTTAGGTTCCTGTCAATTTCAAAATATAAGCTTGGTACCAGTTGACTTTTCCAATGGTATCAGGACAGGAATCAAAGATATAAATATATTTACGCTGCATCAAAAAAAGCAGACACTCACTATATATATTAAGACAAACATTTTTTTGTTTGCCATAAAGATTGTTTATACAATTTTTAAGTTTGATGTCATGAAGACTGTTTTTTAATTTTTAAGTGAAAATGTGATGGAGACTGCTCATATAGATTTTAATTTGTAATGTCATGAATACTGTTTTTTAATTTTTAAGTCATAATGTGATGGAGACTGTTCAACTAGAATTAAATTTATAATGTCATGAAGACTGTTTGTTTTTTCACCATTAAAAAACCATAATGTAATATCTGGTGTTTCGCTTTGTACAGATAAAAACTGAGTAAGTTACCTTTAAGCAAACATTTTTCAAGTTTAGCCAAAGTGATTTGCAAACTTTTGGAATGCATTCCCCCAAGTAGCTGCGGGACAGTTGCGTCTGATATTCTAAGCTTTTATAAGACTCTCCAGTTGCTAAAAATCGCAAAGTAACTGCCAACTGCTCCTCTGGTGAAATTGCCAGCCTCATAGTGGTGTCTTTTTTTTTGAGGTCATGGTGGATCAGTCCCAATATTGTTTGAAAATTTTGCTCACTCATTCGCAAGTAATTTTGTTCGACTTTTTGTCCCACACTCGAAGCTCGTTTGTGATAAATGCATAGGAACCTTTAAGCACTCTCTCTCAACGCCATTCTTTGATCCAACACGACCGTTTTCTTGTCTTCTTTTTGGTGCACATTTCCAAAAGTTCCGTGAATCCATTCAAAACATCTTGATCCTCATCGCGGAAGAAAGTTATATTTTCGGTGTATTCTATAGCCATATCCATTAAACTGAGGCCAATTGCCTCAAAATTGTCCGAATAACTTTCCATTATAAATTATTTGAAGTTTACTTTTTGTTTTATAAAAATATTCTGCATGAACTGTGCATGGGTTGCACTCTTTTATCATTAAGGCACATAAAATATGAGTGATTGCAACCTTTTTGTGATACTAAGAAAAAAGGAGCAGATTGACCCGGCGTTAAATATTTTTGCGTGTGGCACGTCCAGGCGTCAAAATAGTAAAAGAGCATAAAAGAGAATAAAAATGCAAATGAATAGGGGTCAAATGACGCCTGTCTGGCATGCCCTTATGGCCTCTTGAAGTAATCTATCGTCTTCCATAAAATCTCTTCTGTACTCAAGTTCCTCTGTGTCCGCTTCCCTATTAACAAACCTATTGCTATAAGACTCGGCTTGTTCCTCAAACACTGGTGTCCGGGATGAAATATATGATAAATATCTCTCCGCTTGTATTGGATTTGCGGCTTTCCGCTTCTTGTCCCAATTCGTTATTAATCGTTCATGTTTTAATTGCGAACGTGACGTTGTTTGTGTTAAACTCTTCCACTTGTTGTTCGTAATTTTCAGGATATTTGCAGTGTAATTGCTGAGTTTCCCGACTGCGCCAATTATAAGTCCTTCCTCGGATTCTCCTATAAATCTTCTTTGGAAGTACTGAGTCTTCTCAATTCCTCCTAGCTTTCCAGTTTGAATTAAAAGAATTAAATAAATGTTTAATTTTCCTTTATTCTTTATTTGGTGGATTAGTATTGCCAAGATAGAACTTGACTTCAGCTGTAAGAATTAAGAAAGAACTCCCTACTTCTATTGTACATTGATATATATAATTGTTGCTTAAAGCTTTTCCAACAATTGTAAATCTTTAGATTTACCAATCACAAAGAACTATCTCAAAGTTCTTTGTTATGCTCTCTTTTAGATACATGAATTGCCATACGAGCAACCAATCAAAGTGAAGCGTGCTCAAAAGCTCTTTTTGTACGATCGCTGTGGAAAAGAAGTATCGGAGCGGTTGCCACTGCGTTCTTGTATTTTGATCGACGAGTGTCTTTTGTTTATGCTATTTAGAATAAACACTTGCGAGTATGGGAATGGTTTGTTTCCGTTCGTTTGGCACGTAACTAATTATGAATTTCGCATTAAGTTGAGAAATTCAAATGAGTTGTGAAATTGAATTTCATTCTGTTGCTTGTAGCAATTAATTGTTTATGTCGAACTGAAAAATGATCCTTGGGCGTTGGCTCCAAGTGTTTGTTACTGTATATTTCTACTTAACTAAATACAGGCGTTACAAACTGTGTGGACGGACTTATTCGTGACGGACTTGTTGGTGACGGACTTAGGGATACCGGTATGTGCTGCAGCATGTGCTGCTGTAACAATATCTTTTCAAAAATACACTAAACATTTCAGACACAAACTGTTTTCCATTGTCGGAATGGACAAACTCAGGGACACCAAAAACATGGAAAACATCACGTTCGAAAAACTTAACTACTTCCGCTCATAGGTTGCAAAAACACAAATTTCGAAAAGTGATCAAGACGAACAAAAATGTAACAGTTACCCTCCTTCGATCTTGGATGGGGCCCCATGAAGTCAATATATATACGTTGAAATGGACTCTCTGTAATCTGTTGTGCCCCCATAGGAGGCCTACGAATTAAATTCAAATTTTTGCTGCCCTTGCACACTTTACAGGATTTAAAGGCAGCTTGCACCTGACCCACCATGCCTGGCCAAAAGTATTTTTCACGTAATTTCGAAAGTGTCTTGTGAATCCCCCCATGCCCTGCAGAAGGAGAATCATGTGCAACTGACACCAACCCACCTTGCAGCTCTGACGGTACCCAAAGCTTCCAGGCGCGGTCCTCTTGCAGCACATCCCCCAGACTAAAGTCAGTCCGTTTATAAACAAAACCGTCCGATATGCACAAGTCCGGAAGTTTGTCTTTATTTTTTGTCACTGTATTTTTCAACTCCTCATATTCTGCATCTAATTTTCAACATCTAAATTTCGGTCCGGAAGTCTCAGCTCTTCCATATACATACGTGAAAGAGTGTCCGGTACTACGTTTTGTGAACCCTTACGGTGCTCTATATTAAAATTGGAAGCCTGCAACTTTAAACTCCATCTGGCTAATCTTCCAGATAGGTCCTTTTGGCCCATAAGCCACTTCAGGCTCGCTTGATCCGTTATAATTGTAAACGGAAGTCCTTCCACGTAAGGACGACAACGCTTCACGCTTAATATTGCAGCATAACATTCAAGCTCAGTGATACTGTAATTCCTCTGAGCTTTATCAAGTTTTGATGACACGTAGGCAATCGGACGTTCATTATCATCGTCCGTTATTTGGAAGAGCAACCCACCAACCCCTTCTGTCGACGCGTCACACTGAATATAAAAGTGTTTCGTAAAGTCCGCGTTCGTCAGTACTGGCTTGTGATTAAACTTTCTTTAAGTTTATCAAAGGCCAGCATCGCTTCGTCTGTCATGGAAAATTTACTAATTCTGTCTTTAGTGAGGCAGTCGTGCAGCGGAGCTGCAATGGTCGCATAATCTTTAATAAACCGTCGGTACCACCCTGACATACCCAGAAACCGCCTGAGCTGCTTCGGTGTCCTTGGCACAGGAAACTTCTTAATGGCAGACACTTTATCCGCATCCGTACCAAAATTTACTTTTTTCTACATTGATGGTCAACTTCGCATCCCTAAGACATTTTGCCACCCTATCAAGCCTCAATAAATGTTCCTCAAACGTTGCTGAACACACAAGCAAATCGTCCAAATACACAAAAACATTTTCCCTAATTTCCGCTGGAATTACTATGTCCATTAAACGGCACATCCGCTGAGCGGCGTTACACAGTCCGAAGGGCATTACCGTAAACTGGTAAAGAGATCTCCCAGGAACTGTGAACGCCGTCTTCTCTCTCTTGATTTCAGCTCCAATAGAATCTGCCAAAATGCATCTTTTAAATCAATGGCAGAAATAAAGGGGGTCTCCTGAATCCTACTCAGTATCCCATCAATTGGTGGTAAGGGGTATGCGTCTTTGATGGTGCGTTCATTTAATTTACGCGCATACAGACACATAATTTGTTCTTTCCTATTTTCTACAAATTTCATGACATCCTTGCCAATGCAATTAGCACATGGTCCCGAATCGAGCAACGCTACGACCTTCTCGCCATCAATTTCCATCCTGGCGAAAAACCGATTATCGCCTTTCATTGTAATTATGGTGGCAACTATGGTTTTCAAAATTCGCCTCATATTTTTGCTCTTGACACACATTTTTTCTATTTTGCTAAAATTTGTTAATATCTAACTCATCTGCGAATATCCGAGCCCGAACCTCTTCAATATTTTTCTTTCTCTGATGCAGACTCCTCACTGGCTGCTTAGGACTCTTCTCTTTCTCCATACTCAATACTCTTCTCCTCTCCATAATTCCCCTAATGATTTCTTGATCTGAATCTGCGGATTTAAATTGAATTAAAAGTTCTTTCTTTAGCGCAGGATAATCGAAATCATGATTATCGCCATTATCTTCTACAAGCTGCCAATACCACTCTCTGGCATTCCCACTCAGCAGACAATGGAAATCCGTAAATAATTGTCTCTCCGACAGGCCATGCTGTTCCCTCATCCGCTCAACTCTGAACACAAAACTATCGACCGAGATGTCTTTGGCCGACCCATCAAACTTCAAATGCCATTTATCTAAGGCAACTCTTTTTCGCCAATGACCCCGCCAATTGGCAGCATTTGTTTGATCGGCAACCTCATCACCATCATAACTATTAGCTGCGCCATTACGCCCTCTTTGATTGCCAGCATTCGTCCGATCGAACCGCATATTTTCCTCATCATCCGCATAGCCACGCCTTCCTCTCTGATTGGCCGCATTGGCCCGCTCATCATTCCCCCCGTTTCTTGCTTCATTCGTGGCAGAGCTGACCCCTACTCCACTCCGACCTCCATCAGGCTGACTTGGCGTGGATGTCCGCGTAGGCAGCGTACCCTCTCGCATATGCACAGAGCGAGCTACCACCTCCTCCACACGATTACTGAGCGTCATTACCTGCCCTTGGATTTCATCGACATGCTCCATTATACGCTGATTTTGGTGCAAAAGCTGCGACATTACCCTCCTTAAGTCGAAATCTCCCTCAATATTCTCATTTATATTGCCTGTGGGACCATCATTAGCCCCAGCCTGTTCAGTTGGAAACTCTTTTCCACTGGCCTCATTGTCAACGACAGCACTACCTCCTGCTGCCAAATCACTCAAACTGTCTTGATCAGACATCGAAAGTAGCTCCAGTTTCTGCGAAAAACTTAAGGAAACTTCCTTATTCTGACTAGACCTTTGTTCTGCAGTATTTCGGTTCTCAGAATCTAAGCTAAGCCTTCCAAAAACCAGATCAGAACAACACCTGAAATAATCTACCGGTGCGGGATCGATACCCTCGTGTTCAACTCCTGTATCTATCTGCATATACAGAGCCCCAAAAATTTGTTGACTCAACGCCCTGGTCCTGCTACGAGTCGTTGGTCTATCGCCCTCAAACACCCTTAAAGCAGTTACTCTTTTTTCCCTTTGTCGCTTTCGCTCTTGATCGTCGTTATCCATTCACCCCAAATAACACACTCCACTCAATCAATTCAAAAATTCACAAACATTTAAAAAAATGTTTCAACAAAACTATTAAATAAACAAATCGAAAATAATAATAAGCTTGTCATGACCTATTTTTCCGGGGTGAAACCGTCGGTGTCCAAGGTTCATGTACAAACATTTGTTTGTTGCAAGGCCCTAACCCGATTCCAAAATAAGCACAAAATGTCAAGCTAGTTCAAATTATTCATTTATTATGGGTGCAATCCACCCTTCTGTTCACACAAATTTTAATTCACTTCCGCTCCTAGGGTTACCCTATTGTGGTGTCTCACCAACCATTCCACGTGAAAAGAAATTATTGGGGGGAAACAATTAGAGCCAATCTAACCTAGTCTGGGAATCCCAACGGCAGTCCTACGTCTCCTAGCCGTCCAACCAAAATTTAGAGTCCTCAAAGAAAAAAAAAACTGTCGTTCGGGGACGTCTCATTCCTCTCGAATACTTACAGATTTCTTCTTTGGTCCGTGTGGGCAGCAGGTCGCACGTCTGTGTCTCGTTGTCGCAGGAAATCAAAAGAGATCGAAACTATTTCCGATCGGGATTTTATACCCTCCCGCCTGGGTACGAGTGTAGCCATCTTGGCTTCTTCACTTCCGTCGGCCATCTCACTTTCCAAGATCAGCTGTTACGATATTCCCTTAAGGAATCTTGCAGACAGCTAATCCAGTTGGCCATTCCTTAATCTTAAAATTCAAAAAGAGGGTTGATAATTCGGTTCATATTCAAAATAATAACAATATATAAAAATAATGAAAGTAATTTAAACAAATAAAAATAAAAAATTAAAGAAGTAAAATAAAAAAATGAAAGTATGGGGTCGAAAATGAGGTCCCTATTTTCGTCCTTACATTGCCCCCTCACTCCAAGGATTTGAGCCGGACGATGGACACCGTGCGGTTCGCATAGACCCGAATGCGGTACCGGTAGCCACCCGCGTGTCGAATTATATTGGTGCGGCGTCCCGCCGTATGATTCTCCAGGGCGTGGCGGACCTCCTCCATTAAGGGAGCCCTTGCTGCAGCTTCGATGACGGCCCAGTTGATGGCGATGCGGAACCCAGCCGGTAATGGGCGGAACGGTTGTGTTGGTAGGGCGGCCGAGGCTGTCCCAGCGGTGTTGGGGATCCTCCATCCCGATCTTGGTGTAGCGTGTGCGGGCCGGCATGGCTAGTAGACGCACCTGCCATGCTCGCGGCATCCGTGGTGTGAGTTCTACCTCGAGGCCGGTTCCAAACGGGCCGTCCGGACACCATGCACTGCCAGACCTCATCCAGGGTGGGCCGATCCGTGTCTGAAGTTGTCTGCTCCCCCTCGGCGTATTCAAGCCTCTGCGTCTGGCAGCCTTTGTCCCCTCGCTCGTTTCTGAGGCGCCGATTCCGATTTCCCTAAGCTCACTCTTCTTCGTCCTCCTCTTCATTGGTCGTGACGTAGCATGCCATGGGGTGGCTCGCCAGAACCCCCGGTGGCCGAACGCTTCTGGCACCACTGACGGTTGGGACGGTCTGTTCGGAGACTGTGGCGGTTCGGGCCGTTATGGCGGCAACCGAAGGGTGGTCAGAGCCTGACGGGGCTAAGTATAGAGTGGCTCTGTTGGAGCTACCTGGGAGCTCGTTGGGAACTCGGTCTCTGCGAGCTTCTGCGCGGTGTTGTGAGGACGGGGCCGCTGGAGTCGGCTGACCATTGTCTCCCGATGTTAGGAAGCGTGTTAAATGCGGATTCACTACCGTTTCCACTGAGTCTTCGCTGTAGCAGCGGTCTGATGACGCCGTCGAGGCGGGGCGAGAATTTGCCACAACTGCTGCCATCCCCAGAATCCCGGGCATCAGCTGCGTCTGCGTCCTGCAAGGCGCGGTTCCGGAGCGGCCATGCTTCGTCATAGTGGTTATGACCCATTGATTGGGGGTCGTATACTCCGTCGCTGCTGCTGCTTCCCGGCGATCTTTCGCGGCGGTAAACCGGCACGTCGAAGGAGGGCTTTGGTTTTCGCGTAAGCCCACTGCCTGCGCTGGAGTCGAACTCGCTGGTGGTGAACGGCCCCATCGGACTTGGCGCGCCTTCACGATTTGATCGTCGCTAACAGATGGTGGCCCATGGTACCCTCGGCCCGATGTCGTCCAATTCGCTGTCCGTCTATGGTGAACCTTGGTCGTTGTCCTTCTGCTCCCCCTCTTCGCTGTCGCTGGTTCTCCACAGGTCCGCAAACCGCTTCTCGTCCTGTGGAGCTCTGGCGATCACCGGTGGTGGTGCGGCGTCTCATTTGACGAGAGCGCGGTAGCCCATCGTTGAAAAGGGAATCGTCCCGTTGGTAATGGTGGTCCAAACCGTTGACCCGCGTGGCTTGGGCGTCGGCGTTTGTTTCCCCGAGTGTTAGGGAGGCGTACGTAGTATGTAATAGGGTTGTCAACCCATGGCGCCGGCCTAGGGTCGATCAACAACTGGCTGAAGAAGTTGGTGATGGTGATCTGACCGCGTCTTGGAGCTGTATGGCTGGTGGACGCACCCGCCAACCGCTCGGCAGCGGGCCTACTGGTCGAGGCCCCCGTAAATAACGGTGCTTCCGGCGCTAGGTCGCGCTGGTTTCCCCGTGGATACGTCTTGGCCTTGCCTCGGGTGTCGCTTCTCTTATGAGGATTCATAATTGGTGGTAGGTCTATCGTATCTGTGTGAGAGGAAGAAGTGATTAGCACGGTTGGTAAGTGTTAAGTTCCCTAGCTTGGAGTTGGCTTCGGAGCCGTGAAATTTCTTTAGCTCGCTAACGTGTGCCGTCCGGGTTCGTCTGTCCCCTTCCTGTCTTAACTTCACAATTACGGGTGAGACGAACTTGACGACTGAAAAAGGACCGGCATATTTCGGAGCTAACTTGGCCGCAAAACTGTCAATTGCTTTTGACAATGGTTGTTTCCTAACTAGAACCAGTTGTCCTATCTTCGGCTTCCACGCCCGCCTTCGCAGGTTGTAGTGGCGTGCCTGGTCTACTGCCGCCTTAGCCAAATTATGGCGCACAATGCGGAAAACCTCCTGTAGTTGCGATGCACGAGATGTCGGCTCCATGGTGACCCCGCCTGTACCGATGGTGACCTCATCGTAGAGCGTTTTGGGTAGCCGTGGTTCCCTACCTTGCGTCAGGAAGGCCGGACTATATCCCGTGCTTTCGGATACACTCGTGTTGACGGCTAACATAATATCGGGTAGTTGCTCATCCCATGTCTTCTGGTTCTGTCCAGCAAACTGAGCGATCATCGTCTTGACTTTCCGGTTGGCCCTCTCGGTGGGATTCTCCTGTGGCGTATATGGCACCGTAAACTGATGGTGAACTCCTATCTCGGCCATGTAAGTTTTAATAAGTCTGCTGCTGAATTGCGTGCCGTTGTCCGACAGGAATGTCTTGGGTACGCCATACCGGACAAGGATCCTTTCCCGAAATGCCTTTAGCAACCCCTCGGCGGTGGCGCTTCGCATCGGTACCAATTCTCCTCCATTTTCCCTTGCCGGCGCCTGTTGACTGACCTTATAGCGCTGGCACGAATCACACTGCCGAACGTAGCGGCTGATGTCCCTAAACATACCCGGCCAGTAGTACCGATTGGTGATGCGGCTGATGGTTTTCCGGATCCCCAGGTGACCTGCGCTAGGGCTGTCGTGGTTCTCCTCCATTAGCCGACGTCGATGTCACTGTCGCCTGTTGGCAGCTCTCTCTCGGTTGACGCGAAAGTGCATCTGCCACTACATTGAGATTTCCGCGGCGGTACTTGACGGTGAACTTGTATTGTTGGAGTTCCAGTGCCCATCGGGCGATGCGGCCCGACGGACTTTCTATAGAGTTGAGCCATTTCAAGGATAGGTGGTCGGTGATCACCACAAATTCATAGCCCTCTAAATAGGGCCGCATCTTTCGTATTCCCCAAACAATGGCTAGGCATTCCTTTCAGTCGGCGAGTAATTCTTCTCGGCCACGTTAAGATGTCGGATGTCATATTCTATTACGCCTTCGTTCCCGTCTATCACCTGTGTTAGTACCGCCCCGAGACCAAAATCACTGGCGTCGGTCTGCAGCGTGAACGTCTGTTTAAATGTTTTCCCTTCTTCAACATCGTTGTCAGGGGTTGCACGATGGCCCAGCAACCTTCTTACTCCTCTTACGGTGGTTGGTGGCTCCAAATCGCGAATGGCGGCCACCTTGTCTGGGTCCGTATGGATCCCCTCCCCGCTGACAACGTGTCCCAGGTATTTTATATGCGTTTGGAAGAATTCGAATTTTTCCGGATTTATGCGCAGGTGGAAGGCAACCGCCGGAACAACTTTTTAAGATTTCGCTGGTGTTCGTCCAGGGTAGCCCCAGTAACAACGATGTCGTCGAGATAGGCGAACGCGATGGGCTCAAGTTCGGGGCCGATGACGCGATCAAGGGCCCGCTGGAAGGTGGCCGGCGCCGAATGGAGCCCGAATGGCATGACGCGCCACTGGTATAGTCCGCGGCCAGGGACAGTGAAGGCGGTGAATTTCTTACTCTCTTCTGCCATGGGAATCTGCCAGTAGCCATCCTTGAGATCAAGGCTGCTGACTTCGCGTTTCTTAGTCTATCCAAAATGTGGTTGATCCGCGGCAAGGGGTATGCGTCGGGAATGTAATGGCTATTTAGTTGCCTGTAGTCGATGCACAGACGCCATGCACCTGTCTTCTTCCGGACTAGTACTATGGGCGCACTATACGGGCTATGCGACGATTCGATACAGCCTTTCGACAGCAATTTGCTCGTCAATTATCGCCTGCATGGCGGGATTCCTTTGAAAATACCGCTGTTTTATAGGGCGTCGGACATGATTATCCTATGTTCAGTTATGGTGGTGGTACCTTGAAGTTCTTCAAACTGGGGCAGCTCCTGGTTCAGAAATTCATCAATCCGTTGCTGCTGGATGATGGATTGCTCAGTTATCATCAAGCAGTTGCCCGTAGTCGTTGCCTCTCACAGCTGTAGGGTCTCACCGGCCAATGTCAGTGTCGCCTCCATGAAGATGAGGTAGTCCAATCCTAAAATAACATCCTCATTGGCATCGGGCATTATGATGAATGTGACACAACACCGACTGTCGCCCACTTGGACACTCGTACTCAATGCTTGGTCCAGCACCCGTACAGCTCCATCCGCGAGTGTCACTTCTCCTTTGAATTCTACTCTCCTTCCTTTATTGCCAATGCGTCGCGCGAATGTTTCGTTGAGAAAACTCCGGACCGGTGTCCACGACCGCCTGCACATTTTGTCCACCGATGATTGTATTGGCTACAATATGCTTGGCGTCGTTCTGAAGAGCCCTTATTGGCCGCGAGGGGGGGTGCTGGAGCGACCACTCCCCCCCCCGGTCCCGATGGTCGCCTTGTGCGTTTTCCGTCCGGCGGCGGCAGCATTCTATCGTCCTCCGCCGTCTTTGGCCGCACTCCCAACAAATATCTGCTGGCGGTTACGTCATTCTGCTTCGATGTGGCCTTCCTGCAAGCCCTCCGGGGGTCAATGCGTTCAGTCAGTGCAGTGGATGACGTGTTGCCGGTGACTGGTGGCTGTTGTGCCATCATCCGGTGTTGCGCCGGAGGAGCGGTAAGTAGCGAATTCAGCGGCCTTGGCGTTGTTTGCGGCGTTGTTTGCTGCGCCGATCTCCGATTGCCAGTTGTCGTGGTCGATGGTTGTGGGCCGGTACTGTATCCCGCTTGTAGCTCCTGGATACTTTCCACCTCCTCTGCCATGTCGAGGAGTTCGGAGAGGCTGTTGAAGTCCTTCCGTCGAATGTACCACCGGTTCTCAGCTCGATCATTCCGAAACAATCGCTCCAACTGATGCTCCATGGTGTAATCTGTGTGTCGCATGAGCCTCTGCATCGCGAGTAGATATACTTTGAATGGCTCATCGCCCTGTTGATAACGTGCTCTGACAGTGTCGTCCATCTGCTCCTGGTAGCGAATGGGCAAAAAGAATTTCATGAAATCTCCTTTAAATGCGGCCCATGTCGGCCAATGTTGGTTGTTGTATCGGAACCACTCTAGGGCCTTATCCCATAACAGTTCCGGCATGGAACGCGGCATGTAGTCTATGTCGATTGTATCTGTTGTCGTTGGTATCTGTATTGGTGCCGGTATCGTAGCTGGTATGCCAGTTGGTGCTGATATGGGTGGTGGTACCCTGGGCGTCACAGCAACGCTATCCGAAGCGTCGAGCTCGAACTCGGCGGCGTACGACAATAGGTCCCCTTGGTTCAAAAGGTAAGCCCAGCTGGACAATAATTTAACTCCCTCCATTTCCAAAATAATTTCCAAAACAAACCGATAGGCGGTAGCCCTTGAGATGTCAACCCGACTACCAATTGTTCACCGAATTAATTTTCCCTCTCCACAAGTTGAGAAAGGAGTATAGGTGAAAGAAAGTTGTTGATTCTATATGTATCACCGATACAGTGGTAGGAATGCTCCCTTGTTAATTATTCACCGATACAAATTTTATTTTATTTATTGATAGTGGTCTTTATACCACGCTAGAAGTTCAGTGTAAACTGCAGAACTATAAGAGTATTCAGTTCTGCAGTTTACACAGATGCAAATGTAACTGAACTGTAAATTTTTTTTGTTGTAAATAATATACATAAATATGCATAAAACTATTCGAGTACGATGTGTAACTAAGTTTATGGAAATGACAACCGCGAAATTTCATCTGTTTAAATTGCTTTCGGAATATTTTTTTATTCTGGAGTTTTCCCCCCTTTTAACGAGAAAATCCCCCAATACAAATGGCCGAGGTAAATTAATAATTTTATCAATACTGCATTCAATTCAATATGTTTACACTTTGCGTAAAGCTGGAAAGCTCTCCCAATTCCGAAAGAAATAAAATAATATATGGAGGAAAAATTATAAATTTGATGTAAACACCACCGACACGGTGTTAGCACCGATTATATTTATGAATATATTTAATAATGAGTGAAATATGTAATGAAATAAAGTTATAAACAAATTTCTCACACACCGTCCGTAAGGTAGTTATGGGTAGCGTACCGTGGAAGGGCCCCAGAATGTGGTCTTATCGCGATCTGTCAACTCCCCAACTCTCTGGTCGGTTTCCACTGGCAATTGGTTTCCGTGCAACTTTGTTACCTTTCCACCGCAATCTGGCAACTCCCAGGTTTCTGGTCGATTTCCAATGGCAATCGGTTTTCATGCAACTTTGTTACCGTACTTTGTTGTCTTCGGTAGGGATGGGCACTTTTGAAAAAACACCGGTTTTTAAAAACCGGTGGTAAAAATTTTCGGTTTTTTCCACCGGTAGAAACCCGAACAAAAACACCGGTTTTGATAAACACCGAAATTTTTTTTTTTTATCTTTTTAACAGGGGAATTGATTCTAACTACGGGAAAACTATAAGGATGACATTTGTAGTATAAAATCGTCTCAAATACAATATATTTAAACGTTTATAAAATATGAATTTTCCAAAAATTTACCTACATTTTGGTGTTAAATTGGTATGTTTTGTATGGCAATGGGTTTTTATTTCTTCATTTTTAAATTACTTTCGCTATGATTTCGACATACTACTAGGCCTTATCTGATGCAACTTCTTCTCAAGAATCCAACCAACTCGATTTTCATGAAAAGGGACATAGCATGGTTGTGCTTTAAGGTGTCGTATTTCCTCTCATTTTACTTATGGGAAATGTGAAAGAACCATTCCATTACTACCTATCTGCCCCAAATTGCGGTTTTGCCACATTTGCCACCCACTCACTACAAACACATAGATTTTATATTATAGATGAGTATAAAAAATATATTTAATTTAGCATATTTGGTAATGTAATACATTTATGCTTTTGTTTAACAACCTAATATATTCAAAATATATTTATTAAAAAGAAAATGAAATTGTGTTATTCAATTCGGATCACATGTCTAAGGTACTACTTAACATTGAAGTGAGATCACATATTTGTTAATGTAATACATTTTGCTTTTGTTTAACAAACTAATATGTTCAAACCATATTTATTGAAAAGAAAAGGAAATTGTGTTATTCAATTCGGATCACATGTCTTATGTACTACTTAGCATTGAAGTGAGATCACATATTTGTTATTGTAATACATTTTGTACTTTTGTTTAAGCTATAGAGGACAACGGCGGTGATGCCCCAAAAATATTGAAAAGAGGCGGTGAAGCTGCGAAGGACTGCTCTGAAGGCGACGGCACTGCATACGATGACGACGACGAATTTGAGTCATCGTTGATGACCTCAATTGACTAAATTGCTAATAAATACTAAAAACACATAATATGAAAACAAGCACTACTTACAGCACTGCGGGCAGATATTTTGACAGAATGCCGGCTAACTAAATGCTGGCGCAGGTTCGATGTCCCGCCTCCCAGTTTCAGGTTTTTCATTCATAAATTGCATTTCGCATAACTGTGATTTTTTTTTGGTGAAAAATTTCCACACTTCACTTTTCATTTTTCATTTTTTCCTTTAAAGAACTTTTAGCGCGAAATGGTTTTTTCTTTGTGAGATGGGCGATATATCGGTTGATACTATCAAAATCGATATTTTTTAGCGATATATCGAAAACTAAAAGGCGATTCCAAATGAAAATCGATGAACAAAGTTGAAAATTTAGTAAATAAAAAAAACCGGTGTTCGGCATTTTCCACCGTTCAGCGGTGTTTTGGCTTGCAAAAAAACACCGAAGAAACCGGTGTTCAAAACTCAAAAACACCGGTTTTACGAAACACCGGTCGGTGTTGCCCATCCCTAGTTGCTCGGTCGTGCGATTGTTGCTGATTGTGGTGCACAGAGTATACAGAGGGGACATGGCGAGAGAGCGAGAGCGAGATGGAATATGCGTGAAGTGACAGCAAATTTGTTTACTGGTGTGCGTGAAAAAGTGAAATTTCTTTATTGGTGTGCGTGAAAATTCCAAATTTTTTTCACCACCAGAGCTCAGCTGTTGGCAGAAACTCAACACCAGAGCTCAGCTGTATGCGTAACTCCCCACCAATTTTTTTCTTTTGATTTGATTCTTTTTCGTATTTACCACCAGTTTGCAAATAATTTTTCTTGGCGTCTAAATTTTTGGAAAAGTGAAATCGTGAAAAGTGAACTGTGAAAAAATAAAAAAAACAATTATAAAATATACCAATGTTTTATATTTTTATGCAGTGATCTTCATTAGTGTTTTTTCAATTTGCTGAATAGAAATTTGAACACCACCCTTGCCGCAGTGAGTGAAAATATTAGTGTAAATAAATTTAACTTTACTAATGGCATTTTGCATTTTGTAATATATTTGCAGACATAAAAAAATTCATTATGAGAGAATGCGTCATGAAATGTCCAGAAGCAGTTCGACTTTATTCCTTCCCCAATGCTGTGAAAGATGCCGAACGGTTAGTGAATCTTTTATATACTTTTATAAAGGGTTTATATGAAGGAATAAAGGGTTTTTCGAAGAGTCTGAGTCCTGAGTCTGTCTGCTGTGTGAGTCCGTTTTCTTAGTGCTGTTTTTGTAGCAACAATTCCGTCTGATTACAGTCCGTGTTCCTCCTCGTCCGCAAGGTTTGTCGAAAGTAAAATTATTTTCATTGGTTGGTTCGGCAGCGTGCGCCACAGTCCGAGCTCACTTCCTCGTTGATCCTACCCATGTAGTTGGAAGCGGATCAAGAATGGACCTTGTAGATCTCGGCAAGAGCTTCTTCATCTTAGCCCTCTCAGGTGGAGATCCTCCGCGACTCTAATTTTGTGTCGCTGAAACTAGTGCCTATTAGTAAAGTTATTTGAGGGCGGTCTCGGTTCAGTGGATGTTTTGTTGGGTGTTCCTTCTGATAGCTCGCCACAATGAACTTTGCGGGTTAATATTCAATTCTGTTTACTTTGCCAATTGATATGAAAAATCCTTGAAACTAAGAAAAAAAAATGAGTTTATGTTGACATATTTTAAAAATTCAAAATGTAGAACATAGGTTAATACTGCATTACAGTATTAAGCTAAACTTAAGAATGTGTTGGGTCATTGTTTAGATTCACTTGCACGAGCCTGGTGTTATCCTTCAGACACACCGAACAAAGTTCGGCAAATTGCAACTGATTTAAAGGAGGAACAGTCAAGCCCGTAGTAATCGCAGCACGTCCATTACGGCCCGCAAAATTCAAACTTTGCCGGATTAGATCGACTTTCCCAATGTGGTTCAGTTGAATTTCATTCACTTTTATCATATTTGGATAATTGAACGGATATTATATAGAATATTACATTATCTTTTATTTATTATCTTTTAATCCGTAGAAATAAACGTTTTCAAACAATTATTTTTTGCAATTTCTAGAATTTGTTTACATTTTTTACTTTTTCACCACATTTTATACACTTTTTTATTCATTCTCTCATACTTCTTCGTAGCAGGGATGTTTTTTTCAGTATAGTAGTACTTCTTTACTTTCCTACAATTGAGACATTTTCGGTACAATTTAGAAAATTTCAAAATTTAATAAAATACTTAACTAAACATAATGGCCCATATTCATTGTAACAATTTGACCATTTCTGAATTTTGGCAACAAATATATAAATTTCCCAAGAATTGTGGTAATTTCTTGGGAAATTTATATATTCCACGTAGAAAGAATATTTTTAGCTCAAAAAATATTTTAAAAAATCCAAGACATCTACTTCAAGTACATACAATTTCAACTTTAAGAAAATGCAGATGTTTTATAAAAACTACAGATCGATGCTGCCTTAACATAAAATTTCAAAATTTATTGAGAAATGTTTTTACTACAATTGCAATTAACATTCCACAGAATAAAATACATAAGGTCTTTTCATTTCGGTTTCCCTCCAAAAAGTAAATTTTACAGGATAAAGCATTTTTCTTGTTTCCCTACAAATTGAACCCTATTTCTTTGTTTTCATATTGCTTTGTTTTAATAATTTTTCAATAAAAATGTATTTCCAAAAAGTTTTGCTTGAGTTCATTATGCGGATAGGGTTCGCAATGTGTGTTTCAGTTATAAACACAAAACAAAAATTTCCATTTTAAATAGATTTCGAAGTGAATGGAAAATAGTCGTCTTATAATAAACCCCCGCGTCAGTAAATTTTTCCCCAAAAAATGTATAAAATTGGTTTGGAATTCATAAAAAAATTGTAAATGTTCTTTGAAATCGTATCAAAAGTAGTATATAATTGTACGAAATTACATACAATTGTACCGAAATATTTGTAAACCGAAAATATAACTATTTCATTTGTTTAAAACAATTCTTATATAAAACACTAAACAATAGTTGAATTTCAAAGAAAATTAGCAATATTTTTTAAATTACATATTTTGTTTATTTGTATATTGTTTCTTAAAAGAATTTTTTAAAACAAATGAAATAGTTATATTTTCGGTATACAAATATTTCGGTACAATTGTATGTAATTTCGTACAATTATATACTACTTTTCATACGAAATCGAATCATCCCTGCGAAAAATAGGAATAATTCGTGGTGAACTCACGTATAGTGTGTGAAGCAAAGAACGAAAAATCAAAAAAAATGGTCCGCCATATTGGATTTCAGGGAATTTAAAGAGAGTGTCCCCTCTGTATACTCTGTGTTGTGGTGTTTTGTTTGTTTTTCCCGATTCTAATGTACAATGTTCTCTAGTTTTAATTATCAACGGAAAGCTTGTGTATATTTTCGTTTTCCCGAGTACGGGTTACGTGTTATCTCGCGCACTTTTCTGAGTTTTCCGATTGTACCACTTTATTGGTTTTTTTTCCCGAGTGTGTGGTTTTTTATGATTCTGTGTAACAACGAAGTTAGTTTTTTCCCAATTGTAGTTTGTTTTATTTTTGTGTAATTTCCTGCCGGTTTTCCCTGGCAGATTTATCAAATAATTGGTTTTTGTATTGGTAATTTGTATTTTATAATATATATTTAATTTCACTTGCGTTTTTGCTTTAAAATGCAGCTTTCCCACTTGCTTACGTGGGTTTTTTTTCCCCCTCTTTTCGAATTCTTTTCCCGACGCACAAATCGCGAGCTTTTGGGTCGTTATTATTATTGAACGGGATATGCACTGCGTCCAATAGTGAACTATTGTGCCCCGTCAAGGACTCTACAAGTCCTATCCCATTGAGAAATTGTAGTATCGGGCCTACTTCTAGGGATTTCAATATGTGTTCTGGTATTTGGTGGTCGCCCAGATATCTTTTCCGTTTTTGCATGAGTGCGGGGCACTCTCCTAAGATATGTTTTGAAGTTTCAGTGTCCTCCGTGCAAAACCTGCATTTGTCGTCCGATACTATTCTCAGTTTTGATAGGTGGTAGTTTAACCTACAATGTCCTGTCAAAATCCCTGTTATTATTCTTATATTCTTTTTTGGTAAGTTCATACATTCTTTATGTCGCTTTAGGTAGTAAGTCCCTAGTAGTGTTTTTGATTGTTTCAGGCCTGGTAGATTGTCCCAGTATAATTTCCGTAGTTTATCTTCTTCTTCTTTTAATACAATAGAGATGCTCCCTTTTCCCATTCCACAGAATGCTTCTGGCCCTACGAAGGGAGTTTCCACTCCTTTCTTTGCTAGTTCGTCTGCCATTTCATTACCTTATATCCCTCTGTGACCCGGCACCCAGTAGATACAAACCCGATTGTGCAGGCCAAGCGTATTCAGTTTATCAAGGCACTCCCACACCAGTTTAGAGCTTACCTGGTATGATTTTAGTGCTTTGATTGCCGCTTGACTGTCGGATAGGATCGCAATGGTTTGGTTCCGGTATTTCCGTTTGAGGTTGAAGTGAGCGCACCTATCAATGGCATATATTTCCGCCTGAAATATGCTGGTGTATTTACCCATGGCCTCAGAGTATTTTATCCTTGGCCCAAACACTCCTGCTCCTGTACCTTCTTCCGTAAGAGACCCGTCTGCATACCAGGTTATCGTACTTTTGTTTATTGTGTAATTTTCATGTACACCTTCCCACTCCTTTTTATTGCTAAGTTGTGTTGCAAATCGCTTAATGAAGCTGAACTTCGGTATCATGTTATCTCTTGGTAGTTAGATTTCAGGGTATTGCTTCGTAAGAATATCAATCTTACGACTTATGCCACAAGCTGACCCGACGCTTCCTCCAGTTATTCTTAGTATAGCCCTCTTCGCCTGCGTCTGAACGTAGATGTGAAGAGGTGTTAATTCTAAAAGGACTTTTAATGATGCTGTAGGACAGCTTCTCATAGCCCCAGTTATACACACGCACGCTAATCTTTGCATTTTGGTTAATTCGTTGATAACCGTTTGCTCCCGGGATCCCGGAAGTTTTCTCAATCCCGGAAACCCGGGATTTTGAGTCCGGAATCCCGGGATTCAAAAATGCATTTTTTATGCATTGCTTAAGATATTTTTGACGTTTTTCCACAAAAATACTTTCGTGCATTTACTTTCAATCTAATTGGTAAATTAAAAAAACCTACTTTTGTAAATTTAGTGCTACAAACACACAAAAATTTACAAGATTTTTGTCAATAACGGTTCACAAATAATTTTTATCGATCTGAATAAAATTTTTTCAATTTAAACAATTTTTTTTTTTTCAAAAACGATATATGTTAAAATTATTTTGTTGACCGTATATTGAAAACTTTACGAATTGGATAAAGGGTTTTGTGTGTGTTTTACTTTTGAATGGACACCAATTTCAATAGTTTTAAACAACAATTGGTGTATCCGTTCCCGCTATAATACTAAAACTACTGAAAGTAAGTTTTTCGTGTTTAGCATGAAATGGAGCCGGCAGAATTTTATGATTAGATTCGGATTCAGCGTGGCAACAAAAATAGTTTATTCGATCAATCTAATTTAAAAAGAATTTCTTTTTGTTTGACTATATTTATTTAAATATTATTTGTTTTGTGTAATGTAATATTTATTAAATATGTTTTCTTTGTTGAATTAAACTTAAAATATTGTTGCAACCATTTTTTCTTTAATTTTATATTAACTATTGTTTTTAATTGGAAAATCCCGAACAAATCCCGGGATCCCGGGATTGTGATTTCAAATCCCGAAATCCCGGGATTTTCAAAAACACTTCGGGATTGAATGCCTTACTACCCATGTTATCGCTCCATATGCGATCATTGCAGTATACATCCATCGTAGTATTTTTGGTGTACAGCCCCAGTTTTTCCCTGCGATGGACCTGCAAACCATAAGTGCCCTCTTGGCTTTCTTTGATACATTATCAACATGTTTTTTCCAGAGTAGTTTCTGATCCAGGGTAATGCCCAGGAATTTTACCTCTGTTTGAAGCTTCACTTCCGTTCCGTCTAACATAATTGGTTTCAGGTGCTTAAGCTTATATTTCCTTGTAAATGTTACAATAGTAGTCTTTGCTGGATTTACATTCAGTCCTACTTTTGTACACCATTTTTTAGTCACCTTCAACCCTTGCTGAATTCTTTCACATAGGGTATATTCAAATTTGCCCTTACAAATAATTACTATATCGTCGGCGTAGCCCTGAAATGTAAATCCATTGCTCGCCAATTCTTCAAGTAGTTCGTCCACAACGATGCTCCACATCAGTGGGGATAGCACTCCCCCTTGTGGACATCCTCTGGTTGTAGTTGCTATTAAGACCCCAGTGCCTGCTGGTATCTCTATCGTTCTAGTTTTCAGCATATTTTTCATCCATAATGCTAGAGTATTACTAACACCTCTGCGGATGAGAGCATCTTTTATGGCCTCGTGTGAAGTATTGTCGAAGGCACCTTCAATATCGAGGAATGCACATATAGCTATTTCTTTTGTTTCAAAAGTTTCTTCTAGTACATTTGTCAGTTGGTACAGAGCAGTTTCCGTTGATCTAGAATCGTTTCTAGAATCGTTGTTCTTACATAATTGTCTACAATTTTCTCTAGAGTTTTTAGTACAAAGGAAGTTAAGCAGATTGGTCTGAAGGATTTCGGGTGAAGAGGATCCCTCTTCCCTACCTTCGGTATAAATACCACTCTTGCTCGCCTCCACATCTTTGGTATGTAACCCAAAGCGATACTGCCTCTCGCAATTTTCATTAGTGGGCATAGGAGAAGCTCTATGCCTTTCTGAAGTAGTCCTGGAAAAATGTTGTCTGCACCAGGAGATTTGAATGGTTTGAAGGTGCCCACCGCCCATCTTATGCGTGCTTCTGTACATATTCTGTTCGCTACCTTCCAATTCTCTTTCTTCGATCTACATGGAATACATACCATATGGTGTACAGTTGTTGTCCCTGAGGACCCTAGGAAATGAGAGTCTAGAAGTAGTTGGGCCTTATCTTCCTCATTTTCCGTGAATCTTCCATCGTCCTTTTTAAGACTAACCGAAGATATGCTTTTGTTCTTGGCCACCGCTTTATCGAGTCTTGACGCCTCAGTGGTATGTTCAATGTTTTCACAGAAACTTCTGAAACTCGAACGCTTTGCTCTTCTGATTTCGTTACTATAGTTTGTAAGAGTATTCCTATAGTTCGACCAATCTCCTGTTCTTTTTGCCCGGTTGAACAACCTGCGAACCTTGGTTCTCAGTTTAGATAAATCTTTGTTCCACCATGGTACGTCTTTTGATGAGTGTATTTTGCTGATTGGACAGCTTGCCTCATATGCATCATTAATAACTTTATAAAAGTTGTCTACCGCTGTTTCTAATTCTAGCTCATTCTTGATATTGTTGCCAGCTCCCATATGGACTGTGTTATTGCTCAGATGATCTAGATATATTTCCCAATTTGTTTTCTTGGGATTTCTTATACGTTTATTGATTGATGGAGAGCCATCTATGTCAAATCTTAGCATCCTATGATCAGACATCGATGGCTCTTCAGAAACCCTCCAATTGTGAACCAGTCCCCTCATTAGAGTATTTCCTATAGTTATGTCTAGGACCTCTTCTCGTGCACTAGTTACAAAAGTTGGTGTATTTCCAACATTACAAATTTCCAATTCATTACTAAGAATAAATTCAAGAAGGTACTCACCCCTCTGGTTGTGGTCTGTGCTGCCCCACGCCTCGTTATGCGCGTTGGCGTCACACCCGAGTGTAAGTGGTAACTTCTTCTCGTTACAGTAGGTCACCAGTCTAGTGACTAAGTCCGGTGGTGCATGGACGTCGTCGCCTGGGAAATACCCTGTCGCTACTACAACGTCGCGTATGATCCCTTTGATGTTGACTGGGATTTGTACCGCTACCAGGTCTCCCGAAAGAAATTCTGAAAGACATATATATTTCAAACCGTTAGTTAGTAACACACAGGCCCTTGGTTTTTCGCATCGTATGTCCCAAATTACCTGCGTGTCTTTACATGACAGACCTCGTATCTGCCCCCTGAAGACCCAGGGTTCCTGAACCAGCACTATTCCAATATTGTTCTTGGTGATTACCCTTGCGATCGTTGCCGAGGCAGCTTTCGCATGGTGCAGATTTACCTGCGCAACCTTAGTGCTGGTCATGCTTACCATTATAGTTGGTCTTCCGCTGTCAGAGTGTCATCACTTTCCTCTGACAGATTCTCACCCTGAGATTCATCATGCGTCCCCATGGTCAACATGGTTAAATCGAGGTCATCCAGTCCCTCAACCTCGTGAGATAGCAGGTTGACTTCCTCGACTTGCTCATTCTGTGCAGCTTCTATTTCCGCCACAACCTCTTCCGGTATAATTCCCGATGAGGCTTTCGCCGTATTCGGTTTAGGATCCCGCGGCTTGTGGAGATGTACAGGGATGCGGCCGAACCTGTACCGGAAAGTACAGTTGTTCGCCTATATCGCCTCAAGCGAACGATCGTCAACGCCAAGCGTCATAAGCTTCCCCTTATTCTCGTCCTTGCTTCTAAAAATTCTCCAGAGCTCAGTTTGGAGTCCCTTTTGGGTCGTTCCCGGAACTTGTATTTTGTGTGTTAAATTGGAATCCGGTGGAGTTAGTGCAGGGGTCCCTGCTCGGGCGCCATTGTCATGAACTATTTTTCCGGGGTGAAACCGTCGGTGTATAAGGTTCATGTACAAACATTTGTTTGTTGCAAGGCCCTAACCCGATTCCAAAATAAGCACAAAATGTCAAGCTAGTTCAAATTATTCATTTATTATGGGTACAATCCACCCTTCTGTTCACACAAATTTTAATTCACTTCCGCTCCTAGGGCTTCTCTTCGAGATTCTGTAAAAGAACGGGTTAATCTGTAAAAGAACGGGTTACCCTATTGTGGTGTCTCACCAACCATTCCACGTGAAAAGAAATTATTGGGGGGAAACAATTAGAGCCATTCTAACCCAGTCTGGGAATCCCAATGGCAGTCCTACGTCTCCTAGCCGACCAACCAAAATTTAGAGTCCTCAAAAAAAAAAAAACTGTCGTTCGGAGACGTCTCATCCCTCTCGAATACTTACAGATTTCTTCTTTTGTCCGTGTTGGCAGCAGGTCTGTGTCTCGTTGTCGCAGGAAATCAAAAGAGTAGAGACCGACCGAAATTCGGTTTCGGTTTCGGTTTTTCGGCTTTTCGGCCAAAAAAAAGCTGTTTCGGCCGTGTTTCGGATTCGGCCGAAAAATAAAATATCGCTTTCGGCCAAATTTCGTTTTCGGCCGAAATTCCTATATTTCCGCCGAAAATTTCGGTTTGATAGAAAAATGTAACAAATAAATAATAAAGATTACACTGAACGACAAAACTGAACTTTTTGTGTGTTAAATATACTTGATAGACAAATTCTTATGTTTTTTGCCACGCTGGATACGAAAATAATAATAATGAAATTGTTACAGCACCAAAAATGCAATTTTTGTGGCGTTTGCTGAAAAATGGTGCGTGCTGGAAAAATTTAATTACTATTTTCGGATTTAACGTAACAAAATACATAAGGAACAACCAAGTGGATAAAAGCGGTATGTAACACAAATTTAAGCATTGATCATAGTTTCGAAGAATCAGAAGCGACAAAGAAGGCATGTCCTACCGGAGTAGATCTAATACTCTCGCAAAGATTTATAAATTTCTACTTCTCTACTACGGTAGCAGATTTTTCTACTTCCCTCAATGTATTTTCTACTACTATTGTAAGAAATGTACTCCTGAAAATATTATGTGAGTTTCATACAATGCAAAAGTACTATACTTTCTACAAATCTGCTTCCCCGACAGAAATTTCTACTACTCTCGTAGAATTTCTAGTATTCTACGCATAAACCCAAATCTACTCCCCTCTCTTGAAATCTACTACCCGGACAGTACTTTCTACTACGCTTGATTTCCACGCATTTGATAGTTTGCTTCTAAATTCATCTAATTCATGATCTGAACTTAAAATGATCGGTCCATATTCATAGTCAAATTAAGCTCCAACTTAACTTTAGTAATCTACTAAGTTGACAGATAATACACTGAACTGGCAGCTACTAAGCTGGTTCTAAAGTTTAGCAGCTACTAAATTTGACTATGAATCGATTTCAGCCTACTGATAAGCTTAATTATGTACCACTTTATTACATTCAAACTCACAATTGTTTCTTTTATTTTTTCGGTTTCGGCTTCGGTTTCGGCCGAAATTAAAAAAATAAAAATTCGGCCATTTCGGTTTCGGCCGAAAATAAAAATTAAAAATTTCGGCCATTTCGGTTTCGTCCGAAATTAAAAAAAGCGATTTCGGTCGGTCTCTACAAACTATGAAACTATGTCCGATCGGGATTTTATACCCTCCCGCCTGGGTACGAGTGTAGCCATCTTGGCTTCTTCACTTCCGTCGGCCATCTCACTTTCCAAGATCAGCTGTTACGATATTCCCTTAAGGAATCTCGCAGACAGCTAATCCAGTTGGCCATTCCTTAATCTTGAAATTCAAAAATAGGGTTGACAATTCAGTTCATATTCAAAATAACAATAAAAAAAAACCCGCAGTCTTAATAATAATAAAAAAAATTAGCAATATATGAATTAAAACCTAAATAAATTTTTATATAAAAAAAATGATAAAAAAAAAGAAAAATATAAAAAAACTAAAAAAAATAAGAAAGAAAATAACTCAAAAAAAAGCAAGAATTCAAAAATTTAAATTAAAAAAACTGAGACCGAAATTATATTAGATTAAATCTTAAAATTAAACCAAACACCATATTAAAAAACCAAAAAAAAAAAGTAAATAACAATACAAATTTAAAGAAAAAAAAATTAGAAACAATTAAAATTAATTAAAATAAAATATTTATAAACCAATTTAAGAAAATAAATACAAATTTAGGTGAAATTAATAAAAAAAAACTGTTGGTGTGATTTTGTGCCTACTTTAGTACGTCCGGACACCTTAAGTCCGGCTTTATCCGTAAGTCCCGTCACATGTCTTGAATCTAAACCCCGCCCCAACCCTTAAGTCACACGTGGCCCCAAACTGACACTTCAACTTGCATCGCTCGCCGTAACGAAACTAAATTTGGATGCCGGTCCAGTACCACTGTATTCCCCAGTCAGCACAATGAAATACGCCTCACGGCACCCCGGTCGTAACCGAAACCAGCTGCAGCTTCAACTCCACCTATACCTACTTCTCAAAAAGTCTAGCTTGACTGTGTAAAATGATGTCGCTGGTTTGGCACAGTGGCAAGCCCGAGCTGCTCGCCCTATGGGTGGGGTTTTTGCAGACAATCACCAAACACTTCAGAGCCAAACAAAAGAATTTGTGTGCCTAAAAATCCGTATAAGGTGAACTTCATAAAAAGAAAAAAAGAAATTTACCCTAAACGATGAATAACATTATTGTGTTCAATTCTCAAGGTGCCCTCATTCACTCTTCCATTTACACACACATTCAGCTACTAACAACATATCCATTCAATACGATCCTTGCACCTATACAACTACCAAAATCCTCTTTCAAATCTTCTCATCATATTTCATACTGGCAGATTAGTCTTTGAACACCCCTCCCACTAAATACCTAAAAATTCGTCCAATGTCACTGCCCAGCAGGTAGAGCCTTCCCACCCCATCTATGATCCAGCGTATCACTACTCCCAATCACTGCTATGTCCGTCTGTCGTTACCCTAAGTCAGTCAGTTTGCTTTCATGTCCATCTAAAACGTCCGTCCGACCTTCATGTCCGTCCGCTTGCACTATGGGTAGGCACTAAGGCATTCAATCCCGAAGTGTTTTTGGAAATCCCGGGATTTCGGGATTTGAAATTACAATCCCGGGATCCTGGGATTTCTTCGGGATTTTCGGGATTTTCCAATTAAATACAATAATTAATATAAAATTAAAGAAAAAAGAACAAAAAAGTATTGAAAATAGTTCAATCAAAATTCTGTAAACCATAAATTATTAACTTCCATCAGGATTATTAAAATGGATCAATTCATATTTAGTAGATAAAACACAATGAGTTGTTTTCAAATCAACCAAATCAACAGAATTTAATGTTACATCTGGGGTACCTCTGGGAAGTCACCTTGGATATTTCCTCTTCTTGTTATTCATAAATGATCTATCATCAAAAATAGCCATATTTTATTGTACGCAGATGACGTCAAACTTTTTCATTCATTCAATGACAAACGTGAAACAATAATTTTACAGACCGCTATGTAACTGGTGTACAATAAACGATAAGAATCTCAACTTGAAGAAATGCAAAAAAATGACTTTTAGAAAATTTAACCCCATCTTACACACATAGAATTGAAAATGAAGAACTTGAGACACTAAGGGCCGTTTTATTCACTTTTCTTAACTTGTCTGAGTTTTCCAACTTTCATCAACTCTCTCATTTGTGAAACTTGAGAAATTAGAAGTTATAATTTCTCAAGTTAAAATTTGGTTTTATTCAGTTTGAACTTTTGAAATTGACATTTTTCCAAAAAAAAATTCTAACGAAAAAGTGGAGCAGATTTAAAAAAAAACTAGATAGTGGACTATCTTCGAACAATGCAGAAGCTGAAATACCCCCACACAGTAGAAGTTTAGAAATACCTCAACCTACAAAATTTGGTCTCAAGGCTCCATTTTGAGCCATTTATAGGTGGTTTTGGAGCATCAAAACACAACCTAAATTCGTTTCTAAAAATTTCCAATCAAATCCACTTAAAAATAAATTTGGTCTCAGGACCCCTTTATATGTGGTTTTGGGAGCTTGGACCATGTCGAAATCCATTTCTAAACATTTCCAATCGAAAACAGCTATAAAAAAGACTTTGAAAAGGTTTTTGTCCGATTTGGCTGATTCTCGAACTTGCTCTTACTTTTGAAGTGAATCTCCAAAACTGCGACCGCTATCGTGCGGACAGACAGACAGACGGACATGGATAAATCGACTCTGGCGGTGATGCTGACCAAGAATATATATACTTTTCCATACGGCGGTTGCGAAATACAAACTTTTCTGCAGAAGTGGATTGTGCTCTCAAAGAAAAGCACATCATTGTAGCCATCCCACTTGTTGATATCGATTCGTTGCATCATTTTATATGGACGACGACTAACCGAAACCTGATATTCCTAGTCACTCGATGATTCCTCTCCTCCTTCACTATTTCTAAGCCGTCCCAAACCTTCCAATTAGCCCAATCGACTCATTATTTTGTTATCAAATTTATTTGGAAAATAAAAAATAATTTTTAATTGTGATTGAAATTGCTGTGAATGAAACAAAAATCTGAAGTTGAAGCAAATATCACAAGTTACAGCTCATAGCTCCTGCTATTTTGGGGAGTTATTCAAATCTCAATTTGGTTCAAGTCATCAAACACAAGTTGAATCAAAACGTCAATTTCTCAAGTTATAATTGAAAAATCTGTGAATAAAACTAATTTTAGTTAAATGCAGATTTTATCGAGCTCCAAATAAATTATTTATTATTTATTGTTGGGCTATAGCTCATTTTTACCAAAAAAAAATTATTTTGCCAAATAAGGAGGGTAAGCCATACAACAACAAACAATTTCGTTTTTTGTAATTTTCTGGCAGTGAATTGTTGTGTGTGTCTCAGTCACACACAATATTAAGATTCACTTGTCAACAGTCTTAAGCTGGACTTTGAAAAAACTTTTCAACCTGCTTAAGTAGAAATGCTGTATTTTACAATAACAAGCAAAAACCAGTTTCGCAATTTTTGCCATTCGCGCTTCTTCAGTGGAATTCGTTTGATGCAAGGAATGAATAATTCTGTGTTGTATCATGACTTTTTCCCCTTATAGAGGCGTCTTGGATTAACAAAAATTGCCGAAAGAGTGCTGATGAGGATTTTGTGGCTAAAATCCGAAACAGCTGTACCCTCTGCCAAGGTTGGTTTTTGCTTGTTGTTGTAACAACCTATTTTGCCAAATAATTTTTTGGTAAAAATGAGCTATAGCCCAAAAATAAATAATAAATAAATCTAATTTTGTTTGGAAATTGAAAAAATCCTAGAGTTATATTTAACTCTCGAGTTAAAAGAGTGAATACAACGGCCCTAAATTCTTTTTATGATATTGGAATAACTATGGATCCCAAACTTTGTTTCAATATGCATGTGAACAAAACTATTAATAAAGCAAATTGTGTGCTAAGACCCTGGCAACCCTATCAACCTGTTTGGAAGTGAATTTTTTGCTAAGAGTCAATTAACCATTTTTGAATAATTCTATTGTGTTAAAAATTTCAAAGCTATTTTAAATTGATAATAAAAACAAAGTCTAGCTAAAGTGCATAAAATATAGTGAAAATTTCATAGTTTAGTGTGTTATCTTCGCTAATTCCTGTGCTGCTGTGCTAAGGTAAGTATAACAAGAACAAAATTTACAACTTTGTTGTTTGTATCAATATATTTTATCCGTGAGCTTTAAGATGTCCTTTTTGACGTTTTCTGGTATTATAAGTATTTTCCACTGCGTCTCAAACTGTTTACATAGGTTCTTTAATAGTGATAATTTTTCAGTGCATTTTTTTTGGCACTTTGTTTCATATACACTAAAGTGCCTCAATTTTTTTTTCTGCTTTTGTTTTTGTTTCTACTTTTGCAATTTAACTAAAATGTCGTGCTCTCTTCGCAAGTGTAACGTGAAGAGTTTGTTTCTTGTTGGTTTTGTGAAAGCATTTACCATTGCAAATGTGTTTCCTTAAAGGCACGTCTGATTGATGACCTTGAAGATAGAAAGTGTGGTTTACGTTGGTCTTGCACCGAATGCCGCAAAGTCGACTCGGCTATAGTTAGGGTGATTCGTCAAACCAGAAAGGGATTTTTAGAAATCGCTAATGAGATGTCGGTCATCCAAACAAAATTAGCCGATTATGAGAGCTTTTTCAAAGAGTTTAAGTTTTTGGATAAAGACTACGTTTCTCCAAAGAGCGCGCGAAAAAATTTAAATTTGAGGAGTAAAATAAATATTATTCCGATTTCTGTTGTAGATTTAGAGTCAGACCAATTGTCTGCACCAATTGGACTGGCACCGAACTTGTCTGAAGCCTTCAACCTTTCTCCTTATGTTGCTTACACAAAGGAGAAAGATAGCCAAATCAGCTTCCGATAATCAAGTCAGTGACTATTCTAAAAACGACGTCGACTTGATAACTTCGTCCGCTAAAGCGGCACCAAATACAGCTGCCCCTAATCCTTATACTGCTCCAAAACCTGCTTCGAGTCCTAATACTGTGTCACAACCAAGAAAATCTATTTTTATTTCTCGGTTTGCGAGTGACACTACAGATGAAGATGTGTTGCATTACATATCTGCACAGCTAAAAGTTTCTCCCGACAGCATACAAGTTTTTAAATTTAATTACAACAAAACGTTCGCGGTCTTAACACCAAAATTAAAGATCTGTTTGTAACTAGTTTTGATTTAGAATATGATATATTAATTTTTACTGAAACGTGGTTAAAACCCGTAATACTAAATACTGAAATTTGATGTAATAAATATTCTGTTTTTCGCAAACATAGTAATTCAATACCAATTGCAGTATTATTGTTTGATTGCAATTCGATCCACTTATTTTTCAGAAGAAGTTATTTTACAAGATGCTTTAAATATTGAATTTTGCTGTGTCAAAGTAAAGTATCAGTCTTTAAATGTTTTCATTACGTGCTCATACATTCCTCCGAGCGCTTCCAGTGAAATTTATTTAAAACACCTATCAGTTATTAACGAAATTTTCTCCAGACTGAAACCGAATGAACATGTTATTGTTTCGGGTGATTTCAATCTGCCAAGTATTTGTTGGGAAAGTGATATTGATAACCCTTTTAAACTGCTTCCATCATCCAATAATTTAAACAATATTGAGTTCCTTAACTCTCTTGCCTTACAAGGTTTATCAAAAATCAACCAAAATCTTAATACAAACAACCGAATCCTGGATTTGATATTTGTTGACGATTTCTCTAATCTAAATATATCGCGGTCAGCTCCTCTAACGATGCCTGAAGATGCTCACCATCCCACATTAGAAATTACAATAACTCTCCATACACAACTCTCCTATAACAATAACAATTCTACAACATTTTTTGACTTCAAGAAAACTAATTACATAAAACTAAAAGAACGTATATCTGAAATTATCTTGTCTTATTTAACTAAAACAAATTGCTTAATGACAGCTGATCTCCTCGAACAATTAGTAGAATAGTTTACCAAAAACGTTCATGATTCTTTTGAGTATGCTGTTCCTAAAACGAATCTAAAGGAAACTAAGGACCCCTCATGGGTCAACAACGATCTGCGAAAACTAAGACTTTCTAGAACTAAATATTACAGATTGTATAAAAAACATCACAGATTGACTGACTTATCGAAATATACATATCTACGTTATAAATATAATTTTACTTGCAAATTAAATTATAAGAACTATTTAAACAAAGTGAGAACATCTTTGAAGCAAGACCAAAAGTCTTTTTGGAACTTTATCAATATTAAACGTAAAGATAGTGGCTATCCATCGCTAATGAAATATAATGATGTTGAATCAGATAATGAAGAAACTATATGCAATCTTTTTGCCAATTTTTTCTGTGGATTCTTACCGTCACAATACCTATCCTTTTGATATAGCACCTTTTGATGTTTTACAACCTTTCATTGATGAAGTTATAGTATTAGAGCATCTCAAAAAACTAAAGATTGGTTTCAAGGAAGTCACCTTGGACCCTTGTTCTCTTCTTGTTATTTAAATTTATTTTTTTTACTATTTTGGAGTATGCATCTATTGTGTGGTGCCCTCGTTATAACTGTTACATCAATGCCATAGAATCAGTGCAGAAACAGTTTTTCATTTTTTGTGTACGTGGATTGCCTTGGAATCCAGATGTTAATTGTAAAATTAGTCCCTAATTGTTATTATTTTTCTAAGTAAAATGAATTAAAATGAATTATACTACTTAAACTACTTATTCCAAATTATACTACTTAAACTACTTGGTACAAATTGAATACTACTTAAATTACCACTTATACTATTACATACTAATTTATCGTACTATGTTACAACACTGAAATTAAAAGGTTGAGCAAGGCTCACGAAAAGATAAATTGAAGAATAAAAATTACTCTTGTTATACCAATCGAAGTCGGCACATCTATTATTTTCGTTCGTAGCTCAAGCGAGTCCCAAATAACTTAAATAAATAATGTGAAACAAAAAGACATTCCCTATCACAATTTCAAACATTTAATCACTTATTTTATTAATAAATAAGTGCGCTTCGATTAAGAAAAACCTTACAATTTCGCCCCCGGGTGAACACTTCTAATTCGTTAATCGCTTGAGCTTAGCCGACTTCGTTTAATTTTCGCGCTCCATTTTCGACATATTGGCTGTTCAAAAAATTTATTTTCGTGTCGGTGGATAAAATCGTTGTATTTCGTAAAAAAAAAAAAATACAAACCGCTTACTCGTTAAAAGTAACGCGCCGGTGCTTTAAAATCAACAAATAAACAATAAAACAATTAAAACAATATTCTGCGGAGTTCCCGATTGCTGAGTTCTGCCGCCGGTCAATTTTGCTGCCTGCAAGTTCGCTGCTCCAAGTTACATCGAAGGGATAAATGGTCGGAATCTGTACCAACGACAGCTGCTTGGTGTGTCCAAAGGAAGTGGAAAGACCCCAGGTATTTAGATGCAATTAATAAAAGGTGCAATAAAATCTTTGTGTGAACTGCCTAAAAAGCAAGGCAATTTTTGCTACCAATAAAGCCGGCAAAGCCGAGGCAAATTTAATATTTGAATTTGCTACCAAAGCAACCGAGCCCATATTAATTGCATTTAAAGAGTACATACACAGAAAAAAAAAAGATAGGTTAATCTAACCAAAAAACGTTGTAAAAAAACAATTTTTTATTTTATATGGAAAACACAAACAACAATTACAATTGTTGTGGTTAATCTAATCGTCAAAAAATTGTTAAATGATTTGCCAGCATGGTCGTATTTCGGCATATGATTCGCAATGTCATCGCTCGATGCAGAAATGCAACCATGCCGCAAATATTTCATAATTCTGAAACAGCATGACATTTAATACAAGAGAGAAAAATTATTATATATGGCTGTCTCGTTTTCGCTCTCAAAGCAACAAGTGCTGCATAATATATGAATAATTTATATTCGACACTTGACTCATGAAGTACTTGGTTCCATTAGTATGCGATACTATTATTGGTATTTTAGGGAAGTTTGTATGAAAATTGTTGGGTCGTAATAATAAAAACGTCTTAGAGCAATTGCTACGTGCATTTACTTTACTCAGAGATTTTATTTCAAATCAAAATTGAATGAAAATTATCGTAAAAATTATTAAGTATTCACAAGAAAGTATCCGGTTGTATCGAATACAAAAAAATCGAATTTTCGCAGCACTAGAAGATGGCGTCCAATTTGTTTACATTTTACATTTTTGATATTTCGAAAACAATTTTTAAAATCAAATTATGACTATGTTATAATTCATTATTAACAAATATTGTGATATTACGATTTTAAAAATTGTGCAGAATGTTTTTCAGCTCGTTTTTTCCAGGGAAAACATTAATTTCAATATTACAATATTATTGTAAACTTAATGAAATATTAAAATATTGCGTTTTGTGGAAGCGCGTTAGTTCTAAGTAATGAA
This sequence comes from Heteromyza rotundicornis, assembly GCA_951394025.1. Lineage (NCBI taxonomy): Eukaryota > Metazoa > Arthropoda > Insecta > Diptera > Heleomyzidae > Heteromyza > Heteromyza rotundicornis. The sequence continues at coordinate 42,831,319 of OX596010.1, forward strand.
TATTATATATATTCGCAGTAGAAATGATGTTGCCCGACAAATTTGTGTACGAAATGTAAATTATCTCGTTTTTAAAGTCATGGGCTTACATTAAATTAATTTAAGCTTCATAAATATATTTCAATACAACACATCTACAGAAATACCAAACACATCAGCTATCTTTTTTTTGCATTCTTTTTCTAATATGTATTTATTTATTTTTTCGCTCAATTGGATAATTGCTTTCTCTGTCTTCCATAAAGTAATATACGAACAATTTTTAATTGTACGCCAACAAAATTTGATTGTACGCCAACAACTTTGAGTCGGTTCCATTTACAACGTTTCTTGGTTGCTGCATTTTTAATCGTCTTTTTTGGTTAGATTTACCTACTTTTTTTATTGTGTGTACATGAAATTTAAATTACATCCTATACGCCAATATACGAAGTGAAGCAAATAGAGTGCATACGTTTTGGTTTTTTTTCTCTAAAAGTGCGGTTTATTAAGAAATAAATTAATTTTCTAACGCATAATAAATAATTAATTATTAAAAAATTTGGCTCCAAAAGTTCGCGCCAAAAAAGTTCATACTTCGGTATGTACGAAATTAAATTATCGTCGGCAAATTGCCAGAGTTTATTCGACATTTTTCATTTAAATCCGAACTTTGAGATCAGTTAAAATCATTTCCCGCTTTTACTCTCGGTTTGCTTATCGAACGAAGTCACTTCCAAAAATATTTAAATTCCAATGAATGCTAACAAAAGTAATTGTCACACACACACACACACAACAGCGCGACACGTTCTCTTTCGTTTTCGTCAGCTGTCCGCTGTTGTGACTGGAGTTTCTTATTAGAATTATTTGTGTTCTCAAACCGGGTTGCCAACTCATTATTACATTGAGAAACTCGCATAGAGTTGCCAAGTATCGCAGTTAATACTAACTAAAATATTAATTGAGATTCTGCGTAAATAAAAGCGAGGCCCATTTTTCTGAAAAACAAAATAATTAATAAAAATAAATAAATAAATAATTCCTCTATTTTAAATAATTTAATTAATTTGTGTGAGGCTTTGGTACATTGGGGACCATTTAGCTTATTTTTAGTATTTTAAACAATCGTTTTTGATTTTCCCAAACAATATGTCGAGAAAACGCCAAACTGATCCACACAAACCTGAAGTTCTAGAAGGGCTAATTAAAAATAGAGAGAGCGGTTTAGTAAATATTCTTAGAATAAAGAAGTCTATTCAAGAAAAAACTTTTTCGTTTAATTTAATTGAATTGGAATGTAGACTCGAAATATTAAATTCATATATCGAGCAAGCAATGATGTGTCAAAGCAAAATCGAGGCAATTGATTCCACCGATGATTTCAGAGTGAGCCTCGAAGATGCATGTGTCAGTACGAAATCTTCTATGTTGTCAATATTAAATAAGCATAGGAAATCAAGTACGGCGGACAATTCAAACCAGTCGTTCTGGGGAACGGCGCCACATCATTCAAGACTTCCTCACATGCGTCTTCCGAAATTTAGTGGAAAATATTCGGAATATAAAAATTTTATGAGTCTTTTTGAAAGTTTAGTGGACACTGATTCATCATTATCGGATATTGAGAAATTCAATAATCTAATTTCCTGTTTGTCTGACGAGGCCTTAGGCACAGTTAAAGCGTTTCAAATAACGGAAAGAAATTATCCTAAGGCTTTAGCAAGTTTGAAAAGAGATTACGACAACAGTTGTCTGATATTTTTTGATAGCATTTCAGAACTTTTTGATTTGCCCGAGTTTAAGAAACCTTCTTCTACTGCCTTGCGTTCCATGATTGATACAGTTTCTGCTATTTACGATTCCCTGTTGTCAATAGGAGATGAAAAGGATATTACGAACGCGATCCTTATTCATTTAGTAATGTCCAAAGTAGATCCAATCACGAAATCTAAATGGGAAGAGCAGCTGGATTACGATAAGCTGCCATCGTGGAGTGATTGCGAAACTGCGCTTAATAAACGTTATCAACATATGTCTGCTGATGAAGCATCCAGTTCAAGAATTAAATCGAGCAAACCAAAACAAGATGTTCCAAAAAAGACCTTTAGATCCGCACAAAATCATCTTCTCAAAAAGACAAGTGTCTCTTCTGCAAATCTCAGGAACACTCAATAACATCATGCCAAGCGTTTTCGGCATTGCCTGTTCTGCAACAGTTTGAGTTCGCAAAAAGTGTTCCGATTTGTATCAACTGTCTGAGAAAGGGTCATACTGTATCAAAATGGCAGTCAGCTCGGTGTAAAGTGTGCAATCGTTCGCATCATACGCTTTTACATCAGTACTCTACTGCCCTTCCTGTAACAACTTCTACTAACTCAAATCCTGATGAACCTTCATGTTCAAATGCTTACGCCCATCACACTTCTGCGAACGAAGATCAAGTGATTCTTGCTACAGCAGTAGTTAAAATTAAGAGCAAATCAGGCGAATATATTTTAGCTAGGACATTGTTGGATTCCGGTTCGCAAATTAATTGTATAACCGAGGAACTTGCACAACGGTTGCAATTACCAAAGGAAGAGAGGAATTTTAATTTAATTGGTATTGGAAAAGCCCAGTCCACAGTTAAGCATAAGCTTCATGCAGCTGTGAGATCGCGTGTCAACTCTCATGAGTTTTCTACAGATTTTTGGGTGTTGCGTTCAATATCCCCATACCAACCGGATAATACAGTTTCCACGAAACATTGGAACATTCCTTCAAATGTAGAACTTGCAGATCCGTACTTTAATAAGCCTCAGAAAATTTATCTCCTGTTAGGTGCCGAAACTTTCTTCGAGTTACTTTCGGTTGGACAAATAAAACAAAGTCCGAACGTACCAACCCTTCAAAAGACGTTACTTGGGTGGATAGTATCAGGAAAATACAGACAAACAGAGGGCTCCAAGTCTCAAATTTGCCATACGATAAGTCTTGCTGAAAATAATTGTCCTCTGGACGCTCTTGTTCAAAGATTCTGGGAATTAGAGGAAATACCGAAGGAATCCCAAGCTACTAAATTTACTGCGGAACAACAGCTCTGTGAACAACATTTTATTAAAAATGTGCATCGTCTGCCTACTGGTCGAATTAAGGTGTCACTTCCGTTTAAATCTGAACCCAGCTCTCTTGGTTTGTCATTTGAGACTGCCAAAAGACGTTTCCTTTCACTTGAGCGCAAGTTGTTGAAGGATAATGAGCTGAGAGTAATGTATATGAACTTTATGAAAGAATACTTAGATTTAGGCCATATGTCGTTGGCCAGTAGTCAAATTCCAAAAACTCCACATTATTTCATACCGCATCAGTGCGTTTTGCGACCGCAAAGTACGTCCACCAAACTTCGTGTTGTCTTCGATGCGTCAAGTCGGACGTCAACTCAGTTGTCATTAAATGAAACGTTGATGGTTGGCCGGCAATACAAGAAGAATTGTATTCAACTTTACTCCGTTTTCGTTTGCATAAATATGCTATAACTGCTGACATAGCCAAAATGTACCGTCAAGTTCAAATTGACGAGGCAGATCGGAACTTTCAGTTGATTTTATGGAGAGAAAACCCATCGCAACCCATACAAGTGTATCATCTGAACACAGTAACATATGGTACTTCGCCGGCACCATTTTTAGCCATATAGTGTTTATTTTATTTGAGCGATATTTACAAAAATTCCTTCCCAGTGGGATCAAAAGTTATCCGAAGTGACTTTTATGTCGATGACTTGCTCACTGGCGCTGACAACATAAAAGACCTTGAAAAAATTCGAGTCGAAGTCTCAAAAATTTTAGAGTCATCTGGGTTTCAGTTGGCAAAATGGTTTTCTAATCATCCGTCGTATGAAGGCACCGAGTTGTCAGAAAAATCTCTCCAATTCAATGATGCCGATTCCACAAAAGCGCTCGGAATACGTTGGGTTCCGAAGAATGATACTTTGAAGTTTCATTTGGAAGAAAATTTTCACGAATTACGAGCTACTAAAAGGAACATACTGTCGGTTTCTTCTCGTCTTTTCGATCCTCTCGGACTTTTATGCCCAATTGTGACCAAAGCGAAAATTCTATTGCAAGAAATTTGGTTACAGAATCTCGATTGGGCTGAATCAATCCCGATTCACCTCGATACTAGGTGGAAAAACTTCAAAACTAACTTGACACAGTTAGATAGTATCGATATTCCACGCTATGTTAACACACATCCGAACAAAATATGTCAAGTTCATGGGTTTGCTGACGCTTCAATTAGAGCATACGGATGCTGTCTTTATATTCGAAGTCATGAACATAATGGCGTTAGTTCGAGGCTACTGACTGCAAAGTCAAAAGTAGCTCCGCTCAAGACTAAGTCGTTACCTAGGCTTGAGTTGTGCGCAGCGCACCTGCTGGCTAAGCTCTGGTCTAGAGTACAGCCAATGCTAAATTGTGGAATTGAGAATGTATATTTCTGGACCGATTCCGAGGTTACATTACATTGGATCAAAACGCATCCATCATCGCTGACTACTTTTGTAGCAAATCGCGTAGCAGAAATACAAGAGTGGTCGAACTCAGTTTCTTGGCGACACGTACCGTCAAAACAAAATCCTGCTGACATACTTTCGAGAGGCTGTAATGTGGACGAGCTGACTATATAGATCTGGTTCGAAGGACCACCATTCCTTCTAGAAGACTCCACAGGATGGCCAATAAACAGCCATTTTGAACTATCGCCAGAACAAGATGCTCTAGAGAAAAAGAAATGTAAAGTAGTACATCTTGCAGTCAATGAAAAGCAAAATGAGGTTCTGGAGTTCGTTTCGAAGCAGTCATCATATATGAAATTACTTCGAGTAATTGCGTTTTTGTATCGTTTTGGGAAAAAATCTAGAGAAAATGAGGAAATTATTTCGAATGTTCCAACTGCAAAGGAATTAGAATGGGCGATCCTGAAAATAGTTGAGACGGTTCAGAGAGATGAATTTTCTGCTGATATTCGCAAATTGGAAAAGTCTCAAACACTGTAGCCCAGTATTCAAAAACTGAATCCATTCATTCATGAGTATAAAGACGAAAAACGGTCATTTACACTACTTCGTGTTGGCGGACGTCTGCTAAACGCACCCATACCTTATGAAGTAAAATTTCCTCTGTTAATGCCAAAAAACTCGCACTTTGTAAAAATATATCTACGGTACCTGCACATAAAAAACTGCCATGCTGGACCTAAAGCATTGGTAGCGCTTCTTCGCCAAAAAATTTGGCTAGTCAATGCACAAGAAGCATGCAGTAGAACCGTACGTACCTGCATACATTGTTTTCGCTATAAGTCAAAATTACTTACTCAAATTATGGGAAACCTGCCTTCTGATCGCTTAAGAGTTCTTCGCCCGTTTTTAATATGTGGCGTAGATTTCTGTGGTCCAGTGTATACTACACTGAAAATACGCGGTCGACCACCAGTAAAGATGTACATTGCAGTGTTCGTTTGCTTCACTTCAAAAGCCGTCCATTTAGAACTTGTATCCGATCTATCGTCTGATTGTTTTATTTCTTGTTTAAAAAGGTTCATCGGACGGCGGGGGCTCCCAGAGAGGATGTGGTGCGACAACGCCACCAACTTCGTAGGCGCCAATCGCAAGCTAAAGGAGCTGAAAGAGGCGTTCGACGCACAGAAGACAGCGCTGGAATCGTACGCTGCAGAGGAGGGAATGGCTTTCGTCTTCATACCACCAAGGGCACCGCATTTCGGAGGCCTATGGGAGGCGGCGGTCAAGTCCGCCAAGCATCAGCTCATGCGTACAATGGGCAGCGCACTTCTCACCATGGAGGAGATGAACACGGTGCTGGTAGAGGTCGAGGCCGTGCTCAACAGCAGGCCAATAACGTCGATGAGTCAGGACCCCAACGACGGCGAGGCGCTGACTCCAGCGCATCTACTGATCGGAGGGGCTCTTCGTTCGCTGCCGCACGTATCCGTGCCCGACAAGCCAGACAAACTATCGTGCTTGAGGAGATGGCAGATAATATGCGCGCTCAAACAGACATTCTGGCGCGCTTGGTCGAAAGACTATGTTCTGGGTCTTCAGTCTCGCAACAAATGGGTGACCGATCAGCCCAATCTCGCGGTCGGCAAGCTCGTCGTGGTCCACGAGGACAATCTGCCGCCTCAGCAGTGGATGACCGGAATAGTGGTCGAGGTGATGGCCGGTCAAGACGGCAAAGTTCGAGTCGCCGACGTTAAAACTAAGAATGGCGTATTTCGGCGTCCAATCCATAAGTTGGCCGTTTTACCTACGGATTGAAGAGGTGCTTCCTTCAACGTGACCGGTGTAAAATTAGTTCCTAATTGTTATTATTTTTCTAAGTAAAATGAATTAAAATGAATTATACTACTTAAACTACTTATTCCAAATTATACTACTTAAACTACTTGGTACAAATTGAATACTACTTAAATTACCACTTATACTATTACATACTAATTTATCGTACTATGTTACAACACTGAAATTAAAAAGTTGAGCAAGGCTCACGAAAAGATAAATTGAAGAATAAAAATTACCAATCGAAATCGGCACATCTATTATTTTCGTTCGAAGCTCAAGCGAGTCCCAAATTCTTAAATAAATAACGTGAAACAAAAAGACATTCCCTATCACAATTTCAAACATTTAATCACTTATTTTATTAATAAATAAGTGCGCTTCGATTAAGAAGCGAAAATTGTAAAAAACCTTACAATTTCTTCAACAACAATTTCTTCTTCCAACATACGAAAATCGTTTAAAACTAATTTCTCTTCCGTCGCTAAAAAACCGTAGACTAATGCTTAATAAATAAATAAATAAAAATAAAGTTCCGGTCTGAGGGAACGATTGGGTACAGTTATTTTTCGTTACTTTCCATACCCCCAAGATACATAGAATACTAGATAACTACATGAGGCCGGTAACCGTTATCTAGCATGACGTCAGCAGATACTTCTTGTCACTTTGGCAGAAAAATGAAAGCGCTGCCACAAATTTAGCGGAAAGTATTCGACGACGAAAGGTGAGCTTTTGCAATAATGTAGCAATTTCTATCGAATTCCGACATTTCTGTTGTATCTATTTTCATTTTTGAGTCTTAAGCCCGAAATACAATATCGCGTCAACAGAAGCAGTAGCTGTTTTCAAATTTTAGAATACACTGATTTGTATAAAAGTATTCACAATGCGGCAGTAAACATACAATTCAGAAAAAAGCGAACAGTTTTACTGCTACTGCTGCTGTCGACGCGATATTGTATTTCGGGCTTTAAGCTGCGGTCAGATTAGACAAATATTTGCCCAAATACACTCAGATATTTTACAAAAGCAGTATTTTATTTTTCTGAATGTATTTTTCCAGTAGCTTTAAGCGCAATAATCCACTCTAGCAGAAAAACAAAGAACAGCTGTTCGTGTGACAAGAACTATCTGCTGAACGACAAAATGGCGACCCTAACGGTCAACGTCATGTCGTCATCTGTGTTTATATCCTTCTTGCCATACCCCTGCTTTTAGAAGTAATCATTCAATGAGTATTTCAAACTCCGCCCATCACTGGGGATGCGAACGATACATAAATTTTTTTTAAAGCTTCGATATATCGCCAAAAAAACGATGTTTTGTCATCGATGTTAAAAATATCTTAACATCGGAAAAGTGACGATGCATCGATGTCAATATCAACAATGTAGTAATACCGATATTTTACTTTTGCTTTTGCAAGGTTTCAATTTCAGAAAGTTGTCTCTGTCATTGTCATGACATAATAAGCCAACACGAGCAATCCAGCAATGTTGACATGACAGAATTTCAATTAACAAATTATTTTACATGCAGTCAGAATCAAAAAAAGTTTACGTACACAACTATTTCATGTACAGTGGATCACATTAAAATTTGTTAGTATCAACTTTGGTATCAATGAAAAGGTTCTAAAGTTCCATTTAATGTGCAACTTAATTCAATTGCGAATTTTTATAACAACAAATTGTAATGCCATCTGAAATTCGCCTATATGCATTTAATGACAGAGCGTCGGTAAGCTTTCCCAGCAAGAAGGGTGTCGCAGAAACTCACTCATAAAACAACATGAAAAATATATTGAGACATCGATATATCGATGTCATTCGATAAAGTTTGCATCCGTACTCATCACTAGTATCATATTTTTCCATATTTCTTGTGTACAACGGAATTTACAATATATTTTTCTTGTTTACATAAAATTATCGAAGCAGTACACAAATTATTTGGCACTGTAGAAAGTTTAGTATAGATAATTTCAATGTCTAAACATGGGGACAACCGAAACATACGCGTTCTGCAATTTCTCGATGCTTACGAGAAGCAGGAAAGTTTGTGGAATCCTGCATTGGAAAGCTACAAAAACAAATCAGCGCGTGATGAAGCTTATTTGCACATCATTCGTGAGTTAAACGTGCCTTTTTTAACCATTCATGATGTGAAGCTAAAAGTGAAAAGCATTCGAACTACATACACCAAAGAGCTTCGCTTGCTCACTAAGCATAAGGAGCAGGGCAAACAGTCGTACAACCCCAAACTTTTCTGGTTTAACCGCGCTAATGCTTTTCTCAAAAAGGTCTCGCTATCAAGGGACAAACGAACAGTATGTTTTTAGAATTAGTAATACCGACTTTGCGATTCGCTTGTACCATATAAAATATTTTCAGAATTTACCGGCAAAGATAGACGTTTTGTCCGAAAACTTAAAACATAAATCCTGTATGATCGACTACATGACACATCGCCATTGTAACGAGGATCAGCCAACTGACGACATCTCCAACGTGGAAGATCCGGGTAATACCACTCCTAGTGCATTCGAATACAAGGCTTTGCGTTCCACAGATCTTGAATCACACATTCAAGGCGATATAGACTTGTCAGACGGACAAATAGAAGACGAGTCTTCGTCTCTAAAGCAAACTTACCATCAGCAGAATGAATTCAACACGCATCTTTCTGCCACCAATTGCAATCCTAAATTCGTCCATTGTACATCTGCAGACACACCCAGTAACACCCAAAGCCTTTTGGTACCATCTCCAGCCACACCAATTAACAACGTAAATGTGGTAGAGGATGAGTACGAAGTGTTCTGCCGAAGTGTTGCAGCGCAATTACGTAGCATTGCAGATACATATTCCCGATCGGTTGCCAAGCTAAAAATTCAGCAGATTTTATTTGAAGCCGAAACAGGCCATTATCGAAATAGCCCTTGCATCACTATACCAGTCAACCAGCATATAAACAATGTTTAAAATTAATTCATTCGCTCACTAGACAAAAATTATTCTTTATATATAAAGTAAAGTCGTGAAATGTGTTACTCATCGCATCACTCGAGAACGAAGCACCCGAAAATCGTGAAAAACAGTAAAATTCTTTGCATGCTTTCTGGGGTCGTTATAATTTGAAGGGTTGTACGTAAGGCATTCAATCCCGGGATCCCGGACGTTTTCTCAATCCCGGAAACCCGGGATTTTCAGTCCGGAATCCCGGGATTCAAAAAAGGCTTTTTTATGCATTGTTTAAGATATTTTTGACGGTTTTCTACAAAAATACAGCCGTGCATTAACATCCAATCTAATTGGTAAATTAAAAAAACCCATTTTGCATATTTAGTGCTACACACACTCAAAAATTTACAAAATTTTTGTCAATAACGGTTAACAATCAATTTTTATCGATCTGAATAAATTTTTTTTTTAATTTAAACAATATTTTTTTTTACAAAAAATATATGTTTTAAAGAACATTTCGTGTATCCGTTCCAGCTATAATACTAAAACTACTGAAAGTAACTTTTTCGTGTGTAGCATGAAATGGAGCTGGCAGAATTTCATGATTATATTCAGATTCAGGTGGCAAAAAAAATGATTTGTTCGACATATGAAAAAGAGATGGAAATATTTTGCATTTAAAAATATATTGGTATGACTGAAACAGACTTGTCAAATTTTTATAGGACGATTGATACCAAATTGTGTTAACCTCCTCTGTTACGTGAATGAAATTATAGGAGGAGATATGTTAAATACAACATGCTTGATCTTTCTGTATGAACCGTAGTGTCAATAGAAATGTCAACGTTTTTATTTGGCAAATTTTGAAATTGTTTTTAAAATTTAAATTCTCGATAGCTAAATAGTTATTCGTGGCCAATACCTTTCTTCGGTCCACTCATTTCCACAAATAGTTATACAGCAATGGGCCAGAAACGTTTTGTGAAACGTTTTCAAAAGTTGAAAATAAAATTTATTTATTTTTACCGACCTATTTTCGTTTTTGAAATTTCCTATAATAATCTGGGAATGGCCGCGGTGGCCACTAATACGATTTACATTTTTGACTTTCCTTGGGACTCAGGGAAACAATGAAAATGTTTCCAAACAACCCATACTATATTTTCCTGTCGGTGGAAGTCTTAAAATTGCTCTCGAGCTGAAAAATAAAGCAATAATCATGAAAGATGTAAATATTTCAGAAAAAAATATATTTTTCCATTTGGAACAGCTGATCTTTGTTTACAAAAAAACAAACAAACTTTGACTATCTGCACTCTTTTTTGGGCATAGAGCGGAACTACTCTTTTATGGCAAGATTCATTCGCTGTATCAACCAATTCATACAATGTAAATCAGCCTTAAAGGCGGATTTTACATCCTTCATGATTATTGCGTTATTTTCTAGCTCGGGAGCAGTTTTAGGACTTCCACCGACAGAAATAGATAGTATGGGTTGGTTGGAAACATTTTCATTGATTCCCTGAGTCCCAAGCAAAGTCAAAAATGTAAATCGTATTCGTGGCCACCGCGGCCGTTCCAAGATTTTTATAGGATATTTTAAAAACGAAAACAGGTTCATAAAAATAAATAAATTTTCTTTTTAACGTTTCACAAATCGAATGGGGGGACGTACATTTTTGTCATTATCTCAAGCTAGGACACCGGCGGTGCCACATGCCCGTACTACTGCGCCAAATTTACCAAAAAGTTCCGAGCAAGTTGTGGCCACAAAAAAATATACACAGTATTTCGTTCCTTCCAGAGAATACGCCATCACCTTGGCCAACATACCCGTGGCCGTTTGCTAATTGCCATTGTGGACGATGAATGCATTTTTTAAAATTCACATTTGCTGGTGGCTTTTCAATAACATTGTGATTGTAGGGTAATTACGAGTTTAATAATTTCACCTCGAATGGCTAGATTAGGGGCTTGGTACTCTTGATTAGACGCGAGTACAGGTAACTGAAAATGGAAACGAAATTGACAATTTTAAAAATTAATTTTCGGGTAAAATATCCAAAAAATCCAATTACACTTGGTTGTCTTCGGTAAAATTTGGATTTGGCTGCGGAGCGACGCTTGTGCCAATAGCTATAGTAATTTTCTTGGAAGTGCGTAGACCGGAGGGCCGTGAAGAACTATTTCGCTATCGAGAATTTTAATTTTTCAAACAATTTCCAAATTTGAAAATAAAAACGTTGTCATTTCTATTGACACTTCAGAAATTTGTTATGGTATTTTTATAGGAGACGATACGGTTCATACAGAAAGATCAAGCATGTTGTATTTAACATATCTCCTCCTATAATGTCATACACTTAACAGAGGAGGTTCACGGAATTTGGTATCAATCGTCCTATAAAAATTTGACAACTCTGTTTCAGCCATACTAATATATTTTTCAATTCAAAATATTCCCATCTCTTTTTCATGTGTCACAATTCATAAGCTGTATCAACCAATTCATACAATGTAAATCAGCCTTAAAGCGGTCAAAACGACGATTGAATCCAACTCAATTCGTCTTTCGATTAATAGTACTAAAAATTCTTATGGGCTCAGCGCCACCTATGTTTTAACTTAAAACTAACAATTTCGAACTTAACATTAATAGGGTTGGCATCAGTGTGACCATATTTAGAGATTTATCTTCTTTTTTTTTGCAGATTTTTTAAATCTGTCAGTTTTTCAGATTTTTTCCCTGAAAGCAGAGCGCACAGCACGCACACACGCACAGTGTACGATTACGATTATTTTTTGAGTACGATTACAGTAATCGTACTCAAAATATTTTGAGTACGATTACTACTAATGGTACTCAAAAAAATGTTGGTTACCACCCAGCCAATAATTGAACGAACTTTTTACGAAGATCTTATTTTACGAACTTTTCTCTGTGAAAAAGTTATTACAAATTATTCTAAAGAAAAATCGGCAAATAAAAATAAAGTAAAAAAAATTCCAAGTTTAAAAAAAAATATTTTTTTTCAGATTTTGTTAAAAGTAATGATGATCGTTTACGAGATCGTTAACGAATTCGTTAACAAGCAATTTTTTGTTCGATAACGATAACTCGTTTCGATGCAAAATTAAGAACGAAGTCGGTTTCGTATACGTATCGTCATCGTGTGTCGCCTACGATTGTTTTATCCGCTTTTCGATCGAAAAAATCTTTGTTTACGAGCTCTTTAACGATAAAATTATTGGCTGGGCATTACTCGTACAGGTCTCAAGACACCGACGCGAAATTTCGCAGACGCCGCGGAACTTGCTCAAAAATTGTTCTTGAAAATGCGATAGTGCGTTCCTTTTAACATAATTTATAAAGGATATACATTTTTATTTGTTTTTAAGAAATTTTTCATCACAAACAAATCATTTTTATTTGAATATCGCCTTTTCAAGAACAATTTTTGAGCAAGTTTCGCGGCGTCTAGTTTTGTTTTTTTTTATATGAAAAACTTAGCGCCAACCAACCTACAAGTTGTGTAGTCACTTATTTTTTCACAATAAACAACGAAACAGCTGCAATCTCAGCCTGCATAATTCACACCAAAAAAGTCCAAGGACATGTCCAACTGACATTAATCATCCAAAAAAGTTCAGGGACGCACTTGATGGCAGCCAACTGCCATGAATCACCCAAAAAAGTCCAACTTTTTTCCAAACACATAACTGCAAGAGAAGCTGTAATTGTAAAATTTATTTTTAAAAATTCGGCTAGCGCCGTTTTTTTCTGAAACAGAAAAAGAAATGTACTAACTTGTTTTTTTGCATCTCTAATTTTTATGCTTTTTGCTTTTTTGATTCTATAAATTTAGGAGCATTTTTAACAAAAAATTACTTTTGCAAAGTTGGAATAGGACATGAAAATACTGCACACTTTACCAACGCGACAATTCGCACCAACATAAATGTGATCAGAAAATTGTCCGACCGCTGGCGCCTACACTTTTTTACGCTTGGTTTTCTTCGCTGTTATGAGCGAGAAATGTCGAGTTGCGACGAACTCCTTTCGCGATGTCCTATTCACAGCGCAGCTTGCGATAGGCAAATGCCAAATGTGTCGCGCTGCGTAAGAATTTGTTTTGTTATGTTGCGGTTTGGTGTCGCTGTCTCATTGTTGTTTGTTGAAGAATGCAGAATGAAGAATTTATGGTTCCACTTGTCGTGTCGGTAAAAATTGCTGCAATTGTGAAAAAAATATGCAAAAGCAGCTAATTTTCTATGTCCTAAAAATATTTTCGTTTAGTTGTAATTTGATTTGTTGCATATGAATTTTTATATTTTTTAAGTCATTTGTTTTTTTTTTTTAATTTTGAAGCTCAGTTTTAAGATTTCTTAATAACTTTTAAATTCTATAGTTTTAAGTTAAAATTTAAATTGCATACTTTTCATTTGCTTTTTAAGTTTTTCTCTATGAATTTCCTATTTTTATTTTTTTTGCTACAAATAAGATTTTTCAATAAAACTATTCATTTTTTGTTATTAAAAATGATGAAAGTGTTTATATTTTAATAAAATCAATCAGCTATAATATCTCACGAAATAATTGTCAAATTGAATGCTACATACAAAATACGAACATTTTCCGTACTTCAAATAACCCACAAGCGCACACAAGCAACTTCAATGCGCAAGCTATCCAAGTTAATCCGACGATCCAGGTCATTCGAGTTTTTGCCGAATGGCACAAGCATTTTATTTTTTTCTCGTGTGCACTCGTACGAACTCGGATACACAAGCACCGAACACTTGTGGCATCCGTCGACACGGACTCGAGTTGGGAGTTGCACTTGGGTTTTGGCGAGTAGCTTGAAACTGGTTTTCGGTGCACCGACGCTCTTCTCTGATCCGAATATACGTTGTAAAAAACGTTGCAAAAAATGCAATATAACCAATGTGGCAATATCGTTCCCAGCTTCGGCACTCAGCGTTGCATTTGAAAGTATCTATAAATGCCAAATAATAAAACCGTATTAATTTTGCGTACACTTTTCGGAACATTTTGTTTATCTCCTTACCGGCTATTTCTACATAAGAAACCGTTTTATCAAAATTGAAGGAAATAAAAAAACACAAAATTTAATAGAACACCATTTTTTTGTAGAGTGGATAGTTATCGCGATATCTTGAAATGAAGTTTTGTTCTATCATTGAAGTACAATTATTGTACTTTACTTTTACAGTACAAAACGGCAAAATATTTTAAAAGTCCTAATAACATATTGTAATTAGAATACATGGAAGCTTCACATCACGCACTTGCCATCTATAAAAAAAATCGCTACTCCCTATTATAAAAGGTAATGAAAAATATACTGAGTTCCGCAAAAATGCAACGCTGTTCATAGTACACTGAAATACAACTCTCTAAACGACGAAAAGTGCCGGCAATTCCGAAAGTGGTGTTTCTCGTGTGTTTATTTATATAACTAAAAAAACAAGAAAACGGTAGTGTGCTTTAGCCGCGGAACAATTTAATTACATTGTCAAAAAATGACAGTTCGATACCGGATAAATGAATGTAAAGTGGTTGGCCGCGCAACAGTTTTCTCGTCGCGGAAAAGAATGTGCATGGTCCGCAGATCTGAGGATGCTGTGGACAATAGAGCAGCCACCAATGCAGCAGAAATATCGTATTTAATTTGTTTTGAAATTTATGTGAATAATTACTAAATAAATATAAAATTGTATACTGCTATTATGCATACATATTGTTGATTATTTTAATGTGATAATGAGTGGAACAAAAATAGATTTTTTCAAGTTTTCATCGTGTCGGTCTTTTCTAATAGAGAAAAAGTTGCACTAATGTTGTAAAATACATCTAATAACCAAGAGAAAAACTTTGTTTGGCACAAGTAACTCAAACAAAATAAGCTTCACCCACTTCTTTATAAAAATGTTGGAAATGTATAGAGACACAACAAATCCGCACCATCAATGCAACTTCGATGGAATAATGTTGAAGAAAACATATTCCGAACTTTATTGCAACTTATTATGTTGGAAATTTTGCGATTTATGTTTTTTGTCTAGTATCAAAACTTTAATGCAACAAATTTTTCTTGTTCTTCTTCGAAATATGTTGCATATGCTAGTAGGGAAAGGTACTCCAAGATCTTGTAGCCTAGCGAAGAGCAGTCTTAATGTTTTTATGATCTCTAAATTCAGCGATCAAGACATCGTCGTGGCAAACCTGGAGCTGGCCTCAACCATTGAGGAATTAACAAGACCAAATCTTGATAGTATAGTGGATACCTTAACGTCGGTCTTAAACTTAGCCCTCTATAAATCCTGCCCTATCACATACTGGTCCTAAGCACCTCCGACCAATTAGCCTGTCGTCGTTTCTTCTGAAAACTTTTGAGAGGCTTATCGACACTCTTCGCCGCAGTATAGACACCAAACTTCTGTCGGCTTCGCAACATGTTCACTTCAAAGGAAAGTCTGTAGAAACAGCTTTACATTCCTTAGTAGGCACCATTGATTATTCTATTTTTAACAAGGAGAACACCATGGTAGCATTCCTCGACATAGAAGGAGCTTTCAACAATGTCACCTCTAGCTATTACCAGAGCACTAACAAATAAAGGTGTCGATTCTTCACTCAGAGAATTGATGTTTCAGTTACTCACGAGCAGGATTGTCAATGCAAAGCTGGGCGATGCGGAAGCAAGCAGATTTGTTAGCAGGGGCACACGTAAGGGTGGTGTCCTCTCTCCTCTTCTATGGAATGTAGCGGTAAATGAAATACTACTAATACTGGAAGGGGAGGTGTGTAAGGTAGTCGCCTATGCGGATGATGTTGCGATTGCTGTGCGGGGTAAGTACCCATTTCCAAATGTCTCGATGCGCCAACGCCCAAATTAATGTAGATCAATGAACCTACTGCAGCATTAGCGGTATTCATTTAAAATGGGAAAACCCTTGGAAACGCGCAGTGGTTCAGTTGTTGACAAGAACTGTCAAAAATTGTATGAGAAGCGAATTGCCCAAAGTGGAAAACTTTCCGCGTCGATTTTGGTGGTTAAAGATATCGTACAATAACATTAATATTCGATTAATTAAAAAGTAATTATCAAAAGTAATAAAATGCGGCTGTAATTTAAAAAAAATGTATAATTATATATATAAGTTTGAAAAAGAACTATAGTTAGCAATTGCTTGCAAAATAAAAGTTTATTGAATTTATAATGGTCAAAGCTGTGTAGAATATCGAGTACTTTTAAGTGGGTACTCGTTTATTGTCTAAGTGAGTATGCTCACAATACTAACATAGTTTGCTTCGAAAATGGCGGTATGTAAACAAATTTATAACAATTAATAAAAATAAGCTTATTTTGTTCATTTTTACAGAATAGTGAAAGTCATTACGCAAAATTTCATTTTTTCGCTTATTTTATGGCATTTTTTTCACTTTAAACAACAGCTGTCAACAACTCGAAGAAAAAGAAGAATCAAAAGAACTGCTCAAAGATCGGGGAAAAACTGCGCAAGTCACCAACTGCACAACTTCCACTTTTAAATGAATACCCTTATTATGTTTTATGAAGCAAGCCAAACTTAAAAACATGAAATTTGACCATTCAATCACATTTCGTTCGATTCTCTCTCTTTTGATGCGGTCGCAAGTTTTTTCGGCTCCACAAAAAATCAAAAATAAACACGGAAAAATACACATATTAAATATAAAGTCCGCTGCAAAACACTAAAAAACAATAAACGTGAAATAAATATCGCAAAAAATGGGAATAAAACATTCCCCAAATAAATCGAACGCGTCTCTCACACCTAATTCTGCTTCCCGCTCACACGAAAGCGAAACAGATGAAGAAAGTGCGAAAATGTTGCAACAACAAGAAAGTGCGAGAGTCACGAAAAAATACGTGTCCCCTCATGCCCCCAATAGCTGTGACTCCACTCGTCCATCATCTCAGAATGCAACGCTCTCAAAGCACACTTTATCGTTAGTGTTGCCAACTACTCCCGTTCAACAACTTAAACACGGTGGATCTCTCACGCCTGTTCTCTCATGGTGTAAAGAATTTGCAACTCCCAACACACACACAGGTAACTCTGTTTCGCCTTTTGTTCTCGAAATTCCATTTCAGCACAATATGCAAATTCCCCTTTGCGTTACTTCCGCTCAGAACTTAAATGGGCAAAAAAAATTTGTCGATAAATTAAAAACAACAAAACTTCAAAGTAGGTCTATCTCTAGAGAGCATAATATGAAAGCAACGGCAGCGCAGACTGGCAGTGACGCCTACTTCAAACGAAGAGGTTCTCCTACCGGAAATATGAATTCCTCAAAAATGCAAAAGACTAATCCCAAAAAGTCTATTGAGTTAGGGCAAAACCGATTTGCCATTCTTGCAGAAACAACGACTTCAGATCCGATTCCGAAAGCCCAAAAACCACCACCAATTTGCTTACGTGAAAAAAACTCAAATCCCCTAATAAAAAAAATTTCCCAAATCATTGGTGACCACACATTTCATGTTATAACGATTTTTATTTAATGTCTTCAATAATCTTGTTTATTTGTTCTGCGTTCTGCAATGTGCGTTTTTAATTATGCCGCAGGGTTCTTTTCCAGTACCTGGGTACATTTTTGGTTTCTTTAAAAACCTTAGGTGCAAACAGAGTTTTATACAATTCAATATCTTAGGTGCTAAACAGAGTTTTATATAATTCAATACTTTAGGTGCTAAACAGAATTTAAAACAAATTATTACAGATCGGCCGATCTGACCTCACAATCGACCTCGATTGAGGGCAGTTTCTACTCTATGAGCTCATCCTCTAAAAATTCATAATCCTCATAATCATCAGCGTTGCCTTCACTGTTTAATGTGTTGTCATTTTCAATATCCTGCGGCTCCAACCATTTTCTTAAACGACTTGAATCAACTATACCCTTGTAGGGCATCTGAGTTTTCTGACAATTTTCTACATCGGTTATTTCATACCTGTCATGGCCCAACTGCTTCCGAATAACATAAGGTCCACGAAACTTCGGAACAAAATTTTTATTAGTACCGACTGTTGTATCTACATTCTTCATTACAACCAAATCACCTTCCTGTTTAAGGACTTGGCTGGTTTATGATGCTTTTCAAAATAATTCAGGTTATACGATTGAGACTCTTTAATAGCTTCAGATGCAGCTTCTCTAATAAGTTCTAGGTTCACTTCTTCATTGGTGTAAGCTTCCTGCAAATGCTCAGTCAGTTCATAAACAATTTCCCCCCGCTGTTCTATCCCAAACATCATTATACTTGGGGTTTCTTTAATAGAACTACGTACAGTGTTATTAATAGCGAACTCTACCTGGGACAATTTTTTAACCCAATCTGAATGTTCAATAGGTTCGGTCAACTTGGCTAACATTGTTTTCAAATCACGATTTTTTTTCTCAACCTGGGGCGCAATCGTATACCTCGATATTCAACGAAAACGAGGTTCTGCACATCGTTTTTGCTTCACGTAAACCAATTCTCGTTCGAAAACGTTTAAATTCTCGATTGCAGCGCACGACATGATTTAAAAATATAAGTTGTAAATTATATTTATTGTTGAACTTTGATTCAATAAAATTATTTTTTAGGGTTCAACAAAGCAAATAAAAGTGATGATCGAGTTCATGGAGAAGCATTCGTGGATTGCAAAAAATGCATTGCAAAACACTGAACATGGGAAGGAACAAAAACCAAAATAATGGAACAAGTTGCCTGCTATGCTAAACAGTAATGGCGCAGTTGGCTGGAGTGCATAATGTTGAACGTCAGGAGCGGTTGTTGAGCCTTCCTGTTCCTCTTCGAGGGCAGTTGCTAATGAATGAGCAATTCTTTCAGCCTTACTGGATGATAGTGCAACATGCAGCACCTCCTTTCACGCAATTCCAATGGACTTGAAGCATCCGTTAGCATTCTTCGCTGCCTGGCAATGCTATCTGCCTCATCGCTTTCGTCAAGAAGGAAATATCTTGTAATCATTGAATTAAAACACACACAAAATTTTACAATTTTAATTGTTTACAATCGCGAAGTGTTCGGAAAGTGCTTTTTCACACCGGGTAAAATAGCGGAACGGTTCGGAAAGTGTTTTTGGATAAAAGTAAAACGAGAATCGATAGTAAAGTTACGTGAAGCAAACTTTGAGAATAGAGCCTCTGATCTCGTTTTCAACTATCAGCGAAAACGTGAATCGTGGTCGAGTTACACGATTGCACCCCACGTTTTCAACTATCAGCGAAAACGTGAATCGTGGTCGAGTTACACGATTGCACCCCAGAAGTAGCCAATTCTATAGTCTCGACTTAAAAATACACTCAAAAAAAAGTTGATGTGACAGAAACATTCTGTAAACGCAGAAAGTTATTGGCGCATATTCATAGTCAAATTTAGTAGCTGCTAAACTTTAGAACCAGCTTAGTAGCTGTCAGTTCAGTGTATTATCTGTCAACTTAGTAGATTACTAAAATTAAGTTGGAGCTTAATTTGACTATGAATATGGGCCATTATTTTTAAGTGTCTAACCAACTGTATAGGTGGGAATGCCTGTACATTGACGATAAATTTCTTGTCGAGTTACAGTTCGGTGGAACATATTTATAAGTGCCCATTTCAATTGGTCGTACTCAACCACACCTAAATTGACAACGAAGTCTTTGGCAGTTCCCTCCAACCGGCGTCGGATTGCCAAGCACTTCTCCCGCCGCGTGTAACCGCATGCCTCGGTATAGTCTTCAAACTGGATGAACCATTTTCCTATATCATAGTGGTTGTCTCCGCTGAATTTTGGTACAGCCGCATCCAGTTCTTCGAACCTAAAGTGTCGAGCAGTAGTTGATTGGGACTCGGGGCCCTGCATCTCTTGGATCTGCTTTTGCAATCGAAGCATTGCATGCTGCATCCTAAGAACCTTTAACTGTCTTTCACAACAGCGGACATCATCTTCGCCACAGTCATTGCTGAGTATAGCCGATGAAGTGGCAGGTACAGAAGCAGTGACAGAACCATCACCATTATCAGGAGCAGAGGTTTCCGAGGCAAAGACAGCTGTTTTGCACTGTGATGCCGCGGCACCAGCAGCAGAATCCGCGGTTGCTTCAGCAATTCGGCACACTGCCATTGGAGCGCCAGCAGCATGTTCAGCGGTAGCAGCAGTTTGGCACACTGTCTTCGGAGCGCCGGCATCGGGTTCAGTGATTTTGCACACTGTTTCTAGATCGCCATCATACAACTTCCTTAAGCATACTAAGGTTGCGCTTTCCGGGAAATCAATACATTAAACAATCTGCTCAATATTATGCTTATTGAGTTTAGTGCATGTGTAGGTCAACACCCCACATCTGATTTATAACGATTTTTATTTGATGTCTCCAATAATCTTGGATTTAAGTTTATTTGTTCTGCTTTCTGCAATGTGCCGCAGGGTTCTTTTCCAGTACCTGGGTACATTTTTGGTTACTTTAAAAACCTTAGGTGCTAAACAGAGTTTTATTCAATTCAATATCTTGGGTGCTAAACAGAGTTTTATACAATTCAATACCTTAGGTGCTAAACAGAGTTTAATACAAATTATTACAATGTAATCCCTATTCTCAAGGGAAGAATTCATAAAACTAAAATTCAAATCTATAGCGAGGCAAATTATAGAAAAATTATCGAATCCTTTGATAATTCAAAAAAGAGCTATTACACATATCAGCTTAAAAGCTCCAACGGTCTCTCCGTTGTCCTGAAAGGCATTGACTCGTTTGTTGAATGCAATGAAATAAAAAGCGCTTTAATAGAAGAGCGCTTCCACGTTAAATCCGTTTTTAACATAAAAAATCGAGATAAAATTTCCCAACCACTATTCCGAGTGGAACTGGAAGAAGCCTCATGAGCGCCGAGGACCAATTCAGTGCCAAAATTGCCAAGAATACGGTCACACAAAATCGTATTGCACCCAGTGTGTGCGTAATATGTGGCGATCTCCACCCCACAAACTTGTGCAAAAAAACTAAAGAGGATGCAAATGTTAAAAATGCAGCGATTGCGGTGGCAACCATACAGCAAACTATAGAGGCTGTCCCATCTACAAATCCTTCAAAATCAAGGCTATTCCCAAAGCTGATGCTTTCCCCCTAAAACAGGGTTTAAGAAAAATCTCAACAAATCCCTCACAATACAAAGTACCTACTTATGTAAATCCCAATATAAATCAAGGCGTTTGCTACGCCAGCGCTTTAAAAGGACAAAACTCAGTCCCCGAGTTCACGCAATCTGCTCCCCTAGCAGTTCTCTTGAACAAACTCTGCAAGTGTTTATACAAAATATGTCACAATTTATGTCTGGTATGCAAAATATGATGCAAGAAATGATTTAAAATCAAAGTCTTTTACTACAACATCTCATGTCTAAACCATGAATGGTTTAAAAATATCATTTTGGAATGCAAACGGCCTGTGTCTTCACAAACTAGAACTTCTCGGGTTCTTGAAAGAGTCCAGCATAGACGTTATGCTAATTTCTGAAACTCACTTCACTGAAAAACACTTTTTCAATCTACCTGGATATAGACTCTATGATACAAAGCATCCAAGCGGAAACGCTAGAGGTGGTTCCGCTATTCTCATTAAAAGTCGAATAAAGCATTATGCTCTACAGAATTATTGCACAGAATATATACAAGCGACAAGTATTTCTCTCGATGAATACTTAAGAGACCTAACATTAACAGCTATATACTGCCCGCCCAGACACAAACTAACTGAGCAACAATTCCTGACTTTTTTCCATTCTCTTGGACCAAAGTTTCTTGTTACCGGCGACTTCAACGCCAAACACACATATTGGGGCTGTCGCCTAATATCACCATAGCACGGGCTCCTGTTGAACTCTGTTAACAGACTCGGCCTTGACGTTGTCTCCTCTGGCACTCCAACTTATTGGCAAACTGACAGTCGAAAAACTCCCGACGTCATTGACTTTGCAGTATTTAAAACTGTAAAAAGGAGCCAATTGACTATAGAATCTTCTCTAGATCTCTCATCAGACCATACGGCTACTGTTATCACAATAAAGTACACCCCAAGCTCTGAGGTCAACCCACCAGATAAATTGACTAGTAAACTCACAAACTGGCTCAAATATCGGAAGTATATAAGCTTCCACATTAACCCTAATGTGTCACTAAAAACGAAAAACGAAATAAACACAACTGTTAGTAAATTCACACTTTTGCTTTCCCAAGCAGCTGCAGCGGCCACTCCCGCCCAAATCCAAAATAGCTCAACTCGTTGCTATACAAAATGTACTCCAAAACATATAGAGCAGCTTCTAAAAAATAAAAGAAAAATACGTCGTGAATGGCAAAATCACAGATCGACAACTTTGAAAAAACAGTTAAAAGATATCACTCAAAATCTACAAAAACAGCTTAAGTGGAAATCTGAAAGGGACTTTCAACAACTCGTTGAACATCTCGCACCCACAAAATCTACAAATTACTCTCTCTGGCGAGCTGATAAAAATATGAAAAAACCGGTACTGGCAGAACCTTTCACACGGCTGCCAAATGGAAACTGGGCCAGAAGCGATGCAGCAAAAGGTATCGCTTTTGCCAACCACCTAAAAACCGTATTCACCCCGAACGTGACAGCTGATGATATCCCATTAGCTACACATAATTGGAAACTTTCTCAAGTTACAATGATTCCCAAACCTGGAAAAAATCCCAACAATGTGACTTCATACCGTTCCATAAGTTTGCTCTCTGTGCTATCGAAACTCTTCGAAAAACATCTAATAACATTTTTTTTAGTTTGGCTTCCGCGAAAAGCATTGCACTATCGAAAAGTGCACCGTATTGTAGACTCAATAAGAAGCCCTTTCGAAAAGAAACAGTACTGCTCCGCTGTTTTTCTCGATATCACGATAAAGTCTGGCACGAAGGACTTTTTTACAAATTACAGCATGCTCTGCCTACTTAAAAATTATCTTACGAATAGAAAATTTGTAGTAAAATATAAAAACTTTGTCTCCTGAAAATACGAAATACTGGCCGCAGTACCACAAGGAAGTGTCCTTGCTATATATTCTCTATACTGCAGATATGCCCAAAAGTGATAGAACTCTTATATCGACTTTTGCTGACGACACTGCTATCCTGTGCTCTCACTCAAACCCAGACATGGCAACTCTTTACGTGCAAAAACATTTGGACACTCCAAGTAATTGGCTATCACGATGGAAAATCAAAGTCAACGAATCCAAATGCTGCCACTTAACCTTCACCCTAAGAAGGGGCACGTGTCCTGCTCTGAAGATAAACGGCCAAGTTGTCCCTGAAAGTTCCGAAACAAAGTATCTTGGAATGCACCTCGATCGCCGACTTATATGGCTTATACAATTCAATCCAAAATCACCCAGATTAAACTAAAACAATTGGAACTAAATTGGCTAATCTCAAAGTTACCTAAGCTAAATCTCACATACAAAGTCCAAATATACTAAAGTATATACAACCCCATATGGACATATGGAATTGAGCTCTGGGGCACTGCCTCTCCTTCGAACGTGGAAAAACTCCAGAGAGTCCAATCTAAAATGCTGAGACAAATGGCCAGAGCCCCTTGGTTTATAAGAAATGCAAACATCCACAATGATTTGAATATCCCTGCAGTAAAAGACGAAATTCCGAAACTTACCTCGAAGTACAAGCAAAAGCTTATGTTTCATCCAAACATTCTAGCTAGGAATTTACTGAGACCTCTGAATCCCTCATGTCTTAAACGAAGCTAATATATTCCCAATATATTAGATACGATAACTCCACATTGCCTAAATCAATGGATATAGGGCAATTTATACACCTCACAACATAGTTTAAGCTGAATTTTAAATTTACTTAAATTTATGAATAATCATTTTAGACCTATGTTAATATTAGGTGATTCAAAATAATAAACCGACATGGAAAAAAAAATTACATATAATGGTCAACTGAAGATATTGCAAATCCTTTTTTGTATTGTCTCAATATACTATTTTCCATAATATACATTCTATAATTGCACGTACAACATACACATATATACAACTAACACAAATGCCGGTACAATAATATTTTTCTTATTATCACCCTACGGGAAATTTGGAGTCAATTTCCCCAAAAAGACCGGTTCTGGGACCGGAGAAAAGAGGACTTGTACAGAGTCATGCACAATAGTCTGCAAACGGTGGCAGTTCGACCCGAGCTCAACTGTTTCTGTCGATTTTTTCCGGTTTTAAAAACGAATTATATCACTCCATTTATTTTGTTGCCCGTTCGTGATATTCATTTAGTAGCTGCCGACAGCTCTTAGAATTCGGTCATTAAATATTGTAAAAAGTTGTGTACTTATGATACAAAAATATAAAAACTGAATATTTGCTTAAATTCATGTATGAAGTACATCCATTGAAAAGCAAAGATTTCTGTTTTGGCAGTCGAGTATTAAAATCAGTGTGGTCAAAGAGAGAAGTGCATAGCAGGGTATATAAATATATTTTGTTGAGAATGATTTTTATATTAGTTTTTTTACAATTTTACATTTTTCCATATTTTTATTTTTTCAGATTTTCTTTTATTACTTTTTTTAAATTTTTACCAGTTTTTTCCTTTTTATTACAGATTTAAAATTTTTTATTTTGTAATTTTTACTTAAAAATTTATTTTTTTTCTTTTTTACAGTTTTAAATTTTAACAATTTCATATTTTTGTACAAATTTGTATTTTCAGATAGTACGATCGAAATCAATAGTCGTGTTTTGGTTGCAAATTGCAAACAAATAAAAAAATAAGCGACAAGATTGCGATTGCAACCAAAACACAACCAATTAATGCATTCAAATAAGGTGAAATGATGGCAATTGACCCCCAGTGCAGTCTCTCAGGAAAGTCCTTCGACAGTCCCCAAGTGTGTAAATGGTGGCAATTGCCCTTTTATAAGTTCCTTTGGGACAGTCCTGGGACAATCTCCAAGTGCCTGTATGGTGGCAAATTACCCCCTCCTATGACAACGCAACGTTAAAGTGACCGGTTGCTTTCATATAAAGGTGACTGTCCCGGACCGGTTCTTTTTCCCGTAGGGCAGATGCAAAAAACCCCTTCAGCGAATAGAAATCGTAAATCGCATCAAACTACTACCAATACCCAGAACAAAAAAAAATAGGTGAAAAGTATGTCAAAAAACACAATTGCCAAAAATGGTAATTTTTACAAGTATATCAAAAACCGTATTGTCCAAAATTATTTTGTAAGAAAAAATCTAAACTCTTTAGAGGAAAATACCATATTCTTAAGCGAAAAAGCAAAAATCTTCGGCGGTAAACAGAAATAACTCGAGTTCTTTCTTTTTTCGTCTCTGCGTTTTTTTATTACAAGTTCCCTATCGTTAAATTTGTTCTTTTATTTTTCGTTAAATTTTTTATCCTTTTTTTTTGCGCAGACATTTTTTTATTTTGTTTTCGTTCTGAGGGAGTCAAATATCGTATGAAATTCATGCTACTTCATAGAAAAATGAGTTTGTTTAGAAATTCAAACTCATTTTTCTCGAAAACACAATTTTTCCTATAATGCGTTTTTGCATGTACGAAAAAGCAGAAGAAAGGCATATTTTGACTGTGCTGTAGCTAACTGCGTGTAACACTGTTTTAGCATAGAACTTATATTCATAGAGAAGAGTCATAAGCTCTTCCTCTTCCTTTTTGATAACTCGGAGCTTGTGCTGGTGAGTAATCAAACTACTGAGTTTGGTCTGTCCAAACGCATTTGTTAACATTTGGTTAACATTTTTTTTATTTTTTGTAGTCTGTTAGAATAGTGGTTGTTGTTGGTTCGCTTTTGTTTGTGCTTTTTTTTTACATTTGTGTTTTGTCCTTTTTCTTATTTGACTAGATCTTGATTCGTTTGTTTTGATTCTCTTTTTTATTTATCTTGCAATTTTTGGCCGTTTGGTTTTTATACCCTACACCTCATGAGCAAAGCTGGGCATAGTTAATCGAGAATTTAACTTCGTTAATCCAGTAATAGTTAATCAAAAATTTAACTTCGTTAAATTAAAAAGTTAATTTCGTTGAAAAGTTAATTTCGTTAAAAGTTAAATTAAATAGTTAAATTTTCTATAGAAAACAAAACAAAAAATTTTTTTTTCACAAAAAACATAAACTTAACAATTTAACTACATTCAATTGAATGCCTGCACTCACAGACCCTTTTTTCTATCGGTTTCAGCCTTCAATATGCAAATTTGCTTTAAAAAAATGATAAAAGTTTTTATCAAAAGCGAAATTTTGTGTATGAAACGAATAAATTTAACTTAACTAAATGAAAAAGTTAATGGTTTTCGAAATAAACTGAAACGTTAAAAGTTAACTAAAAATTTAACTTCGTTAATTAACTATTAACTAATTAACTAGTTAATGCCCAGCTTTGCTCATGAGGTATCGGTCTGATGTTTGTAACACCAAGAAGGAGACGTGTCGGGTATGGAAAGGTATATATATTCTTGATCAGCGTCACCGCCTGAGTTGATTTATCCCTATCCGTTTGTCCGTCTGACCTTCTGTCCGCCCTCTTTTCTTGTAAACACGATTGCAGGAGCTAGAGGAAAGCTAGGGATCCCAAATTTTGGATTTATCCTTTTTAGGCCCTAGAAGGAGTTGGTATTGCAAAGGGGCGGAATCTGTCTACTGCCACGCCTACCTCCCATATAAGTGAAAATCGTGTTTTTACCGTAATTTTAAGATTTCATCAAAACAGTATGAAATTTAACAGTATGAAATTTTCGGGGTCGCGGCCGAAATTCATCAAAACAGTATGAAATTTTGTAAAGTGGGGTTTTGCGGTCGCTGATTTCGAATTTGATGTCGCATTTTCAAAATTCAAGATGACAGGTCCAATATGGCCCAGTAGGTGTAGGGTATATATTGTTTTTAAATATGATTGGCGGTGCAGGTTGTTGATATCGATTGTATTCCTCCTGCTTCTGTTTTCTTATATGCATGTATATTTTTCTTATTTATTTTTTAATATATATGCGTTTTTAAACCAAACAAATACATAATCAAAATCCAGATTAGCATGAATTCATGTTGTTATTTATTTCTTTTTAGTACTTTTCTAGGCATAGGTAATAAACAAAATTAACGAATTGAAGAGAACAGACTAAACCCGTTTTTGTAGCGAATTTTGTTAGAAAGCAGCTTTCTGCTTTTGCTTTGTTAACAAAATGTGTAGACATGTCCGTTCAAAAATAACACTACGATGAAATTTATAAATAGCTTACGGGTTATTTTTTGGTATTGCAAAGAAACAATTATTCTTTGATTTTGGGGTAATATACGAAAAACTTATTAAGTCCATTACATAGTGAGTTGTGGTTTCAATTCAGAATATTAATATCGAGAAAAATTGCCATACATTTTTTGAATGCTTCCATCTCGGCAGGAACACAACGTTCCAAATACCCAACCGATTCCGATTTATATATGTATTTCATTCGATATATCTTTAAGATATTGAAAATTATTTTTTAAATGCAATGTGAAAGAAAATTCAAGAACCTAAGAGTCCTCAAAATTTTTTGTCCATTTAAAATTTTTGGCTGATTTTTGAAAGAATATTTTTTAACAAATGTAGCCAATATATTGGCTGAAATTCTAATCGTAGATAGATTTTTTAGAAAAAATTCTAACTTAGAATATATGATAAACAGGGCTAATTTTCATATTTATTTAAATAGAAAATATTTAAATCCATATTTTTATTTTAAAAAAACCAAAGAAATCTAATGAAATTGTTTGCTGCCAAAATAAAACCAAAAGAAAAAATAATTAGAAATTCGAAATAAATTTTTGGCTGTAGGAAATATCGCTCAATGAAAAATCGCCCAAAAACAAAAATGAAAAATCGCCCAAAAATTTTTCATACAAAATTGGGTGATTTTTCATATGAAAAATCGCCCAAATTTTTTGGGCGGTTTTTCCAAATTTTTGGGCGAAATTTCCTTTTTGGTTTTTGGGCGCTATTTCATAATGAAAAATCGCCCAAAAACTAAAAAGGAAATTTCGACCAAAAATTTAAAAGGAAAAATCACCCAAAAAAAAGGAAAAATCACCCAAAAACTGAAATGGAAAAATCACCCAAAAATTTAGAAAAATCGCCCAAAACAAAAATTAAAAATCGCCCAAAAATTATAAAGGTAAAATCGCAACAACCTTATGGAAAGAGTTCAGCAACATTGAAACTGTTAAAAACACGGCACATATCAATCCAAACTTAAAAAATTTTTACAAAAAATCGCGCGATTTTTTGTTAAAATTTTTTGCCTGCGCCGCTTATACCAACAGCATACAGCATACCACAGAACTCCTATTCACTACCTCAAAAAATCGCACGATTTTTTTGGTAACATTTTTAGCCCGCGGCGCTAACTCCC
The DNA here is from genome assembly GCA_951394025.1 of Heteromyza rotundicornis. NCBI lineage: Eukaryota > Metazoa > Arthropoda > Insecta > Diptera > Heleomyzidae > Heteromyza > Heteromyza rotundicornis. The sequence continues at coordinate 42,860,135 of OX596010.1, forward strand.
CACAAAGAGTACAGCACACCTATTCCATACATTTCCCATGTCATTAAATTAACATCGCTCTGTTTGAATATATACTCGGTGGCCCTAAAAAGGGTCGAATCAAAAAACAAAACTCTGAACATACCTTTTCAAATGCACCACCTGATTAACATATGGTAACACAAAGAAGAAAAAGAACAAAGTTTAACAAAATATATAGTCGCCCAAAACTTTTTTTGTTTGATTTTTCATTTTTATTTTAAAGGAAAAATCGCCCAAAAATTTTTTATATAACATTTTTGGGCTATTTTTCATTTTTATTTTTGGGCGATTTTTCCAAATTTTTGGGTGATTTTTCCATTTCAGTTTTTGGGCGATTTTTCCTTTTTTTTTTGGGTGATTTTTCCTTTTTAATTTTTGGGCGATTTTTCATTTTTGTTTTTGGGCGATTTTTCATTGGGCAATATTTCCTACAGCCTAAATTTTTACTTGTAAATTTGTAAAATGTAGGAGACACTCTTTCAGGTGTGGAGTCTACATCAGGGTAATTCCAAGTCAAATCGAAACGATTTTTGAAAAAATTACCCTCGATTTTAATGAAATTTGGAAGGTAGGTAAATAACAGCGAAAAAACAATATTGCGTCTCGTGGCTGCAACAAGATGGAGCAACGATTGCAAGAGTATTTTTTTGTTCAGAATCAAACAGGCTTATTGTATTATTGTATTATTTTGTGGCTATTTTTATACCCTACACCTCATGAGGTATGGATATATTCATGGTATGTTTGTAACACCAAGAAGGAGACGTGTCCGGTATGGAAAAGTATATATATTCTTGATCAGCGTCAGTATGAAATTTTGTATAGGGGGGTATTTGGGGTCGCTGATTTCGAAATTGAAGTCGCATTTTTTAAATTCAAGATGGCGGAACCAATATGGCGGCCGAAATTTTAAGATTTCATCAAAACAGTATGAAATTTTGTATACGGTGTGGAAACACAGTCGTTGTAAAATTTTTAAAATTGTCTAAATCGCTAAAGTGCGAACGAAATTTAAAAATTTTAAATAAGTGGCATTTATCACGGCCTAAACAGTGAGATAAGCGTAACCGAGGCTTGAACAGCGGTTGTATACAGTTAACTAATACAAGTTTTTATTTTCGAATACAAAATGTCGAATGAAAAGCGAAAATTGTTGGAACGCCAGAAGGAGATTGGCGAGATGATCATCGTCATGAATGATAAGGTGCAGCAAAAAAAGCTGCATAAAACTACGTTGGATGAGACAACTTCCCACTTGGAAAAAATCTGGGATGAATTCCAGAGGATCAACTTGAAACTGCTGTCGATGGGAATAACAGATGAATGTTATTTCGAGAGCAGATATTTCGAAGAGATTGAAAAAATAGTGTACGGAATTCGTACACACATACAAAATACAGATGTCGACCTTACTATGCCGAAGCAGGCAACTGAGGCAGCTGGGTCTAGTGAAGGTCATCGGCAAGAAGCAGGGGCTAAGAGCACACAGCGGCAAGAAGGGCACAAGAGGGAACATCTGGAAGTCAAGCCGACATTCTGATAAGAAAATTTTTCCGTCAAGTGAACAACATGAAATTATTGTTGGATGAAGGCATAGAAGATGATGCCGGCAGAGCGGAATTGGAATGCAGAAAATCTTGTTGGGAGTAGAGAATGCAACTCATAAATGCAATTTATACAAAATTTACATTTGATATGGGAGAGGACGACGACGACGTAGAAGAGCAAAAAGACCAAGTGGACAGGTCGTATAACGATGCTTCAATGTACTTAGCAAAGAAGATGCGGTCACTGGAGATAGTGAAAAGACCAGCAACTCTTAAGCTGGAGGATATCAAAATCCCAACATTTTTTGGGGATATAAACGAATGGTCCTCTTTTTACGATATATTCAAAAAATTGGTACATGAGGTCAGCCATTATTCAAATGTCATGAAGTCATTAGTAAAGGGAGAAGCTGGAAGGCTAATTCAACATTTCAATGTTGTTGATGCAAGTTATGATGCAGCGTGGGAAATGTTAACACATCGGTACGCTAACCGTCGGTTGCTGTTTACAAAGTTGGTGGACAAAATGTTGGACCAGCCAGAAGTCAACAGCGGGGCAGCATCGAGTATAAAGCAGCTTCTCGATACAACAAATGAATGTGTTCATGCTCTGAAAGGGATGAATATCAAATTGGATGATGCGGAACCACTAATTGCTCGTATCTTCATAAGAAAGCTGGACAGAGACGGGCTGCGGTTATATGAGCAGAACGTGAAGAAAACTAGGGAGATACAGACTCTGAGCGATGTGATGTAGTTTTTGGAGCTGCAGTATCAAGCGTTAGAAGCTGTAAAAAGAAAGAAGCTGATTGTAAATAGTGGAAGCAGTAGGCAAAGAAGCAATCAACAATCTACAAATTCGTTTTATACGGGACAACTAAGCTGCGCATATTGTAACACAGTAAGACATAGTGTGAACAATTGCAGGAAATTCCTTGCGCTATCAATGGCAGATCGACACAGCTGGACAAAGAAAAGCAACGCGTGTTATGTATGTCTATACCAAGAAACAAGAAATGCAGTAATGGAGCTTCCAAATGCAAAAAGTGTGGTAAAAATCATAACATTCCGCTGCATTGGGAAACAATGTATGGTTTAAATAAAACAAAAAATGAACCAAGGCAGGAGTCAGCGACTTCAATGATGACAAAGGACGATGCATCACCGGCTGTACTTTTGGCAACGACACAGGTACGAGTAAAAACAGCTCATGGAGAATTTCTGACCTCGAGAGCACTAATTGACCAAGGGTCACAAAAAACCGCATTGTCAGAAGAAGTTGCGCAAATATTGAATTTACCAAAGAAGAAGGTGAATTTGGAACTAGTTGGTCTTGGAAGCACGGTGGTTGGAGTAGCAAAGTCGAAAGTAAATTTGGAAATCCGACCAAGGTTTATGAGCGACGAATTGTTCGTAATTGAGGCATTAGTATTGCCAAAGCTGGTCAAGGTGCATCCGGAGTCCGGACACATTGTTCAAAATACTTATGAACACTTTTACATTTCTAATATTATCTATATTTATCGCTAGTAATAAAAAATGTCAAACAGAAGATGTGTTTCACACATCATAATCTATGTTTAGTAACACTCAGTTTGAGTTGAGGCTGTGTGGCCATTTACAATTCTAATGTATTCTATTATTGTCGCTATTAAGAAAAGTACACACACAAGTAATAAATAGTTTATAGCCACTGCGGGGATCGCTTATCGTGCCTCTGCTGATAACATTCTAATTCTGTCTAGTTTTTAAGTGATTTTTGTGCCTATATATTTAGGTGTTTTATTAAAATAAAATCAGTACCTTACAAATACTTAAACGACGCGAACATCAGTTCGTGCATTTGTCCTTCGAACCGTCGAGTATCATACAAATACTCAATTCGAGAGTATCGCAGAAATACTCGAAACGATTAGATGGTTGTATCTTTTCAGTGGTACCGAAAGGCCAAAGCGAATTGAAATATATTCGATCATTGGTCCTTCGAGGAAACTAGCTAGTGAAATTGGAAACACAGTCGTTGTAAAATTTCTAAAATTGTCTAAATCGCTAAAGTGCGAACGAAATTTTAAAATTTTATATTAATGGCGTTTATCACGGCCTAAACAGTGAGAGAACCGAGGCTTTAACATCGGAACAGTGAAATATTTTAAAATTTTACACCACCATATTTAAACTACACAAGATGTTTGAATGTGACACACCACACATGAGGATATTCCTTAGGAGAATGGGGAACCTCCGAAATTTAATCACAAATACGTCGCATGAACTGGAGCACATGTCTGATTATGACATTTTCAATGCAAAACAATCGTTCAACGAACTGTTCGCATCAGTAACGGCAGCATTTGAAAAGCTACCACCGCATGATGAAACTGACATGATATATAACAATATAGAACAACAGTGTTGGAACATACAGAAAGAATTAACATATGGCATGGCCTTCGTGGACGACGACATAATTGCTTACAAAAAAAAAGTCACCGATGAATATTTCAAAAAGAAAATTGTACACGCTCGATACCAGCGAAAAGCTAGCATGTGCTATTGGATCATCATTTAAATGCGAGGCGGAAGACACCATTCACAATGGTGATGAAAAGCAGGAAGATGTGAATGCAGCTGAGAAACCTGTAGATAGCGCGACGGAAGGCGACAAACGGTGGAATGAAACCGAATGCTGTGAAGAACGCGAGTTGATACCAGAAAAATACGGTATCGAAGAAGGAGCCAAAGAGAGTCATATTCCGGAAGAGTACAATGGCGACAACAAGTTGTTCAGCGAGTGTGGGAGCTATATAGACATTCAAGCTATTGTGGAAGACGTTTCATTTGTAGAACATAGGCCAACTGGGTTTAAGATGAGGAGGTTCACCAAACAGCAACAACCACAAATTGAGATGACATTTTCTGGTAAAATCCTACAACGCAGATGTTATCGTGAGAGCAAGAAACGAGGTAGTGTTCATCACCGAATCGGCCATGATCAAGATGTCCGTGACCGAGGCGGAAACTATGAAGCAGGACGTCGGTACCTCGAAGCATGGTGCGCACAAAATCAGTGCATAATATCGACGAAGCATCTGGAGTCAGCACAAACAATGAAATACGTATTTTAAATTCTGAAGGAAAATTATTTCCACAAATTCAAAGTCACTGTTGGAAATGGTGGAAACGTTGGAAAGATAAAATTGTCAGAATTTTCGGCAAAAAACAAGCAGTCAAAGGGAATATCTTGATGTCGGAAGCAGCTACGGTCATTTCGTATCAACACCACATCTTTGACGAGGGAAATTGAAAACTTATCCGAGTTTCCCATAAAAACCTCTAGGATCGGTGTCATCAATCACACCAAGGAAATTGATCAACTGAAGAAGCAAACTGCACGCGGATAATCTACATCTCAAAGGTCTAAAATTCCATCACATCAGCGAGCATAATTTTTTGTTCTGGTTGTTTTGTTTATTATTATAATAGCTATAGTTATCGTAAGAAAAATTATTGTCAAGAGATCGATTGCATATATCGTCTCTTCTATTCCCCGGCAGAATGCATCCGGTTCGAAGAATGCATCCGGTTCGAAGGACCTATGCACGAACTGATGTTCGCGTCGTTTGAGTATTTGTAAGGTACTGATTTTATTTTAATAAAACACCTAAATATATAGGCACAAAAAATCACTTAAAATAGACAGAATTTGAATATTATCAGCAGAGGCACGATAAGCGATCCCCGCAGTGGCTATAAACTATTTATTACTTGTGTGTGTACTTTTCTTAATAGCGACAATAATAGAATACATTAGAATTGTAAATGGCCACACAGCCTCAACTCAAACTGAGTGTTACTAAACATAGATTATGATGTGTGAGACACATATTCTGTTTGACATTTTTTATTACTAGCGATAATTATAGATAATATTAGAAATAGAGCCCGACCGATAAGCATTTTCAGGCCGAAGCCGATGCCGAAGGTCAATTGGCAGCCTATTACTTCGGCCGACGCCGAAGGCCTATACCGAAGCCGAAGCCGATACTTTAATAAAAACCCTTTAAAAACTTGTTTTTTCGTGTATTTTCATTCAAATTCGAGTATATAAATACACATTTAGTTTTTTAAGGAACTAAAAATGTATTTAAACAAATAATAAAAGTAACCAAAAGAATTCACAAACAAATTTGGGCCTCCTAGGTCAAAACTAACAATAGCCTCAAATTATCCCATATATCCCGTGTAAAAACAATTGGATTTTTTTAAAATCACTTTTAAAAATTTGGAGTAAAGCTTAAAAAAATGGGAATTTAGAAGAAATGGTAGAGAATTCTTCACAGAATAAATCCATCTAAGTAGCTGTTTTTTAAGGACTCCCCAAATCCGTCAGGTGATGGGCAAAGGATGTTCTAGTTGATGGTAAAAACCACCTGTGAAGCTTTGAACTTTAAATGTAAAATTTTACCAAAATTGGTCCCGGATTTCAGCACCAGAACTGCTTTTCATATATGTTGGCGCAGCAATTTGGGCTACATTTCTAAAAGCTAGAATCTTTCCGTGAGTCTCCTACTCCTATATTTGAAATTTCATACAGTTTACCAGGACTCCTTTTAATATAGACATCAGGGCAAGTAGTAAGCTTCTAAATCTATATTTAAAATTCAGTAATCCACCCAGAAAATGTCCACGGATGTACTTTGTGGCAGCTGTAACCCCGTGCCACGCAATTTGAGGCGAGATCCACTCAATATTTTACATTCAAGTCTCAAGAAAATCAGTAAGACCGTTTAGATGTGATGTGGGCTAGAAAATCGTATCGTAAAAAATTAGTTTTAGTTTTCAGTGTCGCAAAATAAAGAAAAAAAAGTTGAAATGCTTCGGCCAAAACTTCGGCCATTTTTTGGAAAAACCGAAGCCGAATGTGTTTTTTCGGCCGATAACGGCCGAAGCCGATGCCGAAGCCGATTAATCGGTCGGGCTCTAATTAGAAATGTAAAAGTGTTCATAAGTTTGAACATTCTGTCGGGGGACCGAAAAGACGATTTGCAATGAAAAGATCACTTGAACAAGCAAACAGGAAAGTAACAACATGAAAAAAGGACACAGTCCAAGCATGGCTTGAGTCGTATAGCTATTTCAAAATTTGCCAGATTTATCATCAGCGACTCATTTAGTTGACTGCCAATTATGTTATTTTCAAACATACTATATATACTTTCACATATGAATTTGAATATTATCAGCAGAGGCACGATAAGCGATCCCCGCAGTGGCTATAAACTATTTATTACTTGTGTGTGTACTTTTCTTAATAGCGACAATAATAGAATACATTAGAATTGTAAATGGCCACACAGCCTCAACTCAAACTGAGTGTTACTAAACATAGATTATGATGTGTGAGACACATATTCTGTTTGACATTTTTTATTACTAGCGATAATTATAGATAATATTAGAAATAGAGCCCGACCGATAAGCATTTTCAGGCCGAAGCCGATGCCGAAGGTCAATTGGCAGCCTATTACTTCGGCCGACGCCGAAGGCCTATACCGAAGCCGAAGCCGATACTTTAATAAAAACCCTTTAAAAACTTGTTTTTTCGTGTATTTTCATTCAAATTCGAGTATATAAATACACATTTAGTTTTTTAAGGAACTAAAAATGTATTTAAACAAATAATAAAAGTAACCAAAAGAATTCACAAACAAATTTGGGCCTCCTAGGTCAAAACTAACAATAGCCTCAAATTATCCCATATATCCCGTGTAAAAACAATTGGATTTTTTTAAAATCACTTTTAAAAATTTGGAGTAAAGCTTAAAAAAATGGGAATTTAGAAGAAATGGTAGAGAATTCTTCACAGAATAAATCCATCTAAGTAGCTGTTTTTTAAGGACTCCCCAAATCCGTCAGGTGATGGGCAAAGGATGTTCTAGTTGATGGTAAAAACCACCTGTGAAGCTTTGAACTTTAAATGTAAAATTTTACCAAAATTGGTCCCGGATTTCAGCACCAGAACTGCTTTTCATATATGTTGGCGCAGCAATTTGGGCTACATTTCTAAAAGCTAGAATCTTTCCGTGAGTCTCCTACTCCTATATTTGAAATTTCATACAGTTTACCAGGACTCCTTTTAATATAGACATCAGGGCAAGTAGTAAGCTTCTAAATCTATATTTAAAATTCAGTAATCCACCCAGAAAATGTCCACGGATGTACTTTGTGGCAGCTGTAACCCCGTGCCACGCAATTTGAGGCGAGATCCACTCAATATTTTACATTCAAGTCTCAAGAAAATCAGTAAGACCGTTTAGATGTGATGTGGGCTAGAAAATCGTATCGTAAAAAATTAGTTTTAGTTTTCAGTGTCGCAAAATAAAGAAAAAAAAGTTGAAATGCTTCGGCCAAAACTTCGGCCATTTTTTGGAAAAACCGAAGCCGAATGTGTTTTTTCGGCCGATAACGGCCGAAGCCGATGCCGAAGCCGATTAATCGGTCGGGCTCTAATTAGAAATGTAAAAGTGTTCATAAGTTTGAACATTCTGTCGGGGGACCGAAAAGACGATTTGCAATGAAAAGATCACTTGAACAAGCAAACAGGAAAGTAACAACATGAAAAAAGGACACAGTCCAAGCATGGCTTGAGTCGTATAGCTATTTCAAAATTTGCCAGATTTATCATCAGCGACTCATTTAGTTGACTGCCAATTATGTTATTTTCAAACATACTATATATACTTTCACATATGCTGACGATTACTAGAGAATTGCAGACTTTTCTTTGCAATGAATGTCAAATTCTAAATGTTTGACATTACATTAACAAATCTCAGTCGCTTTCACTAGCCCCTCCCACGTATGTTTCAGTTTAGCATTTGAAAGAACAACAATAATAGCATTCCGTTAATTTCTTTCATGTGCTCCTGTTACAAGTTGCCATCCCAATAACCTTTTGTTATTGTAATACATTTTACTTGTTTGTACCTTACGTTGTTGGGCTTTTTTTCCCAAATGCAACAGTAATAACAAGAGTGGTATTATTTAATTGTTGTAAAGCCGAAGTTTTACAACAACTTTATCCCAGGCCGAAGATTTCGATTTGAGTTGTTTGTGTTTTTACTAAATTTAATTTTTATGCATTTTGAGTGTCAGGCTGTTTTTAGTATATAATTTTATTGTATGCAATCTAGCGACTACACACTGACAGAGCAGCAAAATATACTACTTCAGTTGCAAGAAAAGTGCTCATCATTAAGAAAATTGGAAAGAGTTGCTGTTACGTGAGCCTTTTCATCTGCAACCTCAATTGCGTGCCTCAATGCTGGTTGTCACTGCTATTAGCAGATCAGTCTTCGATTGTTTTTGATTGCAAGAGAGCTAGTATGTGTGGGTGAGTGAATGTTAAGCAAATGAATACATGCTGCGATAAGAGAGAGTGCCGTGAGAATGTTGGGTGTGTTGCGTGATACAAGATAATGTTGTATGTTGGTTCAGACTGGGGCTTTCCAGACTAGGGATACCGGTCCATTTTTAGTCCCGAAAATCCCAGGATTTTTGTTCCTAAATCCCGGGATTTTCGGGACTACATTTTAAATAAATTAGTCCATAAAAAAAGTTTAATACAAGAAAAATACAACTTTTCATCGCTCATAAAATATAAAAAAATCGTGTAAGCAGAAAAATAGTTTTTGACAACATTTAGACAACCCCAAAATGAAAAAAAAGTTAGTTAGAAAACTCAAAACTAAAAAATTTTTAATTTTTTAAAAAAATTACGAATAAAATTGTTTGTGCTTGAAATTTTTTCTTTGAGAAAAAATTAATTTATTTTTATTTCAGAAGAAAATTGGTATTTTCAGTTTGAGCGAACGCACAAAAATTAATTGCTTAGTAAAAATAATTAAGTAAAACTGAAAACTGATACAAAAGTAATTTCAGAAACCTTACTTAAGCATATTTTGAATTGAGTTGTGTCGTTCCTAAAGAAACGGAAACTCAACTACTGAAAATAAAAAAATTCATTAATTTGTTCCTTTAATAAATTGAAATTAATGTTAATGTTTATTTATTTAAGCTAAAACCATCAGTTTTCCAATAAAACATATAAAAAACATTTTTTTATTTTTTTAAAATGCATTTTGCTTGTAAAAGTAACAAATCCCGAAAAATCCCGGGATCCCGGGATTGCAATTTTCAGTCCCGAAAATCCCGGGATTGCGAAAAGCCTTCGGGATCGAAAGCCCTAGTTCAGACCAATTGGTGCTTTGGCAACATTAGATACAATTAGGAAATTCTTAGGTTTCCTTTTAGGATTTGTGAATGATAAAGGCTGATTTACATTGTATGAATTGGTTGATACAGCTTATGAATTGTGACACATAAAAAAGAGATGGGAATATTTTGCATTGAAAAATATATTAGTATGACTGAAACAGAGTTGTCAAATTTTTATAGGACGATTGATACCAAATTCTGTTAACCTCCTCTGTTAAGTGTATGAAATTATAGGAGGAGATATGTTAAATACAACATGCTTGATCTTTCTGTATGAACCGTATCGTCTCCTATAAAAATGCCATAACAAATTTCTGAAGTGTCCATAGAAATGTCAACGTTTTTATTTTCAAATTTTGAAATTGCTTTGATAGCGAAATAGTTCTTCACGCCATTGGCACAAGCGTCGCTCCGCCGCCAAATCCAAATTTTACCGAAGACAACCAAGTGTAATTGGATTATTTGGATATTGTTCCCGAAAATTATTGAAGAGCCACCAGCAAATGTGAATTTAAAAAAATGCATTCGATCATCCATCGTCCACAATGGCAATTAGCAAACGGCAACGGGTAAAAATGTACGTCCCCCCATTCAATTTGTAAAACGTTTTCCAAAGTTGAAAATAAAATTTTTTTATTTTTATCAACCTGTTTTCGTTTTTAAAATTTCCTATAAAAATCGGGGAACGGCCGCTGTGGCGACGAATACGATTTGCATTTCTGACTTTGCTTGGGACTCGGGGAATCAATGAAAATGTTTCCAAACAACCCATACAATCTATTCCTGCTGGTGGAAGTCTTAAAACTGCTCCCGAGCTAGAAAATAACGCAATAATCATGAAAGATGTAAATATTTCCAAAAAAATATTTATTTTTCAATTTTGAACAGCTGATCTTTGTTTACAAAAAAAAGCAAATAAACTTTGACTATCTGCACTCTTCTTTGGGCATAGAGCGGTTCTTCTCTTTTATGGGAAGATTCATACGCTGTATCAGCCAATTCATACAATGTAAATCAGCCTTAAAGAACCATTCGAAAATGATTGCCAACTAAAGCGTTTCGGTCGAGGAAATTTTAGTCGTGTCGATCATTTTTTTATTTAAAATTAGGGAAACCTTTTTGAAGTGTCGGAGAAGTAATTAAAGTTTTAGTTTTAAGGAAATGTGAAAAGAAAAAAATAAGCTTTAAAAGAAAAATGGTGTAAAAATCAGTTTTTTTATACAAAAAAAAAAAGAAATAAAGTTTTCAGTTGCTAATATGCAAAAGTGGACATAACAAGAGAAACAAAAGAGAAAAAAAAAGGTTTCTGAATAAAGAGTTAAGACATAAGACAATAAAAATAAGAAAGAAAAAAACTAAATAATGCAATTTTGAAAAGAGAAAAAAAAAATGATTTATTTTTATAGTTTGTAATATGTTCTTTGATGTGATTGTTTTAATTTCTAGAATCCTTTGAAAAGGTAAATCCAAATAAACCATTCAAATAAAATTTCGATGGCAATCGGGCTAAATCAATTTTAATTAAAACAAAATAACATCTTTCGTTGGAGGTATGTGCAGTTTTTATTAATTACTTACAATAAAAAAAAAAGAAACAATAAATTCTATATGAGCCTGGTTAGAAATTATTACACAACGAAACAACCTTTGTTTTTTTGGTGCAGGTCTTATCATTACGGGGTGGTGAGGGGTCTCATATTTTCTTTGGCGAAGGCCAATACCAAACCGTTTGGTTATTTTGTGGAAAGCTGCGCTAACGCTACTCTTCATCTTTGGCAACTCTGCCCTTATATCAAATCAGCTGTTAGCTGTAGCGGTAGGAGATTTCAGTTGGACGATCGAGGTTAATGACTCCAGCGAAAAGGAGAGGAACATTTTACAATAAGAGACTGAAATAAATAACATCGCAAGAGCCCACCAACTGCCACCACCCCCTTCTGCCAGCGAAATTCTGAGCGTGCTCTCTAACGCAAGTGGGGAAATATTGCTCAGAATCAAATTGAGTTCCTTTTATATAGTTTCTTTATTATCTCATTTTTATTATTTTTATTTTTATTTAATTTTCCAATTTTAAGTTTAAATTGAATTTTTTTATTTTAGATTAGATTTTTTATTACTTTTCTCCAATTTTGGCTTTATTCTTTATCTTTATTCATTTGTACAAGTGCGTGCTAAGAAAGCATAAAACTGTGGGATCAATTAAAATATAGAGAGCTGCCCTCAACAAATACCCCCCCCCCCCTTGTTCCCCTGTAATTTTATTTATCTTTGCAGCTTTTAGGGATCTTTGTATGCTGGCGCCACCATCAGAGAACCAGCAAAGCAGTGAGTGCAGTTTCTTATTTTTATTTTTGCATATTTTCGCCCCCACTAAATTCGCACAAACGCAAACGAATTTGGTTTGTTTAGAGCAGCCAATTTTATTTAATTGCAATATTGGTCTCTCCGACACTCTAATTTTGAGTTTTTGGTTTTTTTATTATTACGCACTTCTTTATCGACAGTTCTATTTTTAGATCTAAGTTTTCTTCATTTTCAGCCATAAGCTCATTTCTAACTTCTTTCATATGCATTATTTTAGGGTATAAGTTCCAAGAATGACACATAATTAATTTTATCTAATTTTGTTTTCTTTTATTTTCCTAAATTTATTTCAATAGATTTTTGTTAGAATTATTTTTTTTTAATTTAATAAATGAGTTTTATGAATTGGCAATTTAAACTTATTTTTCATTTAAATTTAGAACATGAATTGAAGAGCGGAATAAATTTTTCTTTTGGATCTATTAACTCTTGTATGAAGTGCTAGAAATTTTAGTGTTGGTGTGGCTGTCGTACCCAACAATGGAGTTGACTGTGTGACCATGTAGGCTGGACAGAATGACTTGACGGATTCAGCACAAGGGAACTCCATCTTCTGAAAGAAGCCCGATGGAGTTCATAGGCTGCGCATCGGACAGATGCACAGGTGGGGTGGGCATGGCTTCCGCTGAAGGACTGGGACTTTTTCTTTTGTGTTGTTTAGTATGAATGAGAGTATGTGGGTGTAGGACTTAGTGTATTGAGTGATTTAGATTTGACTGGGATTTCAGTATGACTTTCGGAATGACTGTGGACTAGAGTTTTTGAAGATTTTTGAGGGCTTGGTTATGTTTGGTAGCGCGCTTGAACGCCGAATGTGGGTACACTAGGGATTACACCGTGGATGATTGGTTTTTAATTTTTCTGGTTTACTTTTTTCTCTTTAATTTATCTTAAAAATACTTCTGAACTATTCCTATCTCTATCTTAAATCTATCCTTTGGCACGACTTGTTATGTTTGTATCCGTAGAGTGTTTCTGGTAGTAGCAAAAATAGTCCCCCCAACAGCCGGCGAGCATACCGGGCTTGCCACCGTGCCAAAACGCTACAATGGAAAGCACCCTAACTAGGATCATTACTTTGTAGCTTATATTCTGAGGTTTAAAGGAGTATTGAAAGGAGAAAAGTTTCCGGCATATTTAACGGCAGACGAACTGCGCGCAGCCGAAACAATGTTAATAAAAAATCAGCAACTTGCAGAGTTTTCAAACGAAATACGGTTATTGAAGAACAACAAACTTGTGGATCAAAGAATTAAAATAGCGAATTTGAATCCACTGCTTGATAGCAAAGGAATTTTAAGAGTTGGAGGTCGGCTGGAAAATTCGCATATTCCTTACTATCAAAAACCTCCTATAATTCTTGGCAAATCCAGGTTGCCGACTTTAATAATGCAAGACATTCACGTCGACACGTTACATGGCGGAAATCGTCTGATGGAGAGCTCAATTAGAAGAAAGTACTGGATGATTGGACTAAATCACATGATTAAGCAACGAGTGCGTGCATGTGTAAAATGCATTCGATACAGGAATGATACGGCTAAGCAAATTATGAGGAATTTACCTGAGAGCCGTACATCTAATCACCCATTTACACATACTGGCGTCGATTATGCTGGTCCTATTCAAATAAGATGTTCTAAAGGAAGGGGACAAAAGTCATATAAATTATATATAGCTGTATTTGTATGCATGGCAACTAAAGCTATTCATTTAGAAGCAGTAAGTGATCTAACGACGGATTCATTCTTAGCAGCGTTGCGACGGTTTTTCGCAAGAAGAGGCAAAAGTCAACATATATATTCAGATAATGGAACAAACTTCGTGGGAGCAGCGAGAAAGTTGGATACCGATTTTAAGCAAGCAATTAAAATTAATTCGGAAGTGATTGCTGTTTTGGAAGCAGATAAAGTTCAATGGCATTTTATTCCCCCGGCAGGCCCTGACTTTGGAGGGATTTGGGAGGCTAGCGTCAAGTCGATGAAGCACCATCTAAAAAGGGTGATTGGAGAAACTAAACTAAAATACGAGGAACTGAGTATTCTTTTAGCTCAGATTGAAGCGGTTCTCAATTCAAGGCCACTCCACGCGATTGGCAATAATACAGACGAAGTTGACACGTTATTATTATTATTATTATTGAACGGGATATGCACTGCGTCCAATAGTGAACTATTGTGCCCCGTCAAGGACTTAGAGCAACTCTATAAGCCCTATCCCATTGAGAAATTGTAGTATCGGGCCTACTTCTAGGGATTTCAATATGTGTTCTGGTATTTGGTGGTCGCCACCGTTTTTGCATGAGTGCGGGGCACTCTCCTAAGATATGTTTTGAAGTTTCAGTGTCCTCCGTGCAAAACCTGCATTTGTCGTCCGATACTATTCTCAGTTTTGATAGGTGGTAGTTTAACCTACAATGTCCTGTCAAGATCCCTGTTATTATTCTTATATTCTTTTTTGTTAAGTTCATACATTCTTCATGTCGCTTTAGGTAGTAAGTCCCTAGTAGTGTCTTTGATTGTTTCAGGCCTGTTAGATCGTCCCAGTATAGTTTCCGTAGTTTATCTTCTTCTTCTTTTAATATAATAGAGAAGGTCCCTTTTCCCATTCCACAGAATGGTTCTGGCCCTACGAAGGGAGTTTCCACTCCTTTCTTTGCTAGTTCGTCTGCCATTTCATTACCTTCTATCCCTCTGTGACCCGGCACCCAGTAGATACAAACCCGATTGTGCAGGCCAATCGTATTCAGTTTATCAAGGCACTCCCACACCAGTTTAGAGCTTACCTGGTATGATTTTAGTGCTTTGATTGCTGCTTGACGGTCGGATAGGATCACAACGGTTTGGTTCCGGTATTTCCGTTTGAGGTTGAAGTGAGCGCACCTATCAATGGCATATATTTCCGCCTGAAATATGCTGGTTTATTTACCCATGGGCTCAGAGTATTTTATCCTTGGCCCAAACACTCCTGCTCCTGTACCTTCTTCCGTAAGAGACCCGTCTGTATACCAGGTTATCGTACTTTGGTTTATTGTGTAATTTTCATATACACCTTCCCACTCCTTTTTATTGCTAAGTTATGTTGCAAATCATTTGATGAAGCTGAACTTCGGTATCATGTTATCTCTTGGTAGTGAGATTTCAGGGTATTGCTTCGTAAGAATATCAATCTTCCGACTTATGCAACAAGCTGACCCGACGCTTCCTACAGTTATTCTTAGTATAGCCCTCTTCGCCTGCGTCTGAATGTAGATGTGAAGAGGTGTTAATTCTAAAAGGACTTCTAATGATGCTGTAGGACAGCTTCTCATAGCCCCAGTTATACACACGCACGCTAATCTTTGCATTTTGGTTAGTTCATTGATAACCGTTTGCTGATTTGTTCTTCCTACCCATGTTATCGCTCCATATGCAATCATTGGTCGTACGATTGCAGTATACATCCATCGTAGTATTTTTGGTGTACAGCCCCAGTTTTTCCCTGCGATGGACCTGCAAACCATAAGTGCCCTCTTGGCTTTCTTCGATACATTATCAACCTGCTTTTTCCAGAGTAGTTTCTGATCCAGGGTAATGCCCAGGAATTTTACCTCTGTTTGAAGCTTCACTTCCGTTCCGTCTAACATAATTGGTTTCAGGTGCTTAAGTTTATATTTCCTTGTAAATGGTACAATAGCAGTCTTTGCTGGATTTACATTCAGTCCTACTTTTGCTGGTATCTCTATCGTTCTAGTTTTCAGCATATTTTTCATCCATAATGCTAGAGTATTACTAACACCTCTGCGGATGAGAGCATCTTTTATGGCCTCGTGTGAAGTATTGTCGAAGGCACCTTCAATATCGAGGAATGCACATATAGCTATTTCTTTTGTTTCAAAAGTTTCTTCTAGTACATTTGTCAGTTGGTACAGAGCAGTTTCCGTTGATCTACCTATCTCTAGAGTTTTCAGTACAAAGGAAGTTAAGCAGATTGGTCTGAAGGATTTCGGGTGAAGAGGATCCTTCTTCCCTACCTTCGGTATAAATATCACTCTTGCTCGCCTCCATATCTTTGGTATGTAACCCAAAGCGATACTGCCTCTCGCACTTTTCATTAGTGGGCATAGGAGAAGCTCTATGCCTTTCTGAAGTAGTCCTGTAAAAATGTTTTCTGCACCAAGAGATTTGAATGGTTTGAAGGTGCCCACCGCCCATCTTATGCGTGCTTCTGTACATATTCCGTTCGCTACTTTCCAATTCTCTTTCTTCGATCTACCTATGTATTCCATATGGTGTACAGTTGTTGTCCCTGAGGACCCTAGGAAATGAGAGTCTAGAAGTAGTTGGGCCATATCTTCCTCATTTTCCGTGAATCTTCCATCGTCCTTTTTAAGACTAACCGAAGATATGCTTTTGTTCTTGGCCACCGCTTTATAGAGTCTTGACGCCTCAGTGGTATGTTCAATGTTTTAACAGAAGCTTCTGAAACTCGAACGCTTTGCTCTTCTGATTTCGTTACTATATTTTGTAAGAGTATTCCTATAGTTCGACCAATCTCCTGTTCTTTTTGCCCGATTGAGCAACCTGCGAACCTTGGTTCTCAGTTTAGATAAATCTTTGTTCCACCATGGTACGTCTTTTGATGAGTGTATTTTGCTGATTGGACAGCTTGCCTCATATGCATCATTAATAACTTTATTAAAGTTGTCTACCGCTGTTTCTAATTCTAGCTCATTCTTGATATTGTTGCCAGCTCCCATATGGACTGTGTTATTGCTCAGATTGTCGCGGTATAAAATCGCGACACGAATGTTGTTGTTTTTATTGTTTGTTTTGTTTTTTTATGTTTCCCTTTTGTTCGGGGCGACGGGCGAACAAAATCGGAGGAACAAAATTTCACACGCACTAACCGAAAGAACGCACTGCACGATTTTATTGAATGTTAATTTTTTTTTTATAAATATATTTGTTTTGCTTAATTTGCTAAGCAAAACAAATTCGGCACTCGCGGGCGAAATGCGGCCGGCGCGCGGAAGAAGAAAACTGAATATTTCGTTTGAGCTGTCAAAGTTCTCTTGCTTTCTTCTCCTTTCTTTCGCTTTTGCTTTCGTTAAGTTAGCTCAGTGAGCGGCGGCGATCCGATGAGGGTATTGCCAGCTTCGCCATTACAATAGTAAATTGTCAAAACCTGGACTAAAGCTTTTGTACTTTTTGAACCTGTTTGAGGGAGAGGAATTTGAGAACATTTATGCTTTCGCCTATACGTACATGAGTGCCGCCAAAATGTATATTTCATTTTGGTGGGTGCAGGGGGGTATATGTAAATTTGCCAAACACACCTAGAAAAATCTGAAGAGATTTTTCGCATATAGGTATGGGTAAAGCCCCGACTGCGGACACTGGTTTCTGCGTAAGCCGCACTCTATGTATGTGGGAAGATAAAATGGAAAGTGAGCGTCATAGGCGCTCATATATTCTAATTTCGTTTAGTTCTTTTTGAGCAGGGTAGAAGGAGAGTGGCAAAAGCTTTGGTTGTTTTCTTAAATTTAATTAAATTATTTGTTTCCAAAAGTTGGATAATTTTCTTTTCTTTTTTAAATTGTGTTTTTTTTGTTGAGTGGTGAAGTGGAGCTGTTGCCATCGTCGGACTGTGGCTGGAGGACAAGTGGTCCAAAGGGAGTATTCTTGCGCGCTGGTTTAGTTTTGCCAGCTAGTGTTTATTTTGCTTTATTTTATTTGTGGCAGTCAGCCATTTAGTGTTTTGAATTTGAGGAATTGAATAGAGTTGGACAGGTTGTGTTCGGTAGTGATTTATTTTGGTGAAGTGTTTCCGTCCAAGTAGTTTGCTTGGGATTTGTTTGGCCGTTTTCCCCCCTCTTCCTTATTCCTTTTTTTTTGTTTGTGTTGTCCCGCATCAGAGCCAAGTTGTTGCTGGACATCGAATTTTATCGAAGTCCAGCTGGTGAATAGATTCTGCAAAGAATCGTGCGAGGGATTTCAGACAGGTTGGTCTGGTCCCGCAAATCAATTGCGTTTAAAGAAATATAATTTTTGGTGTACGAATAATTTCTTTTGGGTGATTGTCGGTTTGTGTTGATTTTGGAAAAAGGGTTTGTGTGCGGTATTATTTTCCTTGTGTCGAAGAAAATTTCCGTTTCTTTTATATATAGTTATATATAAACCTATATATATATCTATTGCGGCAGTTTCGGTGTAGTTTTTAAAAGAAGTTTATTTATCAGGTTTTCGTGTGTTCGTGTGGTTCGTTCGTCCGGGGATACCATACCGCGAGGGTCGTCTAAAATCCCACGCTTCGCGACTGTGCTTTTCGGGCAAATAGGGAATTTAATTATTGCGTGGGGATTTTTGATTTTAGTTAGTTTAAATAAAGTTTAGTTAAAAATAGCGCGATAAGCTGGCGCCCAACGTGGGGCTATTTTGTTTAAAGTTTTTTTAAATATTAACTTTTTTTAAATTTTTTTTTTATAAGTTTAAAATTTTTTTTTGTTGTATAATTTTTTTTTAAAAATTGATTTTTTTTTTGTAATATTTCTTTTTTTATTTTTCGGGTTTTTTTTTAATATTTTTTTTTGTGTGTTGTATTTGTTTGTATTATTTCAGTTTTTTTTTATAATTTACTAATTCGTATTTTTATTTATTTAGTTTTTTTGAATTGGTCGGAGCAGCGGAGATCGCGATAGTTCGGTGAGTCCGTTCCATTTTATTTTTTTTTAATTTTTTTAAAATTTTTTTTTTTGTAATTTTTGGTGTTTGGTGGTGTTGTCCGCCTTTTTGCCAATTACTGGTTTGTTTTTTTCATTTTTTTTTCAATTTGATTTTATTTATTTAATTTTTTTTTTTAATTCTGTGAGCGTGGTACGCTGGTTTATTTTTATATATGAATTTTTTTTTTGGATTAATGTTTTTAAATTTTGGTAATTTTTTTTTTTGAGTTTTTTTAATAATTTTTTTTAATGACCAGTTTTAGGCTTTGTTGTTTGAGGGCATGTTAGGGTTTCAGGGAGTTGTAAATTTGTCCAAGTGGGATTTAAAGTTTACCGGTCAGAGAAGGGATATATCTCTGCATGCCTTCCTGGAGCGAGTAGACGAGCTTTGTGGCGCTCGTGGGGTCAGTGAGGACAGCTTTTTGAAGGCCAAGGAGCGCTTAGTGACGGCGCCGGTCCTGAGCTGTCCTGATTTCGAACGACCCTTCGTAGTTCAGACTGATGCTTCCGATTTTGGAATAGGTGCCGTTTTGACACAGCAGTTTGATGAAGGGGAGAAGGTCATTTCATATTTGAGCAGGTCGTTGAGTAGGTGCGAGAGGAATTATTCTACTACCGAGAAGGAGTGTTTGGCTGTTTTGTGGGCAGTTGAGAAGTTGAGGCCATACATCGAAGGGGTCAGGTTCACAGTGGTGACAGACCATTATTCGTTGGTATGGCTCAACAATTTGAAAGATCCTTGCGGTAGGTTGGCTAGGTGGGCTTTAAAGCTCAAGCAATACGATTATGAAATCATACATCGTAAGGGGAAAGATCATGTTGTGCCCGACATGCTTTCTAGAGGTGTCCCAGTCGTAGGGGAGGTAGATGGGCGTGTTAGAGATCCATGGGTGGATTCCATGGTTAGGAAAGTGGAGGAAAAACCACTCGATTACCCAGCTTGGAGAATTGAAAATGGGGTGTTATATAAACACATAAAGGCAGGGACAAATAGTTTGTTTAGTGCTGGGTATGAGTGGAAGGGTGTTGTAGGCAAAAGTGATAGGAGTAAAATTTTATTCGAGTGTCACGATAATCCATTATCGGGGCACATGGGCGTTAGGAAAACATACGCAAGGGTAGTTGAGAAATATTATTGGCCAAAAATGAAGGCAGAGATAGCTAGATATATTAAAGGTTGTCAGGTTTGCCAGAGGGTGAAACCAGACAACAATAAGCCAGCTGGTTGTATGGTAGAGAGGACAAAGAAGTTAGAACCTTGGGAAATGATCTGCGTAGATCTGGTGGGACCCTTGTTGAAGTCTAGTCGGGGATTTTGTTATATTTTAACGGTGGTTGACTACTTCACCAAATTCCCATTGTTGTTTCCGTTGCGAAATGCAACGGCAAAGAGTGTTTGCAAGGAGTTGGAAGATAATGTCTTCCTGCTCTTTGGAGTTCCGAGGTCCATTGTATGCGACAATGGGCCACAGTTTCGCAGCAAGGAGCTGCAGAGTTTATGCGCGTCGTATGGTGTGCAGATGCGGTACACTGCACACTATCATCCGCAGGCCAATCCGGCCGAGCGGATCAACCAAATAATTAAGACCACTTTGAGAGCATATATTTCAGAAAACCATCGGACATGGGATTCTCATCTCTCAAAGGTGGCGTGCTGCATTCGAACATCGCAGCATGAGGTTTTGGGAGCGTCTCCATACTTCGTGAATTTTGGCCGAAATATGGCGGTCAGGGGTGATAGAGATTATAGAAGAGTGGGAGACTCAGACCAACCGGACAGTAGTAGTGAGGACCGGGCCAAGTTAATGGCAGACTTGAGGGAAGACATACGGAAGAAGTTAGAAATGGCAAGTGCCAAGACAGCAAAGACTTACAATCTCAGACGTAGAGATGTACAGTATTTACCGCACGAGTTAGTATGGAGACGTAATTTTGTTTTGTCCGATGCTGCAAACTATTTTGCAGCGAAGTTAGCTCCGAAATTTGTTGGACCGTTTAGGGTTAAAAAGAGGGTGTCTCCGTGGACATATGTTTTGGAAGACGAAGACGGACGAGAAAAGGGGACATGGCATGTGCAGGACCTTAGGCCGCACATCGACTCAGGGTGATTTTCTCCGGTTAGATTCGAAAGTTGGCTGGTCTCAGGAGACCAAGCAACTTTCGCGGAGGTGGAGGTGGGGTTGTCGCGGTATAAAATCGCGACACGAATGTTGTTGTTTTTATTGTTTGTTTTGTTTTTTATGTTTCCCTTTTGTTCGGGGCGACGGGCGAACAAAATCGGAGGAACAAAATTTCACACGCACTAACCGAAAGAACGCACTGCACGATTTTATTGAATGTTAATTTTTTTTTTATAAATATATTTGTTTTGCTCCCTCCGATGAGGGTATTGCCAGCTTCGCCATTACAATAGTAAATTGTCAAAACCTGGACTAAAGCTTTTGTACTTTTTGAACCTGTTTGCGGGAGAGGAATTTGAGAACATTTATGCTTTCGCCTATACGTACATGAGTGCCGCCAAAATGTATATTTCATTTTGGTGGGTGCAGGGGGGTATATGTAAATTTGCCAAACACACCTAGAAAAATCTGAAGAGATTTTTCGCATATAGGTATGGGTAAAGCCCCGACTGCGGACACTGGTTTCTGCGTAAGCCGCACTCTATGTATGTGGGAAGATAAAATGGAAAAAGAGCGTCATAGGCGCTCATATATTCTAATTTCGTTTAGTTCTTTTTGAGCAGGGTAGAAGGAGAGTGGCAAAAGCTTTGGTTGTTTTCTTAAATTTAATTAAATTATTTGTTTCCAAAAGTTGGATAATTTTCTTTTCTTTTTTAAATTGTGTTTTTTTTGTTGAGTGGTGAAGTGGAGCTGTTGCCATCGTCGGACTGTGGCTGGAGGACAAGTGGTCCAAAGGGAGTATTCTTGCGCGCTGGTTTAGTTTTGCCAGCTAGTGTTTATTTTGCTTTATTTTATTTGTGGCAGTCAGCCATTTAGTGTTTTGAATTTGAGGAATTGAATAGAGTTGGACAGGTTGTGTTCGGTAGTGATTTATTTTGGTGAAGTGTTTCCGTCCAAGTAGTTTGCTTGGGATTTGTTTGGCCGTTTTCCCCCCTCTTCCTTATTCCTTTTTTTTTGTTTGTGTTGTCCCGCATCAGAGCCAAGTTGTTGCTGGACATCGAATTTTATCGAAGTCCAGCTGGTGAATAGATTCTGCAAAGAATCGTGCGAGGGATTTCAGACAGGTTGGTCTGGTCCCGCAAATCAATTGCGTTTAAAGAAATATAATTTTTGGTGTACGAATAATTTCTTTTGGGTGATTGTCGGTTTGTGTTGATTTTGGAAAAAGGGTTTGTGTGCGGTATTATTTTCCTTGTGTCGAAGAAAATTTCCGTTTCTTTTATATATAGTTATATATATACCTATATATATATCTGTTGCGGCAGTTTCGGTGTAGTTTTTAAAAGAAGTTTATTTATCAGGTTTTCGTGTGTTCGTGTGGTTCGTTCGTCCGGGGATACCATACCGCGAGGGTCGTCTAAAATCCCACGCTTCGCGACTGTGCTTTTCGGGCAAATAGGGAATTTAATTATTGCGTGGGGATTTTTGATTTTAGTTAGTTTAAATAAAGTTTAGTTAAAAATAGCGCGATAAGATGATCTAGATATATGTCCCAATTTGTTTTCTTGGGATTTCTTATACGTTTATTGATTGATGGAGAGCCATCTATGTCAAATCTTAGCATCCTATGATCAGACATCGATGGCTCTTCAGAAACCCTCCAATTGTGAACCAGTCCCCTCATTAGAGTATTTCCTATAGTTATGTCTAGGACCTCTTCTCGTGCACTGGTTAGAAAAGTTGGTGTATTTCCAACATTACAAATTTCCAATTCATTACTAAGAATAAATTCAAGAAGGTACTCACCCCTTTGGTTGTTGTCTGTGCTGCCCCACGCCTCGTTATGCACGTTGGCGTCACACCCGAGTGTAAGTGGTAACTTCTTCTTGTTACAGTAGCTCACCAGTCTAGTGACTAAGTCCGGTGGTGCATGGACGTCGTCTCCTGGGAAATACCCTGTCGCTACTACAACGTCGCGTATGATCCCTTTGATGTTGACTGGGATTTGTACCGCTACCAGGTCTCCCGAAAGAAATTCTGAAAGACATATATATTTCAAACCGTTAGTTAGTAACACACAGGCCCTTGGTTTTTCACATCGTATGTCCCAAATTACCTGCGTGTCTTTACATGACAGACCTCGTATCTGCCCCTTGAAGACCCAGGGTTCCTGAACCAGCACTATTCCAATATTGTTCTTGGTGATTACCCTTGCGATCGTTGCCGAGGCAGCTTTCGCATGGTGCAGATTTACCTGCGCAACCTTAGTGCTGGTCATGCTTACCATTATAGTTGGTCTTCCGCTGTCAGAGTGTCATCACTTTCCTCTGACAGATTCTCATCCTGAGATTCATCATGCGTCCCCATGGTCAACATGGTTAAATCGAGGTCATCCAGTCCCTCAACCTCGTGAGATAGCAGGTTGACTTCCTCGACTTGCTCATTCTGTGCAGCTTCTATTTCCGCCACAACCTCTTCCGGTATAATTCCCGATGAGGCTTTCGCCGTATTCTGTTTAGGATCCCGCGGCTTGTGGAGGTGTACAGGGATGCGACCGAACCTGTACCGGAAAGTACAGTTGTTCGCCTTTATCGCCTCAAGCGAACGATCGTCAACGCCAAGCATCATAAGCTTCCCCTTATTCTCGTCCTTGCTTCTAAAAATTCTCCAGAGCTCAGTTTGGAGTCCCTCGTTCTAGGCGATGAGGAGGCCCAAGAGTTTCTTGGTGTCCACACCTGCCGCTTTTGGAAGATATACAGTTGCCATGTGTACATTAGGTATGTTGTCCCCACTGCACGTCGTCAACTCCACACCTTTCCAGCTCGGCAGTTTAGGAACCGTCAACCTCAACCATTCCGCCGTTTCTTCGCTTGTGCAGTCCACCAGTATTAGGCCTGGTTGGAAATGGATGCCATCGAAGTGGAGTTTGGACCTCCAACCCTTAAACATCTCCTCTACAACAGCTTCCTCAATCTGTCCTTGCTCCTCACGAGTGAGTATGTGCTCAGGATACAGTTTGGGCAGTATGGCCAGTGTTGTAGCCTTGACCGTGCTAGCATAGCTAACATCTGGCTTCCTGGTACCTGCCTTTGGCGCCACGCCCTTTTTGACCTCTTTCTTCTCTACCTGTTCAGGTCTCCTTCTCTTCACTTCGTTGCCGTCGTGTGAGCTTAGTTCGTCGGTGCCTCGTTTCTTCGGTTCTGTCGAGTCCTTCGGTCTGTCCAGAGCCTTCTGCTTGGCAGCTTCCGGCGATAAGCCCTCCTTAATGTAGCGCAAATACCATTTGGCACCCGCGCCGCTTAAGCCGGTTGACTTCCGTATGTCCCCACGTGTGGCCTGTCCGGATGACAGTCCAGTACTCGTCGATGGATGTGGTTAATCTCCGGTGGAGCCCACTAACCCACGACTTTCCTTCCGTTTCAGTATAGTTGGCAACGGTCCTGTTTGTTGTTTGGTACCCTTGCCCTCCTTCCTAAAGTCCGATTTTCTACTTCTCGGTGTCGCAATCGGTCTGTCAGTATTCGTAAAGACACGTTCCGCCCGATCTGCCAGTTGTGAAGCGGTATAATCGCCCAATAATTTGTTAATCTTTTTAAGACTATTCATACTTGTTCCCACGAGTGTAGGGGATAGTAGGTCCGCCGTGTCATAGCCCCCATTAACACGGTAAGGTCACGGTTACTCACAGAGATTACCTGGTATCCGTGAGGCTCCATTAAAATACAGTCAGTTACCCCCGACTGCAAACTAAGCATGGGCACGGGTCGCGTGACACCCTGGATTGGGGGTACGTTGCTTACTTTAGCTAGCAATCGACAGATGTCAATATACCATTGCCCGATGGTCGCCGCTAGGAGGCAGTAAGTCTTCTTGGTTTGCTACTCGATAAGGATCGAAGGAATATATTTCAACTTTGCAACAGCGGTATAAATGGCAGAAACCGCAGCTAAATCTGGCTGAAGGCCAAATTGTCATTATCAAAAATGAAGATACGCATCCGGCAAGATGGCCCCTTGGTCGAATTATAGAAACTCATCCAGGATCTGAAGGGAAGGTGCGAGTAGTTACAATGAAGATACAGGATGGAATCTTAAAACGCCCAATTCTGCTAGCAAGAAAGGGAGTTTGTGCACAACCTTTAGGTGAACAGGATGCTTCTGGTGGATCGGTTCTAGAGTTGAAAAATAATACAGCGATATATTTGGATCATATCGGGATAATGGAGGTCGTAGCTTCATCTTGGAATTTAATGATTTACTACGGCATGCACGCATTCTTCAAAGTAGTGGATCATGCTGACACGTTTTCAAAGAAAATTAGAAAAAGTTGTGACAAATTTCAAGCGTTTGAAGAGCAATGCAACACAGTCATCGACAATATTGAAATCAAAATAAACAAGGTAAAGGAGAGAAATAAATATCTGTTTGTACGAAAGGATAAAAAGAGAAAGAGAGCACCATTTGAATTTGTTGGATCTATGTCCCATATTCTCTTCGGAATGATGACCGTGAATATATGGAAAGCAATATGAAGCAATCTATAAATTGTTGACAGCAAGAGGGGCGCTACTAGGAGATAAATTGGTAATCAGAGTTACGATACCGCTGCTTAACAGTTATTCGTTGCAACTATACAAAATTATTCCAATGCCGATGGAGAGAGTTGGTGAGAGAATGATCTCTGCTATACGATCTGAATTCATAATATACAATTTTGAAATAGACTCATATCATTTAATGTCGGAAGTCACTATCAATCAATGTCCCACGGCCCACTTACCCGCCCGACCGACCGAGAGGCGCATCCGTATGACGCACGGACCGGTGACCGAACAGCAACAGACCGGACTGTTCTGCTACGAAGAGTCAGGCGATAGTATTCCTCGTTGGGAATATTCCTCTAAGCATAAAGGCTTTATAGTGGATGTGATTAAATATTCCTTGTTCCGCTAAGCATGAAGGCTATAGCGCAGGTAATTGTAAAGATCGACGTTGAGCTAAGCAAAAAGGGCTTTTAGCTGTGTTTATTCTGCTAAGCATTAGGGCTATAGCGGAAGTTAGATGTTATAGATATGATAATTATTTATTGAATTTAGGTATTTGAATTATTGTTTGTTAGGAAATGAAGAATTTCCGATTTGGTTTTTTGAATTGAATTGTTGAAATTAATTGCATTGTAGATATTATTGAAATCGTCGCAAGCTGCTCTGAACGGTTCAAATTTCATATAGTTGGATTTGGCTGTTTTTACTTGAAGTAAATCAGAATTTCTTGTTGCGCGGGAAGGTACTTTAATGTTTTATTTGCTCAACAGACATTCACTATTAACATTGCCTTGTAGAATTTTGAAAATGAATATTGAATTAAGCATTAGTCTACGGTTTTTTAGCGACGGAAGAGAAATAAGTTTTAAACGATTTTCGTATGTTGGAAGATTAACATCTGGATTCCAAGGCAATCCACGTAAACAAAAAATTAAAAACTGTTTCTGCACTGATTCTATGGCATTGATGTAACAGTTATAACGAGGGCACCACACAATAGATGCATACTCCAAAATAGGACGGACAAGAGAAATATATAAAAGTTTAGTGATATAAGGATCATCAAACTTTTTTGACCAGCGTTTAATAAAGCCTAGAACACAATTTGCTTTGTTGATTGTTTTATTCACATGCGTGTTGAAACAAAGTTTTGGATCCATAGTTATTCCAAGATCTTGGAAAGAATTTAATGTTTCAAGTTCTTCATTTTCGATTTTATAAGTTGTGATGGGGTTCACTCTTCTAAAAGTCATTTGTTTGCATTTCTTCAAGTTGAGATTCATATTGTTTATTGTACACCAGTTACATAGCTTATCAAGGTCCGTCTGTAAAGTTATTGTTTCACGTTTGTCATTGAATGAGTGGAAAAGTTTGACGTCATCTGCATACATTAAAATATGGCTATTTTTGATGATAGATGGTAGATCATTTATAAATAACAAGAAGAGAACAGGTCCAAGGTGACTTCCTTGGGGTACACGAGATGTAACATTAAATTCAGTTGATTTGGTTGATTTGAAAATAACTCGTTGTTTTCTATCCAATAAATATAAATTAATCCATTTTAATAATCCTGGTGGAAATCCAAATTTCGACAGTTTCAAAGTTAATAATCTATGGTTTACTACACCAAAAGCTTTGCTAAAATCAGTGTAAATTACATCAGTTTGCAATCCTTTTTCAAAATTTTCGATTACATGAGATGAAAATTCTAATAAGTTAGTAGTAGTTGACTTGCCAGGTAAGAATCCTTGTTGAAAAGGTGAAATTGATTTGAAGATACTAGAGTTTATTTGAATTCAAATAATTTGTTCAAAAAGTTTTGCAATTGCACTTAATTTTGCTATTCCACGATAGTTTGTAATACTTGATTTGCTGCCGGATTTATGCAGTGGTATTATGAATGATGATTTCCAGGAAACAGGAAAGTTTCGACATGAAAGGGAATGTTTAAATAATAAAGTGATGGGTACAACAAGCTCTTCAGAACATTCTTTCAGAATGCACGAAGGTATGTTATCTGAACCACCTCTGAAACCAATCTTTAGTTTTTTGAGATGCTTCAATACTATAACTTCATCAATGACATGTTGTAAAACATCAAAAGGTGTTATATCAAAAGGATAGGTATTGTGACAGTAAGAATCCACAGAATATGTTGTTTTGAAAAAATTGGCAAAAAGATTGCATATAGTTTCTTCATTATCGGATTCGACATCATTATATTTCATTAGCGATGAATAGCACTATCATGTCGCGGTATAGATTCGCGGCACAGTTGTTGTTGTTTTGTTGTATTGTTTGTTTTGTTATGTTTTTTTGTTTCCCTTTTGTTCGGGGCGACGGGCGAACAAGATCGGAGGAAATCACACACGCACTGACCGCACTGAACGCACTGAACGCACTGAACAATTTTATTAATTGTTACTAATTTTTATTTATTATTTGTTTTGCTTAAATTGAAAGCAAAACAAATTCGCCACTCGCGGGTGAAATGCGACCGGCGCGCGGAAGAAGAAAACTGAATATTTTGTTTGAGCTGTCAAAGCTATCTTGCTTTCTTCTCCTTTCTTTCGCTTTTGCTTTCGTTAAGTTAGCTCAGTGAGCGGCGGCGATCTGATGAAGGTATTGCCTGCCTCGCCATTACAATAGTAAAATGTGAAAGCCTGGACTAAAGCTTTTGTACTCTTTGAACCTGTTTGAGGGAGGGGAATTTGAGAACATTTATGCTTATACGTACATGAGTGCCGGCAAAATGTATATTTCATTTTGGTGGGTGCAGGGGGGTATATGTAAATTTGCCAAACACACCTAGAAAATTCTGAAGAGATTTTTCGCATATAGGTATGGGTAAAGCCCCGACTGCGGACACTGGTTTCTGCGTAAGCCGCACTCTATGTATGTGGGAAGATAAATGGAAAGTGAGCGTCATAGGCGCTCATATATTCTAATTTCGTTTAGTTCTTTTTGAGCAGGGAAGAAGGAGAGTGGCAAAAGCTTTGGTTTTTCTAATTGAATTGAATATTAAATGAGTTGTTTCCAAAATTTGGATAATTTTCTTTCCTTTATTTTTAAAATTGTATTTTTTTTTGAGTGGTGAAGTGGAGCTGTTGCCATCGTCGGACTGTGGCTGGAGGACAAGTGTTCCAAAGGGAGTATTTTTGCGCGCTGGTTTAGTTTTGCCAGCTAGTGTTTATTTTGCTTTGTTTTATTTGTGGCAGTCGGCCATTTAGTGTTTTGAATTTGAGGAATTTAATAGAGTTGGACAGGTTGTGTTCGGTCGTGATTTGTTTTGGTGAAGTGTTTCCGTCCTGGGAATTTCAAGTAGTTTGCTTGGAATTTGTTTGGCCGTTTCCCCTCTTCCTTTTTCCTTTTTTTTGTTTGTGTCGTCCCGCATCTGAGCCAAGTGTTGCTGGACATCGAATTTTATCGAAGTCCAGCTGGTGAATTGATTCTGCAAAGAATCGTGCGAGGGATTTCAGACAGATTGGTCTGGTCCGTTGTGTTTAAACAAATATAATTTTTGATATTTGGGTATTAGGTCGTTTTGTGTCAATTTTGAAAAGGCTTTATGTTCGGGAAAATTTCCGTTTCTTTTATATATATATATATATATATACTTATATATATATATATATATATTGCGGCAGTTTTGGTGTAGGGTTTTAAAAGTTTAGTTATCAGGTTTTCGCGGGTTCGTGTTGTTCGTTCGGACGGGGATACCCTACCGCGAGGGTCGTCTTAAATCCCACGCTTCGCGACTGTGCTATTCGGGCAAATAGGGAATTTAATTATCGCGTGGGGATTTTCGATTATAAAGTTTTAAATAAAGTTTTAGTTTAAAATAGCGCGATAAGCTGGCGCCCAACGTGGGGCTATTTTGTTTAAAGTTTTTTTTGTGAAAAAATATTTCCGTTTTAATTATTAATTATTTTACAATTTTTTTTTTAATTTTTAATTTAAATTTAAATTTATATCAAATTTTTTTTTGTGCCGTTTTTTTGGTTGTATTATTTTAGTTTTTTTATAATTTACTAATTTGTCTTTTTATTTATCTAGCTTTTTTTGGAATTTTTCCGGTGAGAGTGCTATTGACGGCGGAGTAGCGGCAGCGGTTTTTTTTTGTTGTTCGGTGAGTCCGTTCCTTTTTTTTGGTGCAACATTTGTAACCTTTTTTTTATGCAAGTTTTTTTAATAATTCTTTTAAATTTTATTTTTGTTTGTTTTTGTGTTGCACCATTTTATTTATTTTGATTTTAGTAAAATTTTAATTTTTTTGTAATTTTATTTTACTCTGGTGGTGTTGTCCGCCTTATTATTTTTTTTTATTTCTTTATTATTTTAGTTATTTTATAGTTTTTTTTTATCAATTTTTTTATATATATATATATATATATATTTTGAGTTTTAAAAAGAAAAATTTTGGTTTATATTATTTTTTTTGCGGTGCCGTCTTAAAAATTTGTTTTTGTCTTTAAATTTTTGATTTTTATTACAATTATTTTTTTTTTGATATTTATTTATTTATTTTAATAAGAAAAATTCGGTGAGCGTAAATACGCTGTGTTGTTCTATTTTTTAAAAAAAAAAAATTTTTTTGGATTTTATTTGGTTAGATAAATTAGTTTTGGTTTTTTAAATTTATTTTTTTGTCTGTCCGAGTTAACTATGGAGATTAATAGACTTAACCAAGAGGAACTGGCATACGAGATGGAGGCTCGTGGGTTGCCAGTGACTCCGGTAGAGTCTATGAGGAAGTCCTTTAGGGCATCAAGGCAAATAGAGCGTAGGGGGTCCGTAGATGTTTTTGCAGGTTATGCATTTTCATTTGATGAGGATAAGTTAGGTGTGGAGGGGAGAATTTCTGAGGTTGAAAAACTTATGGAAACCCCTCCACTAGATAGCAAGTCGTCCGATTACTTGAAAATCGTGACTAAATTAGAATGGGCGTTAGGTCGCCTTACTCGTTCGAGGCCAGCGAGTAAGGAGGATGTAGTTTAACAGATGGCGCTCAAGAATAGGGTTCTTTTATTATTGGGGGAACTCAACGAGGTTGTGGAGTTGGGTGGTGGCGAGGCCGATGCCCTGGACGAGGATCCGAAGCCGTCGCGGCCACCTAAGGCGCTCAGTAGGGAGTCTGCGGTTGAGGGAGAGCCTCAACCCGCCCCGAGACATGAGCCATCCACCTCGTTGAGTAACGTAGGTTTTCAAAAAGTAGAAAATTTGTCCAAGTGGAATATTCAATTTACCGGGGAAAAGGCAGACATGTCCATACATGCCTTTCTACAGAGGGTAGACGAGCTATGCGAGGCTCGGGGCGTTAGTGAAGCCCAGTAGTTTAGGGGAGCAGTGGAGCTTTTTTCTGGAAAAGCCTTGCTCTGGTTTAGGGATGTCCGCAGGACAGTTTCGGGCTGGCGAGAGTTGGTCGCCGAGCTGAAACTGGAATTCCTGCCCCCCAACTATGACGACATTTTGATGTCAGAGATTAGGCGACGGACTCAGGGTGGGACTGAGTCTATAGGTATCTATGTAGCGGCGATGAGGGGGTTGTTCGGTCGTCTGTCCGACCCCTTGTCAGAGCGGCGTATGCTGGGTCTGGTGGTCGCAAACCTGTCCCCGTTTTACCAGACTCAGCTGGGCTTGGCTGAGCCTAAGTCTTTATCGGAGTTGGTTTCCTTGGGTCGGAAGCTGGAGGCTGTGCGGGCGAATGTGGAAGCATTCGTGCCACCGCCCAGCAGCCGATCCAAGAATTTGTTGGAGCCAGACTTGGCGTACGTCTCGGCTGAACCCGAGGTTTTAGAAGTTAGGGCCCCTTTCAGGCTCCTCCCCAAAATTATTTTAGGTGTTTTAATTGTAAACGGTTTGGGCATGTTTTGAGTAACTGCCCTAGGGAAATTTATTGTTTCGGTTGTAGGCGGCCTGGTTTTTTAAAGAGTGATTGCCCCCGATGCTCTCAGAGAGCAGGGCAATCGCAGGAGCGCTCGGACAGGGAGGCGGCCCCGAGGGCGGCTCCGAGGGCCCGCGAAGAGTCGGGAAATGGGGAGCGAGCTCTTGTGGAAGCAGGGCAAGAAGTTCGCGAGGTTTAGGTAGGTTGCCTGCGGGCAACCAGCTGGCTAGGGAAAATAGTGATAGGCCTCAGAGGCGTCCGTCCGGAGTATATTTGAGTTTCACTTTGTCAGGAAAAGATTTAGATAATAGGCCATATTAAGGCGTTAGGATTTTTGGAGTGCGTATGTTAGGGCTTTTAGATTCGGGGGCCACCAGGACGATTCTTGGTAGGCCAGGCTGGGACACATTAAAGTCCTGGGGGATAAGTTTATTGGCGTCTGCGGTCAGCAAGGTTGCGCTTGCTGATGGTGAAGAAGTTCCGGTTAGGGGGGTAGTTTCGGTCCCTTTCGAGGTAGAGGGCAAGTCGGTCCTCGTTGAATGCCTCGTAATACCGGATTTACCCCAATCATTGATTCTTGGAGTAGACTTTTGGTCTAAGGCCGGTGTAGTGCCAGATTTGGCCAAGAATCAGTGGAGGTTTTCCGACCAAGTCGAGGTCTCGTCAGAAGCGGCGATAGTTGATAGGTCTTCGTTGTCAACTAGGGAAAAATCGGTTCTTGAGGAGTTTGTTGCAGATGTTTTTAGGTGTATGCCTGAGGGACTTGGTTGTACACATTTGGTCGAACATCGGATTCGTACAAAGCCAAATGTGGAACCAGTCAAGCAGCGATACTATCCGGTATCGCCCACTATTCGGAGGCGCATAGATGAGGAAATAGAAGATATGTTAGAAAAGGGTGTGATTGAGATTTCCCACAGCCCTTGGGCATCACCGGTTGTGATGATTAGGAAAAAGGATGGGAGTTATAGGTTTTGTGTCGACTATAGGACACTGAATAAAAATACGGATCGAGATAGTTACCCCCTCCCTTATATTTCGGCTACCTTAGATAAGCTAAAGGACGCCAAATATCTCTCTAGTTTGGATATAAAATCCGCTTATTGGCAGATCCCAGTAGAGAAGGAGTCTAGGGCCTGCACGGCATTTACAGTTCCGGGTAGGGGGCTCTACCAGTTCAAGCGCATGCCTTATGGCCTGCACAATGCGCCTGCAACTTGGCAGAGATTTATAGATGAGGTCTTTGGGGCTGACTTGGAACCCCATGTTTTCGTGTATTTGGACGATATTCTTATTGTTACAAATACATTTGATAAGCATGTTGAATTTCTGAAGGAGGTATTGAGGAGGATTTATTCGGCAGGGCTTAGATTGAATAGGGAATGTAATTTTTGTCCTTCTTCGCTACGGTATCTAGGTTATGTTGTTGATCGACAGGGCTTGCATGTTGACCCCGAAAAAGTTGAGGCAATGCTGAAAGTTCCAGCGCCCAAAAATGTAAGGGAAGTCAGGTCGTTTGTTGGCACCATTTCTTGGTATCGTAGGTTTGTTTCAAATTTCGCTGATTTGGTTAAGCCTCTAACTGATCTTCTAAAGAAGAAGAACAGGTTTAGATGGTCGCCGGAGTACGAGAACAGCTTTTTGAAGGCCAAGGAGCGCCTAGTGACGGCGCCGGTCCTGAGCTGTCCTGATTTCGAACGACCCTTCGTAGTTCAAACTGATGCTTCTGATTTTGGAATAGGTGCCGTTTTGACACAGCAGTTTGATGAAGGGGAGAAGGTCATTTCATATTTGAGCAGGTCGTTAAGTAGGTGCGAGAGGAAATATTCCACTACCGAGAAGGAGTGTTTTGTGGGCAGTTGAGAAGTTGAGGCCATACATCGAAGGGGTCAGGTTCACAGTGGTTGGTATGGCTCAACAATTTGAAAGATCCTTGCGGTAGGTTGGCTAGGTGGGCTTTAAAGCTCCAGCAATACGATTATGAAATCATACATCGTAAGGGGAAAGATCATGTTGTGCCCGGCATGCTTTCTAGAGGTGTCCCAGTCGTAGGGGAGGTAGATGGGCGTGTTGGAGATCCATGGGTGGATTCCATGGTTAGGAAAGTGGAGGATAATCCACTCGATTACCCAGCTTGGAGAATTGAAAATGGGGTGTTATATAAACACATACAGGCAGGGACAAATAGTTTGTTTAGCGCTGGGTACGAGTGGAAGAGAGTTGTGGGCAGGTGTGATAGGCGCAGTATTTTATTCGAGTGTCACAATAATCCATTATCGGGGCACATGGGCGTTAGGAAAACATACGCAAGGGTAGTTGAGAAATATTATTGGCCAAAAATGAAGGCAGAGATAGCTAGATATATTAAAGGTTGTCAGGTTTGCCAGAGGGTGAAACCAGACAACAATAAGCTAGCTGGTTGTATGGTAGAGAGGACAAAGAAGTTAGAACCTTGGGAAATGATCAGCGTAGATCTGGTGGGACCCTTGGTGAAGTCTAGTCGGAGATTTTGTTATATTTTAACGGTGGTTGACTACTTCACCAAATTTCCATTGTTGTTTCCGTTGCGAAATGCAACGGCAAAGAGTGTTTGCAAGGAGTTGGAAGATAATGTCTTCCTGCTCTTTGGAGTTCCGAGGTCCATTGTATGCGACAATGGGCCACAGTTTCGCAGCAAGGAGCTGCAGAGTTTATGCGCGTCGTATGGTGTGCAGATGCGGTACACTGCACACTATCATCCGCAGGCCAATCCGGCCGAGCGGATCAACCAAATAATTAAGACCACTTTGAGAGCATATATTTCAGAAAACCATCGGACATGGGATTCTCATCTCTCAAAGGTGGCGTGCTGCATTCGAACATCGCAGCATGAGGTTTTGGGAGCGTCTCCATACTTCGTGAATTTTGGCCGAAATATGGCGGTCAGGGGTGATAGAGATTATAGAAGAGTGGGAGACTCAGACCAACCGGACAGTAGTAGTGAGGACCCGGCCAAGTTAATGGCAGACTTGAGGGAAGACATACGGAAAAAGTTAGAAATGGCAAGTGCCAAGACAGCGAAAACGTACAATCTCAGACGTAGAGATGTGCAGTATTTACCGTTTTGTGTCAATTTTGAAAAGGCTTTATGTTCGTTAAAATTTCCGTTTCTTTTATATATATATATATATATATATACTTTTATATATATATATATATATTGCGGCAGTTTCGGTGTAGGGTTTTAAAAGTTTAGTTATCAGGTTTTCGCGGGTTCGTGTTGTTCGTTCGGACGGGATACCGTACCGCGAGGGTCGTCTTAAATCCCACGCTTCGCGACTGTGCTATTCGGGCAAATAGGGAATTTAATTATCGCGTGGGGATTTTCGATTATAAAGTTTTAAATAAAGTTTTAGTTTAAAATAGCGCGATAAGCTGGCGCCCAACGTGGGGCTATTTTGTTTAAAGTTTTTTTTGTGAAAAAATATTTCCGTTTTAATTATTAATTATTTTACAATTTTTTTTTTAATTTTTAATTTAAATTTAAATTTATATCAAATTTTTTTTGTGCCGTTTTTTTGGTTGTATTATTTTAGTTTTTTTATAATTTACTAATTTGTCTTTTTATTTATCTAGCTTTTTTTGGAATTTTTCCGGTGAGAGTGCTATTGACGGCGGAGTAGCGGCAGCGGTTTTTTTTTGTTGTTCGGTGAGTCCGTTCCTTTTTTTTGGTGCAACATTTGTAACCTTTTTTTTATGCAAGTTTTTTTAATAATTCTTTTAAATTTTATTTTTGTTTGTTTTTGTGTTGCACCATTTTATTTATTTTGATTTTAGTAAAATTTTAATTTTTTTGTAATTTTATTTTACTCTGGTGGTGTTGTCCGCCTTATTATTTTTTTTTATTTCTTTATTATTTTAGTTATTTTATAGTTTTTTTTTATCAATTTTTTTATATATATATATATATATATTTTGAGTTTTAAAAAGAAAAATTTTGGTTTATATTATTTTTTTTGCGGTGCCGTCTTAAAAATTTTTTTTTGTCTTTAAATTTTTTTTTAAATTTTTATTTTGTGGGTTTTTTTTGATTTTTATCACAATTATTTTTTTTTTGATATTTATTTATTTATTTTAATAAGAAAAATTCGGTGAGCGTAAATACGCTGTGTTGTTCTATTTTTTAAAAAAAAAAAAATTTTTTTGGATTTTATTTGGTTAGATAAATTAGTTTTGGTTTTTTAAATTTATTTTTTTGTCTGTCCGAGTTAACTATGGAGATTAATAGACTTAACCAAGAGGAACTGGCATACGAGATGGAGGCTCGTGGGTTGCCAGTGACTCCGGTAGAGTCTATGAGGAAGTCCTTTAGGGCATCAAGGCAAATAGAGCGTAGGGGGTCCGTAGATGTTTTTGCAGGTTATGCATTTTCATTTGATGAGGATAAGTTAGGTGTGGAGGGGAGAATTTCTGAGGTTGAAAAACTTATGGAAACCCCTCCACTAGATAGCAAGTCGTCCGATTACTTGAAAATCGTGACTAAATTAGAATGGGCGTTAGGTCGCCTTACTCGTTCGAGGCCAGCGAGTAAGGAGGATGTAGTTTAACAGATGGCGCTCAAGAATAGGGTTCTTTTATTATTGGGGGAACTCAACGAGGTTGTGGAGTTGGGTGGTGGCGAGGCCGATGCCCTGGACGAGGATCCGAAGCCGTCGCGGCCACCTAAGGCGCTCAGTAGGGAGTCTGCGGTTGAGGGAGAGCCTCAACCCGCCCCGAGACATGAGCCATCCACCTCGTTGAGTAACGTAGGTTTTCAAAAAGTAGAAAATTTGTCCAAGTGGAATATTCAATTTACCGGGGAAAAGGCAGACATGTCCATACATGCCTTTCTACAGAGGGTAGACGAGCTATGCGAGGCTCGGGGCGTTAGTGAAGCCCAGTTGTTTAGGGGAGCAGTGGAGCTTTTTTCTGGAAAAGCCTTGCTCTGGTTTAGGGATGTCCACAGGACAGTTTCGGGCTGGCGAGAGTTGGTCGCCGAGCTGAAACTGGAATTCCTGCCCCCCAACTATGACGACATTTTGATGTCAGAGATTAGGCGACGGACTCAGGGTGGGACTGAGTCTATAGGTATCTATGTAGCGGCGATGAGGGGGTTGTTCGGTCGTCTGTCCGACCCCTTGTCAGAGAGGCGTATGCTGGGTCTGGTGATCGCAAACCTGTCCCCGTTTTACCAGACTCAGCTGGGCTTGGCTGAGCCTAAGTCTTTATCGGAGTTGGTTTCCTTGGGTCGGAAGCTGGAGGCTGTGCGGGCGAATGTGGAAGCATTCGTGCCACCGCCCAGCAGCCGATCCAAGAATTTGTTGGAGCCAGACTTGGCGTACGTCTCGGCTGAACCCGAGGTTTTAGAAGTTAGGGCCCCTTTCAGGCTCCTCCCCAAAATTATTTTAGGTGTTTTAATTGTAAACGGTTTGGGCATGTTTTGAGTAACTGCCCTAGGGAAATTTATTGTTTCGGTTGTAGGCGGCCTGGTTTTTTAAAGAGTGATTGCCCCCGATGCTCTCAGAGAGCAGGGCAATCGCAGGAGCGCTCGGACAGGGAGGCGGCCCCGAGGGCGGCTCCGAGGGCCCGCGAAGAGTCGGGAAATGGGGAGCGAGCTCTTGTGGAAGCAGGGCAAGAAGTTCGCGAGGTTTAGGTAGGTTGCCTGCGGGCAACCAGCTGGCTAGGGAAAATAGTGATAGGCCTCAGAGGCGTCCGTCCGGAGTATATTTGAGTTTCACTTTGTCAGGAAAAGATTTAGATAATAGGCCATATTTAGGCGTTAGGATTTTTGGAGTGCGTATGTTAGGGCTTTTAGATTCGGGAGCCACCAGGACGACATTAAAGTCCTGGGGGATAAGTTTATTGGCGTCTGCGGTCAGCAAGGTTGCGCTTGCTGATGGTGAAGAAGTTCCGGTTAGGGGGGTAGTTTCGGTCCCTTTCGAGGTAGAGGGCAAGTCGGTCCTCGTTGAATGCCTCGTAATACCGGATTTACCCCAATCATTGATTCTTGGAGTAGACTTTTGGTCTAAGGCCGGTGTAGTGCCAGATTTGGCCAAGAATCAGTGGAGGTTTTCCGACCAAGTCGAGGTCTCGTCAGAAGCGGCGATAGTTGATAGGTCTTCGTTGTCAACTAGGGAAAAATCGGTTCTTGAGGAGTTTGTTGCAGATGTTTTTAGGTGTATGCCTGAGGGACTTGGTTGTACACATTTGGTCGAACATCGGATTCGTACAAAGCCAAATGTGGAACCAGTCAAGCAGCGATACTATCCGGTATCGCCCACTATTCGGAGGCGCATAGATGAGGAAATAGAAGATATGTTAGAAAAGGGTGTGATTGAGATTTCCCACAGCCCTTGGGCATCACCGGTTGTGATGATTAGGAAAAAGGATGGGAGTTATAGGTTTTGTGTCGACTATAGGACACTGAATAAAAATACGGATCGAGGTAGTTACCCCCTCCCTTATATTTCGGCTACCTTAGATAAGCTAAAGGACGCCAAATATCTCTCTAGTTTGGATATAAAATCCGCTTATTGGCAGATCCCAGTAGAGAAGGAGTCTAGGGCCTGCACGGCATTTACAGTTCCGGGTAGGGGGCTCTACCAGTTCAAGCGCATGCCTTATGGCCTGCACAATGCGCCTGCAACTTGGCAGAGATTTATAGATGAGGTCTTTGGGGCTGACTTGGAACCCCATGTTTTCGTGTATTTGGACGATATTCTTATTGTTACAAATACATTTGATAAGCATGTTGAATTTCTGAAGGAGGTATTGAGGAGGATTTATTCGGCAGGGCTTAGATTGAATAGGGAATGTAATTTTTGTCTTTCTTCGCTACGGTATCTAGGTTATGTTGTTGATCGACAGGGCTTGCATGTTGACCCCGAAAAAGTTGAGGCAATGCTGAAAGTTCCAGCGCCCAAAAATGTAAGGGAAGTCAGGTCGTTTGTTGGCACCATTTCTTGGTATCGTAGGTTTGTTTCAAATTTCGCTGATTTGGTTAAGCCTCTAACTGATCTTCTAAAGAAGAAGAACAGGTTTAGATGGTCGCCGGAGTACGAGAACAGCTTTTTGAAGGCCAAGGAGCGCCTAGTGACGGCGCCGGTCCTGAGCTGTCCTGATTTCGAACGACCCTTCGTAGTTCAAACTGATGCTTCCGATTTTGGAATAGGTGCCGTTTTGACACAGCAGTTTGATGAAGGGGAGAAGGTCATTTCATATTTGAGCAGGTCGTTGAGTAGGTGCGAGAGGAAATATTCCACTACCGAGAAGGAGTGTTTTGTGGGCAGTTGAGAAGTTGAGGCCATACATCGAAGGGGTCAGGTTCACAGTGGTTGGTATGGCTCAACAATTTGAAAGATCCTTGCGGTAGGTTGGCTAGGTGGGCTTTAAAGCTCCAGCAATACGATTATGAAATCATACATCGTAAGGGGAAAGATCATGTTGTGCCCGGCATGCTTTCTAGAGGTGTCCCAGTCGTAGGGGAGGTAGATGGGCGTGTTGGAGATCCATGGGTGGATTCCATGGTTAGGAAAGTGGAGGATAATCCACTCGATTACCCAGCTTGGAGAATTGAAAATGGGGTGTTATATAAACACA
Organism: Heteromyza rotundicornis; assembly: GCA_951394025.1. Classification (NCBI taxonomy): domain Eukaryota; kingdom Metazoa; phylum Arthropoda; class Insecta; order Diptera; family Heleomyzidae; genus Heteromyza; species Heteromyza rotundicornis. Next base: position 42,899,214 of record OX596010.1, read on the forward strand.
TACAGGCAGGGACAAATAGTTTGTTTAGCGCTGGGTACGAGTGGAAGAGAGTTGTGGGCAGGTGTGATAGGCGCAGTATTTTTTTCGAGTGTCACAATAATCCATTATCGGGGCACATGGGCGTTAGGAAAACATACGCAAGGGTAGTTGAGAAATATTATTGGCCAAAAATGAAGGCAGAGATAGCTAGATATATTAAAGGTTGTCAGGTTTGCCAGAGGGTGAAACCAGACAACAATAAGCTAGCTGGTTGTATGGTAGAGAGGACAAAGAAGTTAGAACCTTGGGAAATGATCTGCGTAGATCTGGTGGGACCCTTGGTGAAGTCTAGTCGGGGATTTTGTTATATTTTAACGGTGGTTGACTACTTCACCAAATTTCCATTGTTGTTTCCGTTGCGAAATGTAACGGCAAAGAGTGTTTGCAAGGAGTTGGAAGATAATGTCTTCCTGCTCTTTGGAGTTCCGAGGTCCATTGTATGCGACAATGGGCCACAGTTTCGCAGCAAGGAGCTGCAGAGTTTATGCGCGTCGTATGGTGTGCAGATGCGGTACACTACACACTATCATCCGCAGGCCAATCCGGCCGAGCGGATCAACCAAATAATTAAGACCACTTTGAGAGCATATATTTCAGAAAACCATCGGACATGGGATTCTCATCTCTCAAAGGTGGCGTGCTGCATTCGAACATCGCAGCATGAGGTTTTGGGAGCGTCTCCATACTTCGTGAATTTTGGCCGAAATATGGCGGTCAGGGGTGATAGAGATTATAGAAGAGTGGGAGACTCAGACCAACCGGACAGTAGTAGTGAGGACCCGGCCAAGTTAATGGCAGACTTGAGGGAAGACATACGGAAAAAGTTTGAAATGGCAAGTGCCAAGACAGCGAAAACGTACAATCTCAGACGTAGAGATGTGCAGTATTTACCGCACGAGTTAGTATGGAGACGTAATTTTGTTTTGTCCGATGCTGCAAACTATTTTGCAGCTAAGTTAGCTCCGAAATTTGTTGGACCGTTTAGGGTTAAAAAGAGGGTGTCTCCGTGGACATATGTTTTAGAAGACGAAGACGGACGAGAAAAGGGGACATGGCATGTGCAGGACCTTAGGCCGCACATCGACTCAGGGTGATTTTTCTCCGGTTAGATTCGAAAGTTGGCTGGTCTCAGGAGACCAAGCAACTTTCGCGGAGGTGGAGGTGGGGTTGTCGCGGTATAGATTCGCGGCACAGTTGTTGTTGTTTTGTTGTATTGTTTGTTTTGTTATGTTTTTTTGTTTCCCTTTTGTTCGGGGCGACGGGCGAACAAGATCGGAGGAAATCACACACGCACTGACCGCACTGAACGCACTGAACAATTTAATTAATTGTTACTAATTTTTATTTATTATTTGTTTTGCTTAAATTGAAAGCAAAACAAATTCGCCACTCGCGGGTGAAATGCGACCGGCGCGCGGAAGAAGAAAACTGAACATTTTGTTTGAGCTGTCAAAGCTATCTTGCTTTCTTCTCCTTTCTTTCGCTTTTGCTTTCGTTAAGTTAGCTCAGTGTGCGGCGGCGATCTGATGAAGGTATTGCAAGCCTCGCCATTACAATAGTAAAATGTGAAAGCCTGGACTAAAGCTTTTGTACTCTTTGAACCTGTTTGAGGGAGGGGAATTTGAGAACATTTATGCTTTCGCCTATACGTACATGAGTGCCGCCAAAATGTATATTTCATTTTGGTGGGTGCAGGGGGGTATATGTAAATTTGCCAAACACACCTAGAAAATTCTGAAGAGATTTTTCGCATATAGGTATGGGTAAAGCCCCGACTGCGGACACTGGCTTCTGCGTAAGCCGCACTCTATGTATGTGGGAAGATAAATGGAAAGTGAGCGTCATAGGCGCTCATATACTCTAATTCTTTTAGTTCTTTTTGAGCAGGGAAGAAGGAGAGTGTTAAAGCTTCAGATTTTTAATTTAATTGAATCTTAAATTATTTGTTTCCAAAATTTGGATAATTTTCTTTCTTTTTTCAAATTGTATTTTTTTTTTGGAGTGGTGAAGTGGAGCTGTTGCCATCGTCGGACTGTGGCTGGAGGACAAGTGTTCCAAAGGGAGTATTTTTGAGCGCTGGTTTAGTTTTGCCAGCTAGTGTTTATTTTGCTTTATTTTATTTGTGGCAGTCGGCCATTTAGTGTTTTGAATTTGAGGAATTTAATAGAGTTGGACAGGTTGTGTTCGGTCGTGATTTGTTTTGGTGAAGTGTTTCCGTCCTCGGAATTTCAAGTAGTTTGCTTGGAATTTGTTTGGCCGTTTCCCCTCTTCCTTATTCCTTTTTTTTGTTTGTGTCGTCCCGCATCTGAGCCAAGTGTTGCTGGACATCGAATTTTATCGAAGTCCAGCTGGTGAATTGAAAAGGGTTTGTGTTCGGTATTATTTTCTTTGTGTCGGGAAAATTTCCGTTTCTTTTATATATATATATATATATATATATATATACTTATATATATATATATATATATTGCGGCAGTTTCGGTGTAGGGTTTTAAAAGTTTAGTTATCAGGTTTTCGCGGGTCCGTGTTGTTCGTTCGGACGGCGATACCCTACCGCGAGGGTCGTCTTAAATCCAACGCTTCGCGACTGTGCTATTCGGGCAAATAGGGAATATAATTATAGCGTGGGGATTTTCGATTATAGAGTTTTAAATAAAGTTTTAGTTCAAAATAGCGCGATAATCTTTACGTTTAATATTGATAAAGTCCCAAAAAGACCCAATGGGTCTTGCTTCAAAGATGTTCTCACTTTGTTTAAATAGTTGTTATAATTTAATTTGCAAGTAAAATTATATTTGTAACGTAGATATGTATATTTCGATAAGTCAGTTAATCTGTGATGTTTTTTATACAATTAATATATATATTTGTCCAGATCTGTCTGTCTTTCTGTCTGTCTGTCTGTCTGTCCGTAACACTAACCGATTCAAAATTTACAACTTCACTTAAAAAATTTTTTAAAGTTGTTAACCTTCTTTTTTTTTAATGTTAGCCATTCTGGTGGTTTGTCCACACGACGCTGCGGTCGTGAGAAGGAACCAGAGCCACTTACAAATATATTTACACATATATTTTTTCTTATAAATGTTAGCCGCCCTGGTGAGTACCGAACCCACAACGCTGCGATTGTAAGTAAGATGAAGTAGCGAACTAAGCGCCTTCTCACCAGAGCCACTAATGCTCATACAATACCTTTACCTAATATCGATTAACTTCGGCAAGCTGTATGCAAAACGCTTTCATGTATTTACGCACACAAAAAACATGTTTCACATATATAAGCAAAAATAGCTTCGACATAAAGCTGCCACCTTTAAGAAAATAACACTGCCACAAGACTACCGTTGCCACCTAACACTATTTTCACCTATTACGGTGGTGTATTAGATTTTCATATTACACTTTCATATTACACTTTCCTATACACTGCATATATTCCCAGTACAACATTAAGGTCCGCACACATCAACGCGAAGTACCGAAGCAAATGCAAATGCGAAAATATATTTGTTTAAGGTGAGAAATTTCATAAAAACAAATAAAAATGTGAATCATTTATTAATTAAAGTTCCCGAAAAAAAATACTACAAAATGAACACCTTTCTTAGAAGTCACTCAAGAAATTGTAAAAGGGGAAATCAAAACTTAAAAAAATTTATTTCTCGGAAAGCAGATTCTTGCTACAATAAAAGATTCAGATTCGGTTTTAGTACGTCAAAATACATAATACGAAAAAAAAATTTAAAAAATCCAATGAATAAAACGCTTTGCAATAAAAATAATCGACAATCGGAAATAATGTTTAGCCGTAACAGGTGAAAACATTGTTAGGTGGCAACGCTAGCCATTTGGTAGTATTATTTCCTTAAAGGTGGCAATGGTAAATCAAAGCTATATTTTTGATGAACTATATCGCCATTAGCTCAATTTATTTTATAGGTGGCTGTGGTCTGCTGGTTAGAGCTTCGGCCTATGACTGCAGTCATAGGTTCAAGCCCGCCACCGGTCGTATTTTTTTTTGAATCCATTGCTTGATATTCTTTTTTCTTTTTTTAATCTTTTTTTTTTAATGTAACAGTTCAACTTTACACAATTACATCAACAAACAAAATTTCTTTCTATTCTTTACAAGATTTAATAAAAGTTCACATATTTCACAAATGATTTTCATATGTATATATAAATTATGGAGTTCACCATACGGCTCGGTTTACCTAACCGCCATTAGCTGAAATTATTTTATAGCTGGCTGTGGTCAGTTGGGTAGAGCTTCCGCTTTGTCTGCGGCAGTCTTGGGTTCAAGCCCGTCACCGGTCGTATTTTTTTTTTTAATCCATTGCTTGATATTCTTTTTTCTTTTTTTAATCTTTCTTTTTTAATTCTTTTTTAATGTAGCAGTTAAACTTTACACAATTACATCATCGAACAAAATTTCTTTCTATTCTTTACAAAATTTAATAAAAAATTTCATATTTCACAAATTTCCATAAAAAAAAAAATACATTTAAATTTTAAAAACATAGAAAATATTTTTGCATCTAAAATATATTTAGTATACGTCTGTAATATTTAGTTTTAGAATTTCTTAGTTTTCGCAGATCGTTGTTGTACCATGAGGGGTCCTTAGTTTCCTTTAGATTCGTTTTAGGAACCGCATACTCAAAACAATCATGAACGTTTTTGGTAAACGTTTCTACTAATTGTTTGAGGAGATCAGCTGTCATTAAGCAATTTGTTTTAGATAAATAAGACCAGTTAATATCAGATATACGTTTTTTTAGTTTTATGTTATTAGTTTTCTTGAAGTCGAAAACTGTTGTATTGTTATAGGAGAGTTGTGTATGCAGAGTTATTGTAATTTCTAATGTGGGATGGTGAGCATCTTCAGGCAGCGTTAGAGGAGCTGACCGCGATATATTTAGATTAGAGAAATCGTCAACAAATATCAAATCCAGGATTCGGTTGTTTGTATTAAGATTTTGGTTGATTTGTGATAAACCTTGTAAGTCAAGAGAGTTAAGAAACTCAATATCGTTTGAATTATTAAATGATGGAAGCAGTTTAAAAGAGTTATCAATATCGCTTTCCCAACAAATACTTGGCAGATTGAAATCACCTGAAACAATAACATGCTCATTTGGTTTCAGTCTGGAACAAATTTCATTAATAACTGATAGGTGTTTTAAGTAAATTTCACTGGAAGAGCTCGGAGGTATGTATGAGCACGTAATGAAAACATTTAAAGACTGATACTTTACTTTGACACAGCAAAATTCAATATTCAAAGCATCTTGTAAAATAACTTCTTCTGAAAAATAAGTGGATCGAATGGCAATCAAACAATAATACTGCAATTGGATATTATTTAGTATTGAATTACGATCTTTGCGGAAAACAGAATACTTATTACATAAAATTTCAGTATTTAGTGTTACGGGTTTTAACCACGTTTCAGTAAAAATTAATATATCATATTCTAAATCAAAACTAGTTACAAACAGATCTTTAATTTTGGTGTTAAGACCGCGAACGTTTTGATACAAAATGGAACACGAATTTGAAGAATTTAGTTTTTTGGAACATTTATTTCGGGTGCACGAGGTAAACGTGCCGTTTTAGGAGCTCGAGGATTTTCACGTGGTATAAACTCACGGATGAAAGCATTTGGAGGCCAAAAGTTAGGGTGTAATGCACTATCAAATAATTGTTCAGGAATCAAAATTTTAAACGATGAATTTATACGGGCATAGTTGTAATTAAATTTGAATGCTTGTATGTTGTCGGGAGAAACTTTTAGCTGTGCAGATATGTGATGCAACTAGGGACTTCAATTTTCGAGACCTTTGCCAATCCCAGGATTTTCGGGATTGAAAAATGCAATCCCGGGATTTGGATTTTTTTCAATTCAACCAAAATTCAGTAAAAAAATGTTATATTAAATCGAATTGAATTGCTTTTAATATACCCTGTCTATAATATTTTGGAAATTGCGCAAATAATCTAACAATATTGAAGGCTTTTATTGGATTTTTTTTAAATTGAATTTGTCACACCTATGATTTGGAATATTAGAAAAAAGTTTGAATAACTTTAAAATATGTAGAATAAAATTATCGACTGAATACTATTGAAAAACAAAACCTCGATCGCTTTAATATTTAATTGACTTTATTTGTAATTCAATGTCTAAGTTTGGCAGGGGGTTGTTACAAAATTTATGTTCTTTCGCCGAGTGCTAAAATCTAACTCCCGAAAATGTAGAAGAGAAGAATTGTCGAAATTGAGTTGAGCTGTGTTTAATTGACATCTGATTCAGTGATGAGAAGCGTTTAACGGCATCCCACCTCCCGGTGAATCCCTATGAGGATTCACAAAACGTCAAAGCGGCTAGCTTGCTGACTGGTCGTCGAAAAAGGCCACGATTGGTTCGCACTTCAGCACTTCTTACTTGACCATCTTTTGCGGTGAAAACTTTAGTGACTCTTCCTTTCTCCCATTGACTTCTTGGCAAACCAGGATCACATATGATAACTAGCTGACCGGACTGTAACGGCGGGACCTCCTCTCTCCATTTTGAGCGTCGCAAAAGTTGTGGTAGACATTCAATTGTCCACCTTTTCCATAATCTGTCTTTCAAGTTTTGCGCTATCTTCCATTGTTTGCGAAGACACGGGCGTTCTTCTTCATTTACAATCGGTGTCTGCGTGGAATTCAGGCAACCAATCAGAAAATGGCGTGATGGGTATGTCAGTTAATGGACGACTGTTGAATATGTTTTCGCTTCAATCAAAACGCTCCGAAATGTCTCCAATCGAGGGGCGTCATCTTTTAAGATTTTTTTTTTTATAGTAATTTTATTTAATTGAATCACCTAATAATAACTTAGGTCTAACAATGATTTTTCAAAAATTCAGAAATTCAGCTTATTTGTATAATATTCAGATTAAAACTATTTGCCCTATATCCATTGATTTAGGCAATGTAGAGTTATCGTAACTAATATATGGGGAATATATTAGTTTCGTTTGAGACGTGAGGGATTCAGAGGTATCAGTAAATTTCTAGCTAGAATGTTTGGGTGAAACATGAGCTTCTGCTTGTACTTCGAGGTAAATTTCGGAATTTCGTCTTTTACTGCAGGTATATTCAGGTCTCTGTGGATGTTAGTATTTTTTATATACCAAGGGGCTCTGGCAATTTGTCTCAGGATTTTAGATTGGACTCTCTGGAGTTTTTCCACGTTCGAGGGAGAGGCAGTGCCCCAGAGTTCAATTCCATATGTCCATATGGGTTTTATTATTCTTTTGTATATTTGGACTTTGTATGTGAGATTTAGCTTTGATGCCCTTGAGATTAGCCAATTTAGTTCCAATTGCTTTAATTTGATCTGAGTGATTTTGGATTCAATATGTTTATGCCATGTGAGTCGGCGATCGAGATGCATTCCAAGATACTTGGTTTCGGAACTTTCAGGGACGACTTGGCCGTTTATCTTCAGAGCAGGACACGTGCCCCTTCTTAGAGTGAAGGTTAAGTGACAGCTTTTGGATTCATTGACCTTGATTTTCCATCGATGTAGCCAATTACTTAGAGTGTCCAAGTGTTTTTGCACGTATAGAGATGCCATGTCAGGGTTTGAGTGAGAGCACATGATAGCAGTGTCATCATCGATATGAGAGTTCTATCACTTTTGGGCATATCTGCAGTATAGAGAATATATAGCAGAGGCGCGAGGACACAGCCTTGTGGTACTCCGGCCTGTATTTCGTATTTTCGGGAGACAAAGCTTTTGTATTTTACTACAAATTTTCTATTCTTGAGGTAGTTTTTGAGTAGACAGTGCATATTAGCGGGAAGAATATGCTGTAGTTTGTAAATAAGTGCCAGACTTTATCGAAGGCCTGGATGATATCGAGGAAAACAGCGGAGCAATACTGTTTATTTTCGAAAGTGCCTTTTATTGAGTCAACAATGCGGTGCACTTGCTCAATAGTGCCATGATTTTCGCGGAAGCCAAACTGGTGATCGGGAATCACTTGTTTTTCTAGAATTTTCGGTAGAATCAATTTTATTAAAAGTTTTTCGAAGAGTTTCGATATTACAGAGAGCAGACTTATAGGCCGGTATGACGTCACATTACTGGGATCTTTTCCAGGTTTGGGAATCATTGTAACTTGAGATAGTTTCCAATCATCTGGGTAGTGACATGTTCTGAGAATCGCGTTAAATATGTGGAATAAGTGGGTTATTGCAACTGTTGGCAGTTCTTTTATCATTGTTGGCGTTATCAAGTCCGGTCCTGGTGCTTTTTTCGGGTCCAAGCTTTTGTTTATTGCCTCCATAAGTTCGTTTTTTTTAATCGCGATTGTACAAGAGGTATTATGTGGGATTAATGTTGGTATTGGGATATCACCAGCTGTCGTGTTCGGGGTGAACACGGTTTTTAGGTGGTTGGCAAAAGCTGCACCCTTTTCTGCATCGCTTCTGGCCCAGTTTCCATTTGGCAGCCTTAGAGGCGGTTCTGTCAGTATTGGTTTTTTCATATTTTTTGCAGCTCGCCAGAGCGAGTAGTTTGTTGATTTTGTGGGTGCGAGATGTTCAACAAATAGCTGGAATTCTCTTTCGGATTTCCTCTCAAGCTGCTTTTTTATAATTCGAGAGACATCATTAAGCTGTTTTTTCAGATTTGGGGATCTGTTGTTTTGCCAATCGCGACGTATTTTCCTTTTATTTTTTATTAACTGCTCTATGTCCTTTGGAGTACACTTTGCATAGCTGCGAGTTGAGCTTTTTGGGATTTGGGCGGGAGTGGCCGCTGCAGCTGCTTGGGAAAGCAAGAGTGTGAAATTTCTAACAGCTGTGTGTATTCCAACTTTCGTTTTTAGTGACACATTAGGGATAATGTGGGAGCTTATATACTTTCGATATTTGAGCCAGTTTGTGAGTTTGCTGGTCAGTTTATCTGGTGGATTGGCCTCAGAACTTGGCTCATACTTTATTGTGATAATAGTAGGCGTATGATCTGATGAGAGATCTAGAGAGGATTCAATAAACAATTGGCTCCTTTTTACAGTTTTGAAGACTGCAAAGCCAATGACATCGGGGGTTTTGCGACTGTCAGTTGGCCAGAAGTTGGCGTGCCAGAAGAGATCACGTCAAGACCGAGTCTGTTGACAGTGTTCAACAGGAGCCTGCCCTTTGGCGATATAAGGCGAGGACCCCAATATGTATGTTTGGCGTTGAAATCGCCAGCAACGAGATACTTTTGTCCAAGAGAATGGAAAAAAATCTGGAATTGTTGCTCAGATATTTTGTGTCTGGGCGGGCAGTATATAGCTGTTAATGTTAGGCCTTTTAAGTATTCATCGAGAGAAATACTTGTCACTTGGATATATTCTGTGCAATAATTCTGGAGAGCATAATGTTTTATACGACTTTTAATGAGAATGGCGGTTCCACCTCTAGCGTTTCCGCTTGGATGCTTTGTGTCATAGAGTCTGTATCCTGGTAAATTGAAAAAGTGTTTTTCAGTGAAGTGTGTTTCAGAAATTAGCATAACGTCTATGCTCTTTCAAGAACTCGAGACGTTCAAGTTTGTGATGACACAGGCCGTTTGCATTCCAGAATAATATTTTTAAACCATTCATGGCTTAGACATGAGATGTTGTAGTAAAAGACTTTGATTCTTTATCATTTCTTGCATCATATTTTGCATACCAGACATAAATTGAGACATATTTTGCATGAATATTTGGAGAGTTTGTTCAAGGCTACTACTAGGAGGAGCAGGTTGCGCGTGCACAGTGGCAGAGTGACCGCTTTTTAAGGCACTGGCGTAGGAAACGCCTTGTTTTGTAAGTGGGTTTGCGAAGGATTGTGCAGCGGATAGCGGAGGCAATTTTTGGGTTTTCCATGTTTCATGTTTTTGCGTCACATTTTCCGTATTTTTTATGAAGCTTTGATAGACTGCACAGCCTCTATAGTTAGCAGTGTGATTGCCACCGCAATTACTACATTTTTTATTAGTGGAATCCTCTTTTGTTTTTGTGCACGAACCTGTTTCGTGCAGGTCTCCACAAATTACGCACACGCTGGGAAGAGTGCAGTAAGACTTTGTGTGGCCGTATTCTTGGCAGTTATGACACTGAATCGGTCCACTGCGCTTGTGAGGCACTTCAATTGTGATTTTGCGATGTAGCAGATATCTGAGCGAGTATATCGGGTGGGGTTCACCTTTTTTGAGCAATTTCGAGTCGAACTCTAGTTCCACACGAAAAAGGGGTTGTGGGATTTTTTTTTGATTCTGGATATTGAATACGGACTTTATTTGGAAGCCTTCCTCGCTTAGTGCAGTTTTGATTTCGTCACATTCTACGAAAGGCTCGATACCTTTCAGTACGACTGAGAGGCCTTTGGAACTTTTGAGGTGGTAGGTGTAGTAGCTCTTTTTGAGTTTATCAAAGAGATTGACAATTTTTCTATAATTGGATTCGCTGTAAATTTGTATTTTTGTTTCGTGTACTTGTCCCCTGAGAATAGAAATCACGTGGAAATTATTAGGACCAATATTTTGAGTTATATCTTTGATGAGCGAATTAGAGTTTCGCTCACGCAGGTAGATAGGTGGGGGTTTTTGCGATTTCGGCTTGGGATCCGAATCATTTTCTTCAGCAAGAATCGCATATCGATTTTGCCCAAGCTCGAGAGATGGTTTAACGGGATTCGTCTTTTGAATTTTTGCGGAATGCCTATTCCCATTAGTGGGGGACGATAGTACTCGCTTTGCGAAGTAAATGTCGATTCCTGTCTGCACTGTCGGCAGTTTGCTCTTTTGACCTGTAATAATGGAGCGAGTAGCGACCTTTGTTATGCGATTAGCGATTTCAGAAAATCCGCTATTCGTCTCACTTGAGTCAGGCCCCATTCCTACTGGGATTTCAATATATTTGCTAGGGGTGTCAACCAACGAAATTGACGATACAGAGTTACCTGTGTTTGCGTATGCAGTATCGATATGGGAACTCCACTGTATATCTGGCGAGGGAATTTGAATAGGTTGTTGTTGTTGTTGTTGTTGCGGAAGCTGCTGCTGCGCACCGTCCTGCTGTGGCTGCAGGGGTTGCAAAAGTTGTTGTTGTAGTTGCAGCTGCTGATGAGCTGTACCATTTCGTCCACTGTCTACTGATGACGGAGGGGTACGTTGCATGACGAGCGGTCACACTGGTACTAATTTCGCTTTTTAAGGTTCTGGCCACCCTAATTAGAAAAGCGACGCATAGAGGGCGCGATATAGATGCGGTTTGTGTACTCGCTGATCGCTGCAAACAGATGTTTTTTGGGATATTTTTTTCCGAGGGAAATTTTAACGTCAACGCTGTGTTGACTTTGCTGTCAGTGGATCAGCTGATTATATTTTGTTTATAAAGAATGTGTAATGTTTTAGCAGATATGTTGCGCGGGATAAAGTTTTTGTTGATGAAGCGAATTCGAATTGTGATATAATTTCCGATATAAAAAATTGATTTTATGAGAGCTGATTTTTTTATTCGCACAACCGATTGAACTGTAGTCTCAATCTTTCGCTGATACTCGTATCGTGTGGACGCGTTATTTTTTCGCTCCGTATTTCTCTCGCAAATTTAAAGAGATATGGATGACTTTTGCGGAAAGTGTAATAAAAGCTTTTCGAAAACTGATGGACAAATTGTTCCATGTAGTGGTCTCTGTAAGAGATTTTTTCATCGTGGCTGCTGTGAAGGCAATGTAATCGAATATGACATTAAGCTCTTGAAACTGAATCGTAATTTCGGTTATTTCTGTATCGAGTGTGTGGGAATGGCACCTAAGTTTGCGAAAGCTCTGGATGCAATTTTGGAATCTCACAGGGCATGTTTCGAGAAGCTGAACAATACGTTTGAGTCCAAATGCAAAGCAATACTCGATGAAGTTGCAGATTTGAAATGTCTCATGGAAGCAAAATTATCTAAGCGCATGGAGATGGAAATAAAAAATGCCAGTGATCTCACTCAACTTTCTGCCGAGGTGTTACAACTGAGAAGCTCTCTTCATCTTCTTCCTGGTTCTATTATGACCGATAACCGTTTGTCGTACTCTGCTGTGCCTAAGGCTGATGTTGTTAGGCCTCTCTCGCCCTCAACTTTATTCGCGCCATCACCAATAGCTCTCGATGAAAATACTTCCTGGTCTCAAATCGTAGCTGAAGCGTCGCCGACTCAACAACAAAATTCGGACACTGGTCGTTTTACTCGCTCTCGTTCGAAAAAACTTGCTTCCCCAGTTGGGGTCAATGCACTTCGTTTGCCGAAGGTTGATGCTCCTGTCCGAAGTGAACTGCAACCTGTCACTAACGAAATGCCAAATATGCCTGCTTTGCCTAATGTTGTTGTTGCGCCCCCACCCGAAGCACTTCAATCAACAAATTTGAATGCCGAAAATTCTTGGCTGCGTGCTGGAAACTCAAAGAGAAAGAACAGTAACAATAAGCAATGTACGTCTGTTGTTGTTGTTGGTCAAAATGAGAGCCACGATCTGGAAGTTGTCTCTACAAAGAAATGGGTGTATTTGTCGTCGTTTAGTCCTACGGTCTCTGCAAATGATATTATTGAGTACGTAGTCAAGCACTCATCCATCAATAATAATGATTTAGCCTGCTCACCCTCTTCAGAAACTGAAGAGGGTGAGCTTTAAATTGGGAGTTTCGGAGCAGTTTTTGCAAAATATCTTACATCCGTCTCTTTGGCCGAAAGATGTTAAATTGCGTCCATTTAAAAATTTTCGAAAGGTAGAGTTGGAAAAACCAAAAACAACTTAGATAATGATGAATGTATACCATCTGAATCGTCGCCGCAATCATCGTCATCGGGGCTCTCGCCTGCGCCTCTCTCCTCGCAAACATCTTATTCTATATATTATCAAAATGCGGGTGGAATTGGCACGAAAACATCTCAATTCCATCTTGCAATGTCTCTTCATGAGTGCCATATAGTGACATTGACTGAGTCGTGGCTTCACGAAGGCATTTCTTCAGCTGAACTGTTCGATTCTTTTTATTCCGTTTATCGTTTTGATCGTTGTCCGCTGGCTTCCAACTCAGATTACTTACAGTTTATACAAATGCGAAATGAATTCGATTTTCTTCATAAATTTTTATTTAACAAATACATTTTAAGGATTGAGACCAATTTGAAAATAAATCCTTCGTCTTTTTGGCATTACTTGAATACAAAACGTAAAACAAATGGGTTTCCATCAAGCATGGAGTTAGATGACCTCAAGTCCAACAATACACTTGAATCTTGCAATCTGTTTGCCGACTTTTTCCAAACAGTTTATGAATTATACGATAACTCGACTCGTCATGACAATAGCCTGAATTTTGAACCCCCAAATGTGAATAATTTAAGTGATATTCTAGTTACTGGAGATGATATTGCCATAGCCATTTCTGACATAAAATCAAGTTTTAAGTTTGAACGTGGCGGTTTTCCCCCAATGTTTTTTAAGCTTTGTGTAGAGACTATTGTTGAACCTATCGCGTCACTGTTTAATCTCTGTTTAAAAACTGGCGTTTTCCTAGACTCTTGGAAAAGGTGTACCGTTGTCCCTATTTTTAAATCTGGTGATCGAAGCAAAATAATTAATTACAGAGCTATAGTGAAACAAAGTACTTTTGCTAAACTTTTTGACCATATTATTAAAGTTAAATTAATCGATCATGTGAGAAATGCTTTATGTGAGTGTCAGCATGGTTTTTTACCTGGCAGATCGACCTGTTCGAATTTGGCTTTGATCTCGAGTAAAATTGTTGATGCTTTGGAGTGTCGAAATCAATTAGATGTAGTATATGCAGACTTTTCTAAAGCCTTCGATAAGGTGGATCACAACATATTACCAGAGAATGTTAATTATAGAGAAGTTGCATAAAGGAATTTCTGTTAAATTGTGGTTGGAATTTTGGGCCTGATTTTTGAGGAACTTCCAGTCGAACATCGATCAAGTATTTTTTTAAGTTCGACTGGATTTTGATGTTCGGTTCAAACAGAAATGGAAAGAATGAAACCAAAAAAAGTAAGAAAAAAAGAACGCAACCAAAAGGTTGTGGTTTTTTCTAGTTCTCCTTCATGTTTGTGAATTGGTTGGTTTTGAGCTTTTGTTTTGATTATGCAAACCGGTTTTGGGTTTTCTAAGCCATTTGCAATTCTTGTATTTTGGTGATTTTCACAATTCTTGCATTTTAAACATTTTCCCAATTTTATTCTGTTTTGATTTTCATGTTTTTTATTTAATATTTTTATTGAGCATTGTAAATATATTTCATTTGATACATATTTGCAATACATATGTTTGCATAACTTCATAAGTTCATTGACCTACATTCAATTTTTCCCCTGCTTCTATTGTTTCCTTTTTTGTGTGTGCACAACAAGGAAAACAAAGATTACTTCAAGATCAACGTCAACGTTGCTTTCTTTTTTTTTTGCTGAGTTCATTTGTGGGTCAAAAAATGAAATGCACCAAGGACATAGTTTTCTTGTATTAATACATTTCTATTCATAAGGAATAAACAAATAGATTTGTCAGTTTTGTAGCGAATATGTAGGATAAAAATGTATATTCAATGTCTATTCAATTCTTATAAAAATTATAAATAAATGCAATAAAAGGAAATAAACAATATGTTTGAGAATTTACAATACAAGTACAGCGTCGGTTTGGAAATTTATTAAAACAAGATAAAACAATTTAAATTCGGGCGAGAACTAAAATTGTCTAAGTATAATGCGTATATTCAAAATTGAAATGCGCTAAGTGCTTAAGGAAATCTATGTCCTTGGTGCATTTCAATTTTTGACCTACAAATGAACTCAGCAAAAAAAAATGAAAACAACGTCGACGTTGATCTTGAAGTAATCTTTGTTTTCCTTGTTGTGCACACACAAAAAAGTAAACAATAGAAGCAGGGGAAAAATTGAATGTAGGTCAATGAACTTATGAAGTTATGCAAACATATGTATTGCAAATATGTATCAAATGAAATATATTTACAATGCTCAATAAAAATTAGAGACCGACCGAAATCGCTTTTTTTAATTTCGGCCGAAACCGAAATCGCCGAAATTGTTTATATTTTTTTCGGCCGAAACCGAAATGGCCGAATTTTAATTTTTTTAATTTCGGCCGAAACCGAAGCCGAAACCGAAAAAATAAAAGAAACAATTGTGAGTTATAATGTAATAAAGTGGTACATAATTAAGCTTATCAGTAGGCTGAAATCGATGGTGCATATTCATAGTCAAATTTAGTAGCTGCTAAACTTTAGAACCAGCTTAGTAGCTGCCAGTTCAGTGTATTATCTGTCAACTTAGTAGATTACTAAAGTTAAGTTGGTGCTTAATTTGACTATGAATATGGGCCGATCATTTTAAGTTCAGATCATGAATTAGATGAATTTAGAAGTAAATTATCAAATGCGTGGAAGTCAAGAATAGTAGAAATTACTGTCAGGGTAGTAGATTTCAAGAGAGGGGAATATATATGGGTTTATGCGTAGAGTACTAGAAATTCTACGAGAGTAGTAGAAATTTCTGTCGGGGAAGCAGATTTGTAGAAAGAATAGTACTTTTGCATTGTATGAAACTCACATAATATTTTGAGGAGTAGATTTCTTACCATAGTAGTAGAAAATATCTTGAGAAAAGTGGAAAATCTGCTACCGAAGTAGAGGAGTAGAAATTTATGAATCATCGCGAGAGTAGTAGATCTACTCCGATAGGACATGTCTTCTTTGTCGCTTCTGATTCTTCGAAACTATGATCAATGCTTAAATTTGTGTTACACATACCGCTTTTATCCACTTGGTTGTTCCTTATGTATTTTGATACGCTAAATCCGAAAATATTTAATTAAATTTTTCCAGCACGCACAAATTTTCCTGCAAACGCCACAAAAATTACATTTTTTGTGCTGTATAAATTTCAGTATTATTATTTTCGTATCCAGCGTGCAAAATACATAAGAATTTGTCTATCAAGTATTTTTAAGACACAAAAAGTTCAGTTTTGTCGATCAGTGTAATCTTTGTTATTTATTTGTTACATTTTTCTATGAAACCGAAATTTTCGGCGGAAATATAGAAATTTCGGCCGAAAACGAAATTTGGCCGAAAGCGATATTTTATTTTTCGGCCGAATCCGAAACACGGCCGAAACAGCTTTTTTTGGCCGAAAAGCCGAAAAACCGGAACCGAATTTCGGTCGGTCTCTAATAAAAATATTAAATAAAAAACATGAAAATCAAAACAGAATAAAATTGGGAAAATGTTTAAAATGCAAGAATTGTGAAAATCACCAAAATACAAGAATTGCAAATTGCTTAGAAAACCCAAAACCGGTTTGCATAATCAAAACAAAAGCTCAAAACCAACCAATTCACAAACATGAAGGAGAACTAGAAAAAACCACAACCTTTTGGTTGCGTTCTTTTTTTCTTACTTTTTTTGGTTTCATTCTTTCCATTTCTGTTTGAACCGAACATCAAAATCCAGTCGAACTTAAAAAAATACTTGATCGATGTTCGACTGGAAGTTCCTCAAAAATCTGGCCCAAAATTCCAACCACAATTTAACAGAAATTCCTTTATGCACCTTCTCTATAATTAACATTCTCTGATATTACTTTGTAAGTTAAAAAGGTTTGGTTTGTCCGAAGAATTAATAAAATTTTTTAAAAGTTTCTTAACGAATCGGAAACTTTTCGTCAAATTGGGGGAAACAATATCGGAAACTCCTATAAATGCTTCTTCTGGTATTCCGCAAGGTACCCATTCTGGGCCTTTATTATTTTTAATTTTTATTAATGATTTGCCTCACTGTTTTAAATTCTCTAAGTGTTTGATGTTTGCTGATGACGTCAAGGTATACCTTAAAATATCGCAACTTTCTGACTGTCATAAACTTCAAAGTGATTTAATTAGTTTTCACAGTTGATGCGTTTCAAATAACTTAACTTTAAATATAAATAAGTGTTGTGTAGTAACTTTTTCTAGAAATACTAATAAAATTAGCTTTACTTATTCAATAAACAATTTAAATCTGATTTGTAAACATGAGATGAAAGATTTGGGTGTAATATTCAACTCAAACTTTATTCCTTTATGCACCTTCTCTATAATTAACATTCTCTGATATTACTTTGTAAGTTAAAAAGGTTTGGTTTGTCCGAAGAATTAATAAAATTTTTTAAAAGTTTCTTAACGAATCGGAAACTTTTCGTCAAATTGGGGGAAACAATATCGGAAACTCCTATAAATGCTTCTTCTGGTATTCCGCAAGGTACCCATTCTGGGCCTTTATTATTTTTAATTTTTATTAATGATTTGCCTCACTGTTTTAAATTCTCTAAGTGTTTGATGTTTGCTGATGACGTCAAGGTATACCTTAAAATATCGCAACTTTCTGACTGTCATAAACTTCAAAGTGATTTAATTAGTTTTCACAGTTGATGCGTTTCAAATAACTTAACTTTAAATATAAATAAGTGTTGTGTAGTAACTTTTTCTAGAAATACTAATAAAATTAGCTTTACTTATTCAATAAACAATTTAAATCTGATTTGTAAACATGAGATGAAAGATTTGGGTGTAATATTCAACTCAAACTTTTGTTTCAATCGCCATTATGATTATATTGTTGCGAAATCTAACTCCATGATTGGATTTATTAAACGAAACACGCAAAATTTTAAGGATCCTATGACAATAAAAGCGCTTTATGTGTCACTTGTTCGTAGTATCATTGAATATTGTTCTATTATTTGGAATCCTTTTTATGTTATTCATGTAAATCGTATTGAAAGAATACAAAGAAACATCACAAGATATGCCATTAAAAAAATGCGTTGGCCCGATGGAATTCCATCTTATGATGCCCGTCGAAAGCTTCTTGGTCTTCAATCTTTAAAAGATAGAAGAGTATCGTCTTCAATTTTGTTTGTGTATCACACTTTGTCTGGAAAAATTACATCGATTGAATTGTCAGAAAATTTCGTTTTGTATGAACGTCTCAGAAATCTTAGAACTAATAGGCTATTAGAGACTAAATTTCATAAGACTAATTATGCTTTAAGTGAACCCATTAATAGGTGTATAAATATATGTAACAACTTTGCAAATGTGTTAGATTTTAATGTACTTATTCAAACCGTTATTAATTAAGATGATTGTCATAGTCTGTAAGATTTATATTATCAGTAGACGGAATAAATAAATAAAGATTCTGTGTAATAAGCGCTTTACGCATTGTACAAGACGTTCCCAGCAGGCTCCGGCGTTGGGGTTGGAAGGGCAGTTAAATTTCCACTCAATGTTTTCTTTCGATATTTCTTGTTCCATCCCAAAATTTTTGTCGCATTTCGTTTATTATCAAAGCACAGGAGCTTGCATCTACAAAGATGTGCAGTTGAATTTCGTCAGCAGTCGACAATAATCCACCACGACACCCATTGCACGTATAGTTGATGGGGTAACTGTTCGTCCCACTGTATTTGTTGTCTCCACAATACTTGCAACAATAATTTTATAAAAATCGTGATATCAGCCAATAGACCAAAAGAATCGTATATTGCCATGGCGATTCCCAATAACTCTCTTTTGGTTGGCGACCGCTTGCATTCCAGAACGTCTTTTGCAATTTTGTGGAACTTAAAACAAAATTCGAAAGAGTCGTCACTAGTGTTCCAGTACATGCCGAGTATTTTGTCAGTGCTGGCCTGGCGCTCCATGCTGATAACATCAGATTTCGAATTACCATCTGTATTTAACTTGACTTGAAGGTATTTGGAGTTTGATACAAAATTCCTCACATTGAAACCCGCAGCAGCATTTATTTTTATGACTTCGATTGTGACTTCTTCCGCTTCCTCTACACTGTCAAAGCTAATAACCAAATCGTCAACGTACGTATTTTCGATGACTGCTCTTGTCCCTCTGGGCATGATCGATTTAAACTTTGAGGCGTTCATGTTCTTTACATATTCCGCACAGTACGGTGAACAAATTGCACCAAATATCATAGAGGACATTTCATAGACACGGATTGGCTCGACAGCATTACCATCTCTCGGCATCTTACGGCACCTCTGATGCGCACTTGTGAAAACATTTCCTGTATATCGCCGGCGACTGCAACGAATCCTTGACGAAATTTATGGATGATGGCAATCAACGATTGTGCGTGCTCAGGTCCTTTCATTAAGGCAGAATTTAAAGACACGTTCGATATGGCGGCAGCTGCATCAAAGACAATACGCAATTTTTGCGGCTTGTGTGGATTTACCACCCCAAAATGCGGGAGATACCACGTAGTTGGAGCATCTCTATCTGCTTCCTCCGGCGTCAGTTGTTTAGCGTAACCTTTATCAATATATTTATTAATTTCTCTTTTATAGTTGGTGGCGTACGTAGAATCCTTGGCCATTCTGTTCTCAATATTCATTAAACGCTGCTTAGCCATGGTGTAACTTCTTGGTAGAGTCACATTATCTTCGCGCCAAAGTAGGCCAACTTCATATCTGGCATCGATGTATTTCGTTGTTTCTGACGGTATTGTCCTGGCTCGAATATTTTCATCAGACTCTGAAATGTCGTTTGTATTTCGCACTCCAAAATTTTCGACCGAGAAATACTCTTCGACTAGCTTATTCAATTGTTTTAATGCAGGTGCTTCGCGTACGTGCGAACTGTCGGCGTAATATTAGATTCGGCGTGAAGTGGCCCAAATGCCACCCAGCCCAATTTTGATTTAGCGGCTATTGGCTGATTTAGCCCGGCTTCGACTATTTCATTTGGCATACTCAATATGCAATTGCAAAATCCAATTAGAAGCACAGGTTTGACGTCGGTGTAATTCTTAATTGGAACATTCTTCAAATGGCTGTATCTTTCTTTGCAGAATGATTGAGTTGGCAAATTTAAATATTTTATAGTGCGTACATCTTTAAGAGGAAAACTAAGGCTTTCATTGTCCCCTCTGATGTCAAATGCAACCTTCCTGGAATTCTAAGTGGTTTTATTCTGGCCATACCACTGCAAAGTAAGTGGCATAGACTGTCCTTTCAGGCCCAACTTGGCGGCGACGTCCTCTTCTAGTATTGCAATCGAAGAACCTTCATCGAACATGGCATATATTGGCAAGCTGCCATACGGACCAGATAAATTCACCGGCAATATTTTAAACATGCTGAACTGATTCTTTTGTCGACAATTCAGAATATGTTCAGATGTTTCTTCAGGTGCTGCTACTGACGCTGGCGGCTGGAATTCTTGGTGCAAAAGTGGATGGTGCATTCGTCCGCAATCGTTGACACCTCATGATTTCTTTTGGCGACAATTTGTCAAATTATGGCCCTTTCGCAGACATCCAAAATATAGTCGATGTCGCTTGATTGTCAACCATTTGTCGTTAGTGCTGAGCGATTTGAATTGGCGATTTGAATTCGTTCAACTTGTGAGCTTGGCTGCATTGTACACATGACATTTGTTGCGGCTGTTGTTGTTGTGGCGACGGTTGATGTTGCGACGACTGTTGTTGCGAAGACGGTTGTTGTTGTTGCTCGCAGACTTGCACTTCTTTATTATATAAAATTCGACGTGTGGTACCTCCACTAGGCGTAGTCTGACGATTGACGTTGTTTAATTGTGTAATCTGACGATGAGGCATAAGTTGATTGTAACGCAAAGAAGAATCTGCAACTCCAGGCATAAGCGCTACGACTTTGGCGAGTTCACTAAGCCATTCGGAAAATATTCCCACACTAGGAAACGCAGAAATATTGGCTGTGTGCTTACTCCACTCATACTGTTTTGATGCTGGCAATTTTCCAATAAGCTGGTCCAGCAATGTGGAATTCATTAGATGCTGCTCACAATTGGCAGACTTAAAGAAGGCGGCAAAGTTGCGTACTCGATTGGAAAAGCTCAAAATTTGATCCAATCGGTTTTCGTTAATTGCAGGGAATTGTTGAACCTTCTGCAACTGTGGCCTTATTAGTAAATCTGGTCGTCCAAAACTGAATTCCAATTCCTTTATAATGTTTGGAACGTCGTCAGGGTATATCATAAGAGATGTGACCGCATATCTGGCATTTCCCTGCAAAGCTCTGTGCAATCGCATTAGATTCTGTCGATTGGTGTAGTTGAATTCGTTGGTGGTGTCTCTGTAATTCGCCAGAAATAGAGGCCAATCTTCAGGGTTTCCATCAAAGGTCGGCAATGGATACAATTTGTTGGTGAAATTTTCCATAAAGGACGGCACAACATTGTATGTTGTTGATGATTGGTATGGCTGCTGAAGCAGCGGCGTTGATGTATGCGGCGGCGGCGGATACAAAGTGTCATTTTGCGACGGCTGACAATGCACAGAAGATGACGGTGAACTGTCGATGACGGCGGCTGCGACGGATGAAGATACGAAGTTGCATTTTGCGAAGGCTGACAATGCACACAAGATTACGGTTGAACTGTCGATGACGGCGGCTGCGACAGATGAAGATACGAAGTTGCATTTTGCGACGGCTGACAATGCGCAGAATTTGACTGCTGAACGGTGTAAGCTGCATTTTGCGACGGTTGAAAATGCGCAGAGTTTGACGGCTGAACGGTGTAAACTGCATTTTGCGACGGTTGAAAATGCGCAGAATTTGACGACTAAACTGTCGATGACGGCGGCAGAGACAGATAACGATACGAAGGTGCATTTTGCGATGGTTGAAAATGCACAGAAGATGGCGGCTGAACTGTTGATGACGGCTGGATTGTCGATGACGGCTGAATTGTTGACGACGGCTGAATTGTCGTTGACGGCTGAATTGTTGACGACGGCTGAATTTTCGTTGACGGCTGCGATTGTGGAAGCAATGGCGCTCCGATTTGTGATTTCTGCAAATGCTCCAATTGCGACTTCGACTGACTAGATTCATTTTGAAGAAGGCTAGCAGAATTCGCTTCCACCTTTTGGCGCAGTTGCTGGACCTCAACCTGACCACGATTTGCTTCATTACGCAGCTCGGCAACGCCCTCTCGCAGTAGATTGATGGTGGCAATTAACTGCGTAAATTGTTCATTTGTTATTTTTGGTTAACTCTGAGCAACCATTGCTTCATCAGGATCTACTGCCTCCATTTCTTCGTTCGTCTCGTCCAAATCGGGATCAGAATTTTCCCCTTTATTCTCGTTGCTCATATTTTGTTTTTTAGTTTTTGATCTTGTCAGCATTACATTTATTCGCTGTGTTTTTTAACCAAGCAAAGATGGCGGCTGTCGGTCAAGCTCAAAGTGGATTTTTCACCGAAATTCGTGAAAATTTCGCAATAACGTCTGAAAGAAAATGGAGACGGCTTTCAGATGGCACAGGCAGCAATTTGCGAGAAAATATGCGGCGTCGGTTGCCCTCGTTTCCAGAACAGTTTTGTAAACTTTATGTCGACTGAATACTATTGAAAAACAAAACCTCGATCGCTTTAATATTTAATTGACTTTATTTGTAATTCAATGTCTAAGTTTGGCAGGGGGTTGTTACAAAATTGATGTTCTTTCGCCGAGTGCTAAAATCTAACTCCCGAAAATGTAGAAGAGAAGAATTGTCGAAATTGAGTTGAGCTGTGTTTAATTGACATCTGATTCAGTGATGAAAAGCGTTTAACGACAAAAATACTAATTGGAATAGATTTGGTCTTTGGAATCTTGGGTTTCCGGTCAGAATAAGATCATTTTAAAAATGTGTCGTTTGATCCACATTTCTCGAACAACTCTTGACCTGAACATTTTGTCGAACATTTTAATATACGGAATTGGAATTTGTATTTCATGTCCCGAACGATGTTCGATGTATTTTTTGATCCGATTTCCATTTAAAAAAAATGGATTTGAGTGCTTTATAGTCTACTAATTTGCAAACAGTTTGGAACTATTTTTTCCTTAAATTTGTTGACGTAATGAAAATATGCCTAAATTGCCTTCACGCATTGGTACAAGTTTCTGCAATGCGTATTGCATATTTTTATATGTATAACTCATATAGTTTATGTACGAGTATATCAATAAACTTTTCGCCAATTTTATTTAATTTTTTTCTTTGAAACAAAATAAATAATTTTTCGAAACAAATAAAATCAAATAAAACACATTAAATTTCCAAAAATATCCGACTTTTCGAAGTTTTTTCCTGAATGCTTAAACTAAACCATTCAGAAAGAAATTATTCATGATAGATAAAGCTCCTGAATTTATAAATTTTTTCTAAACAGATAGAATTTAATTAATTAATTTTTTCCCAATATAAAAGACAAAACTTGTCCCGAACATCCCGGGATTAGTCAGTGCGAATCCCGGATTTTCGGGACTAACAAAGAAGCGGGATTGACATGCCTAGATGCAACACATCTTCAGCTGTAGTGTCACTCGCAAACCGAGAAATAAAAATAGATTTTCTTGGTGGGACAACAACAAGCTTTTTAGGTTGTGACACAGTATTAGGACTCGAAGCAGGTTTTGGAGCAGAATTAAGATTAGGAGCAGCTGTGTTTTGGTGCCACTTTAGCGGACGAAGTTATCAAGTCAACGTCGTTTTTAGAACAGTCGCTGACTTGATTATCGGAAGTTGATTTGGCGACATCTTTCTCCTTTGTATAAGCAACATAAGGAGAAAGGTTAAAGGCTTCAGACAAGTTCGGTGCCAGACCAATTGGTGTAATTGTCTACACCTGAGTCTAAATCTACAACAGGAATCGGGAGAGACGTAGTCTTCATCCAAAAACTCTTTGAAAAAGCTCTCATAATCGGCTAATTTTGTTTGGATGACCGACATCTCATTAGTGATTTCTTAAAATCCCTTTCTGGTTTGACGAATCACCCTAACTATAGCCGAGTCGACTTTGCGGCATTCGGTGCATTACCTACGTAAACCACACTTTCTATCTTCAAGGTCATCCATCAGACGTGCCTTTAAGGAAACACATTTGCAATGGTAAATGCTTTCACAAAACCAACAAGAAACAAAAGGTTCCTTTTCACTCTTCACGTTACACTTGCGAAGAGAGCACGACATGTTAGTTAAATTGCAAAAGTAAATATAAAAGCAGAAAGAAAAAAAATAGTAATAAAAAAGTTCAAAAATTTATGATATTCAATACAAAATTTAGGCACTTTAGTGTATATGAAACAAGTGCCAAAAAGCATGCACTGAAAAATGATCACTATTAAAGAACCTGTGTAAACAGTTTGAGACGCAGTGGAAAATACTGATAATATCAGAAACATCAAAAAGGACAGCTTAAAGCTAACGGATAAAATATATTGATACAAACAACAAAGTTGTAAATTTTGTTCCTGTTATACTTATAACACACTAAACTATGAAATTTTCACTATATATTATGCACTTTAGCTAGTCTTTGTTTTTATTGTCAATTTAAAATAGCTTTGAAATTTTTAACACAATAGAATTATTCAAAAATGGTTAATTGACTCTTAGCAAAAAAATTCACTTCCAAACAGGTTGATAGGGTTGCCAGGCTTAACGCATACGACTGCACATTTATAGAAATGAAAACATCTCCATTCTGGAAAGAGCTTCACAGCAAAAACAAATGGTTGTTTAAGAACTTTAAAATAACTGCAGCACAAATACAGTGTAGTTCTGCCCATCAGAAAACCATCGAATTACCGAATCAAGGAATTTTAACTCTGGAAGCAGGATGTACCGTCCGCATTCCAGGAGCCACGCTAATCTCACCCCATAATGTCTTTTCGGGTATTTACAACACATTTTCCACATCTTTAACGAAGGAAATTGAAAACTTATCCGAGCATTCCATGAAAGCTCTAGGATCGGATGTCATCAATCACACCAAGGAAATTGATCAACTCAAGAAGCAATTGTTGCACAGTGTTATCAAGTGAAGTTGATGCAGTTGACTCCATATACAGAATGACCTCTGTCGATAATCAGGTTTAATTTCTGCAAAGTAACGTTAATGTACTTTTTGAGAAATTTGTACCCCACAAAAATAAAACTTTTCGTAATCCGGACAAGATATGGTTCAACGACCATAACTGAACGTAACAAATACTACGATAAATGGAAACGTTATAAAACTCCAGAATTTTTCAACTTATTTCGAACTTTAAAATCGAAAGCCATTAAAGCTATTAAAGATGCGAAAACTAAATTTTATGCCCACACCTTTCAGTCAGTGGTAGACAGTAAAAAGAAGTGGAACCAAATCCGCGCTCTTGGACTCAGTAAATGTGAAATACTAAATCTTGCTGCTGTCGGAAATGTCGATGAACTTAACAATAAATTTACCAATATCACAGTGCCTTCAGTCACTGAAAACCCATATACAAATTGTGACACACACAATTGTACACAAAAATTCAGCTTCCGCTGTGTCGATGGAGAAGATGTATTAGAAAGTATCTTATCTATTAAATCTAATGCCACCGGTATTGTCAATATAAATCCAATATTTCTAAAAGCACTTCTACCTGAATTGCTAAGCTACATAACACACGTATTCAACACCGCGCTTACGACTAGCACATTTCCAACAGCTTGGAAAAGGGCAAAAATTCTACCGATTCCTAAAAAGGATAATGAATTTAGGCCCATTGCTATCTTGGCATATCTCTCCAAGGTGCTCGAACAGCTTCTGTCGAAACAAATTAATAATTACTGCACTAAATTCAAATTATTATCAAACAAACAATCTGGTTTTAGAACTCAGCGTGGTTGTGTGACTACGCTTATTGACGTAGTTGAGGAAATTCGAACCGCCTTGGATGACAGCTGTGTAACCTTGTTAAACACTGTTTGACCATTCCAAGGCGTTTCACTCAGTCAATCACGATATACTCGTGGCGAAGTTATCCAGGCTGTTTGGTTTTTAGGATAATGCTGCGAATCTAGTTAAGTCGTACCTAAGTAATCGGTTGCAGGCAGTGTGTAGCGGGGAATCGATGTCGAATTTCGTCCAACTTTCGAGGGGTGTACCACAGGGCTCCGTGTTGGCCCCGCTACTATTCTCAATTTACATAAATGATCTCCCAAATGTTCTCGATACCTGCGCAGTGCACATATATGCCGATAATGTGCAAATTTACTGTTCATGTCCTCTAACGAACTTAATAATTCTATAAACATCTTAAACGCTAACCTGGCTCGAAAAAATGGTCTGTTTCTGAATCCAAAAAAATCTCAATGTTTGTTAATTGCTAAAAAAGATCAGCTGCCACAATCTATATATATAAAAGAGACGTGTATGTTTGTCACCAGTAGACGCGAAAACTACAGCACCGATTCTCACCAAAATTTATATGTGTGTTCTAGGGGTCGTGAGTCGTGACATAGGATAGGTTTTGACACGCCCACTTTTGCCGCCCACAAGTTAGAAAATACGTATTTCTCTCACATTTGTGAATCTTTTAAAGCAAATACCATATGATCAACAATCAACTTGGTTGCCACCTAGGACTTAATTTTTCCCCACCCAAGCAGTGTTACCATATCTGCGGGTTAAAAAACCCTTTCGGTTTCTTTCAACATCGTGTATTTTCAACATTAAATGCAGCAGGGAGTAATAATTATGGTTATTTCCATTTGATTGCATGTAACTTTTCAACAATGGACAGTACTTCATTTCCACTTAAATGCATTTGCCATTTACATTCCAAATAACTACGGAAAAATGTCTATTGTGAATGGAAATTAAATTATACCCTTAAAGCTCCCACACACTGCCGCTAAATTTCCCCAAAAATTGCTCAAAAATTGCAAGGCGATATTCGGCTCTGAGAAATTTTTTCGTGCTGAAAAATTTCACAAAAACAAAAACAAATGCATATCATTCTAGAGCGCACTATCGTATTTTCAAGAAAAAGTACCACGACACCAACGACATTTTGCATTCATGTGTGGCGACCTTAAATGCTCACTGCGAAAGTCGCCCACTTTCACAGTAACCCTACACACAGTACTTCATTACAACTTAAAATACCCAAAATTCCGCCGCCGCGGTACTTTCTCGAAAATTCTTCCAGCAAAGATATTGGAATAAAAAAATTTGTTTGCGGTGAAAAATTTCAAAGCTACAACTAAAAATGTGTATCATTTATAAATTTTCTTATATTCAAGCAACATTCAAGCAACATTTTTGTTCAAGTTCCGTACCGGCTGCGGAATTTCGCGTTGGCTTATGGGGAACTTAATGCGGGCAAACCGCCATCAATATTACGAGAAGACGTCCATTGCGAATGAAAATTAAATTAAACTTGACTTAAATGCACACACTGCAATTGGCCTTTTCGGCAAATAAGCACTGCAAAATTGTCCCAACAAGTTATAGAAATCACTTTCTTCCCCCAAGAAAAATTTACAAAAACACAACAGAACGTCTCTCAATGTGGCAACACTCCTCACAGACGGGGCGCTCAACCAGTGCAGCCAAATTTAGGCAAATTTCCCTTCCTAAGGGAATTTTCGGTTTAATTTTGTTTAAAAGGGATAAAGGTACTTATTTTTACTTAATTTGAAGGTGATCTTAGACCGTAGGAGCGAACACAACTTTTGTCGCGAACTCCAATCGTAAACGAAATTCCGTTCGTGCAACCGTTTACACTGACTGAATATTCCCTTCCCTCACCAGCATCGGAATCTACAGATTTGTTCGTTTTCAAGTGTTTACACTGCCGGGCCATTTTGTGCGAGCATTCGGCTACGTACCAAAGCTCAAAGATCGTAATCCAGTCGTTTGCACCGGCCAAATTAACGGCATTTGTTTTAAATACTTATACCACATGTCATTTAATTTAATTTCAATAATCTTCCAAACATACTTTACTGCGCTACATACAGACATACAATACGAATCATTCATTCATTCATCAAAACCTATTTCAATACCGATCGCTACATCAATTTTCCTCTCTATAAAATTGTACAAAATTACTCCACAGTATAAACACCAATTAAACATATATATTTAAAATTACTTTCATCCATTAATCCATTACATTGCAGACAATGCAACAACAAAAAATTATTTAGGCCCAGCGAAGCGGACCGGGCCCAGCTAGTTAACTATAAATAGCGTTGCTATTGAATTTGTGCTTCAAACTAAAAATCTTGGCATATATTTCAATCAAACCCTGGCGTGGAACATAAATATCAACAATGCAATTGGCAGAGTATATGGGATGATGAGAGGCCTCTGGCTTACACAATATTATACGCCGCAAAATATACCCCTTTTACCCCCAAAATCATACCTCATCCCTACGTTGTTGTACGGTTGTGAGATTTTCAGCAAATGTGATGCTTCAAGCAGGCAAAAACTGAATAAGGTATTCAATAATATCACCAGATACGTCTTTGGACTAAAGAGATATGACCATGTGTCGCACTACGCCGTCAAAATCTTCTCGTTGTCGTTAAATAACCTCTTAGATTATAGAACACTGCTTATGTTACACAAAATTATATACACTCATGAGCCGGAATACTTGTTTAATAAATTAATGTTTTTAAAGTCAAACCGCAACAACCTCATAAAACCGGTTAAACATCTCACGCTAATATCGGAGCGCCAATTTTTCGTCCATTCTAGTCGACTCTGGAATTCTCTGCCAAATAATATACGACACCTAAGCAATGTTAATAACTTCAAATTGAATCTCCATAACTTTTATAAAAACCGTTCATGATGTATATATATTATTATTATTATTAATTTTTAAAATATTTTTTTTTCTTTTTTGTCTTTCTTTAAAATAATTAAATACGTTCACTCATGAGTTTTCACAGATTCTATATTGTAACCACGCAGGTCAGGTGCAATATATAGCAACTAAGAATCGTTGAATCTTCTTAAGTATATTTACAGTGTTATTAATTTTGTTCAGTATTGTATCATTTCTGTTAATTTCTGTATTTTTATAACTCTAAATAATCAATAAGCGATATATTGTGACTTATGCTTTTAATGTTTATGATACCTTGTATATCTTGTAGCATAAGGAGTACTAAATAAATAATACCACTGCATAAATCCGGCAGCAAATCAAGTATTACAAACTATCGTGGAATAGCAAAATTAAGTGCAATTGCAAAACTTTTTGAACAAATTATTTCCATTCAAATAAATTCTAGTATCTTCAAATCAATTTCACCTTTTCAACATGGATTCTTACCTGGAAGGTCAACTACAACTAACTTATTAGAATTTTCATCTCATGTAATTGAAAATTTTGAAAAAGGATTGCAAACTGATGTAATTTACACTGATTTTAGCAAAGCTTTTGATGTAGTAAACCATAGATTATTAACTTTGAAACTGTCGAAATTTGGATTTCCACCAAGATTATTAAATTGATTAATTCATATTTATTGGATAGAAAACAACGAGTTATTTTCAAAACAACCAAATCAACTGAATTTAATGTTACATCTGGTGTAGCCCAAGGAAGTCACCTTGGACCAGTACTCTTCTTGTTATTTATAAATGATCTACCATCTATCATCAAAAATAGCCATATTTTAATGTATGCAGATGACGTCAAACTTTTCCACTCATTTAATGACAAACGTGAAACAATAACTTTACAGACGGACCTTGACAAGCTATGTAACTGGTGTACAATAAACAATATGAATCTCAACTTGAAGAAATGCAAACAAATGACTTTTAGAAGAGTGAACCCCATCACACTTATAAAATCGAAAATGAAGAACTTGAAACATTAAATTCTTTCCAAGATCTTAGAATAACTATGGATCCAAAACTTTGTTTCAACACGCATGTGAATAAAACAATCAACAAAGCAAATTGTGTTCTAGGCTTTATTAAACGCTGGTCAAAAAAGTTTGATGATCCTTATATCACTAAACTTTTATATATTTCTCTTGTCCGTCCTATTTTGGAGTATGCATCTATTGTGTGGTGCCCTCGTTATAACTGTTACATCAATGCCATAGAATCAGTGCAGAAACAGTTTTTAATTTTTTGTTTACGTGGATTGCCTTGGAATCCAGATGTTAATCTTCCAACATACGAAAATCGTTTAAAACTAATTTCTCAAATACCTAAATTCAATAAATAATTATCATATCTATAACATCTAACTTCCGCTATAGCCCTAATGCTTAGCAGAATAAACACAGCTAAAAGTCCTTTTTGCTTAGCTCAACGTCGATCTTTACAATTACCTGCGCTATAGCCTTCCTGCTTAGCGAAACAAGGAATATTTAATTACTTCCACTATAAAGCCGTTATGCTTAGTGGAATATTCCCAACGAGGGACTCACTCTATCGCCTGACTCTTCGTTGCAGAACAGTCCGGACTGTTGCTGTTCGGTCGGCGGTCCGTGCGTCATACGGATGCGCCTCTCGGTCAGTCGGACGGGTAAGTGGGCCGTGGGATTCGTCGAAAAAAAAGTGATATCCCGAGCAGCGTGACCGTTGAGAAATTTCAGAAAGTCGCCCAAAAAGGAGATTTTGGGTCAAAAAGGGGCCGACCTGAAATTCGTTCGGAATTTTACCCCAATATTCCAGAATTGTGAATTTTTTATTATTTCTGGTTTACGATAACGAAAAACCCTTTTTTAAGTAATGATAAATAATTCATTTATTTATTTGAACACACGAGGGGTTTACACAAGGCCCTGTGTAATACAAAAACAACAAAATGCTTTGAAAAAAGAGATTCGAAATCTGACATCTTACTTTTTTACTCCGTTATGCAGGGTTTCGTGAAAACCATTAGAAATTAAAAAGTTAATAACAAAAACCATCATAAAAAAACAAATACATTTAAATTCAATAACAAAAAAAATACTTAAAAATACAAGTAAAAAAATAAATTTTTTGACATTTTGATTGGTATTTACATAATGAGAAATGATATGCACCCTTTTCTGAAACACAAATGAAATACGTTTGGAATATAACATATCCTGAAGTAGTTACGGTTTAAAAGGGTGCAGATCAAAAGAGGGGCTAAAAGGGGCCCAAATTTTAAAAAAGGGTCAAATTTCGAACATTTTGAGAAAGTCGGAGCCAGGGTGATTTCAGCCGGAAAGGTCGCTAAATGGCGACTTTAGTCGCCAAACGGTCACCTTGATCCCGAGAACTGTTACCATCGGAATTAAAAACCAGCAATTTATGGTTTTACGGCCCCTTTTTCCTCCACAGAAATATGAACATTTGGCCAGAAGCATACTCAACGTCGCATGCAAGAGAAACTTCTCTCGAAATGAGGCAAAAGGTGGTAACATCAAATGTTGCTATCAAGGACGACTCTATGGACTTCATTTATACGATCAATCACAGACTGTTTTGGTAACTCTGGCGAAGTGAAGTTTAATTTTATTATTACTCTCTGTTTTTATAAAAAATAACAAAATCCATAGTGCGATACGGAACACAATACATGTGC
The DNA here is from genome assembly GCA_951394025.1 of Heteromyza rotundicornis. NCBI lineage: Eukaryota > Metazoa > Arthropoda > Insecta > Diptera > Heleomyzidae > Heteromyza > Heteromyza rotundicornis. The sequence continues at coordinate 42,930,756 of OX596010.1, forward strand.
TAAAAAGCACATTTTCTCCTTATTCGCGAGTGCATGAAGTGCAGAGAAGTGGACAATTATTTATAACTTGATAATTACTTTGGAAATTATCAAATAAAAACAACGAAAGTGAGGTTTACATTTCCCTCAAAAAAATTTAAGAAAATCCCAAAAAAACTTTTGTATTGAGCAGTGTATCATAGACGCAAACCAGCCGACTCAATTAAATTTCCCTCGAACAAGTCCGAAACATTTGCATCGATCAGTGTGGACACAAAGCGCTAATATTATCGTGGACATCACCGTGTTTTGAGTAGGGTGACCAGACTCTTAAAAGTGCACAATCAGTACCAGTGTGAACGCCCTGGTATATTTTACAATTCCTCGTCATGCAACGAACCCCTCCGTCTATAGCAGTCAGTGAACGAGATGATACCGCTTACCAGCAGCTGCAACCAGTACAACAACAACAACTGGGCAAGGCAGATTAGGCGTGATTATCGGACCGAAGCGGCGGCAATTAATCACCCAATCGTCATGATTCGGGGGGGCCAGATGACAATAAAGGTGGCGCTGTCATGGGTCCACACCCAAGCGGTTTCCGGAACCTTACAGGACAGGGGATCCAACGTGGTTCTTGGCGGACGCCTTCCGAAAATTTCGTAGCGGAGAAAACGCTCTACCGCCCGACAAGAGTCACGTTGGCTTAGCTCAGGTCAGGCTACTCTAAATATCTAAACAGTTACCTGGCCAGGGTTAACCTGGCCAGGGTTAACCTGGCCTATTTTTGCTGAAGAAATCCATTCGGATCCCAAACCGAAATCGCAAAAACCCCCACCTATCTATCTGCGTGAGCGAAACTCTAAATCAAAGAACTAACCCAAAATATTGGTTCTAATAATTTCCACGTGATTTCAATCCGCAGGGGACTAATACACGAAACAAAAATCCAAATTTACAGCGAGCCCAACTATAGAAAAATTGTCAAACTCTTTGATAATCTCAAAAAAAGCTACTACACTTACCAGCTCAAAAGTTCTAAAGACCTCTCAGTTGTACTGAAAGGTATCGAGCCTTTCGTAGAATGCGACGAAATCAAAACTGCACTAGGCGATGAGGGCTTCCAAATAAAGTCCGTATTCAACATTCAAAATCCAAAAAAAAATTCCACAACCCCTTTTCCGTGTGGAACTAGAGTTCGACCCGAAAATGCTCAAAAAAGGTGAACCTCACCCGATATACTCGCTCAGATATCTACTAAATTGCAAAATCACAATTGAAGTGCCTCACAAGCGCAGTAGACCAGTGTCATAACTGCCAAGAATACGGCCACACAAAGTCTTACTGCATTCTTCCCAGCGTGTCCGTTATTTGTGGTGACCTACACGAAACAGGTTTATGCACAAAAACAAAAGATTCCACTATTAAAGAATGTAGTAATTGCGGTGGCAATCACACTGCTAATAAAAAAGACGGAAAATGCAACTCAAAAACATGAAACTAGGAAAACCCAAAAATTTCCTCCGATACAAGCTGTCCAAACTCTAGCTAACCCCCTTATAAAACAAGGCGTTTCCTACGCCAGCGCCTTAAAAAGCAGTGACTCTGTTCCTGTGCAACCTGCTCCTCCAAGCAGTAGTCTTGGACAAACCCTACAAATGTTCATACAAAATATGTCTCAATTTATGTCCAGTATGCAAAATATGATGCAAGAAATGATTAAAAATCAAAGTCTTTTACTACAACATCTCATGTCTAAACCATGAATAGTTTAAAAATATCATTCTGGAATGCAAACGACCTGTGTCTTCACAAACTAGAACTTCTCCAGTTCTTGAAAGAGTCCAGCAGAGACGTTATGCTAATCTCTGAAACTCACTTCACTGAAAAACACTTTTTCAATCTCCCAGGATACAGACTCTATGACAGAAAGCATCGAAGCGGAAACGGTAGAGGTGGTTTCGCTATTCTCATAAAAAGCTGGATAAAGCATTATGCTCTCCAGAATTATTGCGCAGAATATATTCAAGCAACAAGTATTTCTCTCGATGAATACTTAAAAGGCCTAACATTACCAGCTATATACTGCCCGCCCAGACACAAAATAACTGAGCAACAATTCCAGACTTTTTTCCATTCTCTTGGACAAAAGTTTCTCGTTGCCGGCGACTTCAACGCCAAACATATATATTGGGGCTCTCGCCTAATATCACCAAAGGGCAGGCTCCTGTTGAACATCATCAACAGGCTTGGCCTTGACGTAGTCTCCTCTGACACGCCAACTTATTGGCCAACTGACAGTCGAAAAACTCCCGACGTCATTGACTTTGCAGTATTTAAAACTGTAAAAAGGAACCAATTAACTATAGAATTTTCTCTGGATCTCTCATCAGACCATACGCCTACCATTATCACAATAAAGTACGCGCCAAGTTCTGAGGTCAACTCACCAGATAAATTGACCAGTAAACTCACAAACTGGCTCAAATATCGGAAGTATATAAGCTCCCATATTAACCCAAATGTGTCACTAAAAACGAAATAAACACAGCTGTTAGTAATTTCAAACTCTTGCTTTCCCAAGCAGCTACAGCGGCCACTCCCGCCCAAATCCCAAATAGCTCAACTCGCAAAATGTACCCCAAGGGACATAGAGCAGTTAAAATAAAAGAAAAATACGACGCTAATGGCAAAACAACAGATCCCCAAATCTGAAAAAAACAACTCAACAACATCACTCGAACTCTACAAAAACAGCTAAAGTGGAGATCCGAAAGAGACTTCCAACAATTTGTTGAACATCTCGCACCCACAAAATCAACAATTTACTCTCTCTGGCGAGCTGCTAAAAATATGAAAAAACCAGTACTGGCAGAACCTCCCATACGGCTGCCAAATGGAAACTGGGTCAGAAGCGATGCTGACAAAGGTGCTGCTTTTGCCAACCACCTAAAAACCGTATTCACCCCGAACGAGACAACTGGTGATATCCCATTACCAACTTTCGAAAAGAAACAGTACCGCTTCGCTGTTTTTCTCGATATCACCCAGGCCCTCGATAAAGTCTGGCACGAAGGACTTTTTTACAAATTACAGCATATTCTCCCCGCTAATGTGCTCTGCCTACATAAAAATTATCTTACGAATAGAAAATTTGTAGTAAAATATAAAAACTTTGTCTCTCGAAAATACGAAATACGCAGTACCACAAGGAAGTGTCCTTGCTATATATTCTCCATACTGCAGATATGCCCAAAAGTGATAGAACTCTTATATCGACTTGCTATCCTGTGCTCTCACTCAAACCCAGACATGGCAACTCTTTACGTGCAAAAACATTTGGACACTCCAAGTAATTGGCTATTACGATGGAAAATCAAAGTCAACGAATCCAAAAGCTGCCACTTAACCTTCACCCTAAGAAGGGGCACGTGTCCTGCTCTGAAGATAAACGGCCAAGTTGTCCCTGAAAGTTCCGAAACAAAGTATCTTGGAATGCACCTCGATCGACGACTTATATGGCTTATACAATTCAATCCAAAATCACCCAGATTAAACTAAAACAATTGGAACTGAATTGGCTAATCTCACGGGCATCTAAGCTAAATCTCACATACAAAGTCCAAATATACAAAAGTATATAAAACCCCATATGGACATATGAAATTGAGCTCAGGGGCACTGCCTCTCCTTCGAACGTGGAAAAACTCCAGAGAGTCCAATCTAAAATCCTGAGACAAATTGCCAGAGCCCCTTGGTTTATAAGAAATGCAAACATCCACAATGATTTGAATATCCCTGCAGTAAAAGACGAAATTCCGAAACTTACCTCGAAGTACAAGCAGAAGCTTATGTTTCATCCAAACATTCTAGCTAGGAATTTACTGAGACCTCTGAATCCCTCATGTCTTAAACGAAGGTAATATATTCCCAATATATTAGATACGATAACTCCACATTGCCTAAATCAATGGATATAGGGCAATTTATTAACCCCTTCAGCGAATAGAAATCGTAAATCGGATCAAACTACTACCAATACCCAGAACAAAAAAAATAGGTGAAAAGTATGTCAAAAAACACAATTGCCAAAAATGGTAATTTTTACAAGTATATCAAAAACCGTATTGTCCAAAATTATTTTGTAAGAAAAAATCTAAACTCTTTAGAGGAAAATACCATATTCTTAAGCGAAAAAGCAAAAATCTTCAGCGGTAAACAGAAATAACTCGAGTTCTTTCTTTTTTCGTCTCAGCGTTTTTTTATTACAAGTTCCCTATCGTTAAATTTGTTCATTTATTTTTCGTTAAATTTGTCTCCTTTTTTTGCGCAGACATTTTTTTATTTTATTTTCGTTCTGAGGGAGTCAAATATCGTATGAAATTCATGCTACTTCATAGAAAAATGAGTTTGTTTAGAAATTCAAACTCATTTTTCTCGAAAACACAATTTTTCCTATAATGCGTTTTTGCATGTACGAAAAAGCAGAAGAAAGGCATATTTTGACTGTGCTGTAGCTAACTGCGTGTAACACTGTTCGACAAATGAAAACATTTTGAAAAATTATGTAATTTTGATAGTATTAGCATAGAATTTATATTCATAGAGAAGAGTCATAAGCTCTTCCTTTTTGATAACTCGGAGCTTGTGCTGGTGAGTAATCAAACTACTGAGTTTGGACAGACTGCGGCATTTGTTAACATTTGGTTAACATTTTTCTTATTTTTTGTAGTCTGTTAGAATAGTGGTTGTTGTTGATTCGCTTTTGTGTGTGCTTTTTTTTTACATTTGTGTTTTGTCCTTTTTCTTATTTGACTAGATCTTGATTCGTTCGTTTTGATTCTCTTTTTTATTTATCTAGCAATTTTTGGCCGTTTGGTTTTTATACCCTACACCTCAAGAGCAAAGCTGGGCATAGTTAATCGAGAATTTAACTTCGTTAATCAAGTAATAGTTAATCAAAAATTTAACTTCGTTCGACACACCAAATCTGTGAAAGAAAGTCGGAAATGATAGGTAAGGATCGATGAATGCACTTCTTCCTGATCTACGTACTTTTCACACCAAGCTGCGCTTTTAAAAATCCTTATACGACTGCAAATACGTGAAAATAAATTCCAATATGGTGGTGCTGGCGGTCGTGATATTGCAAATAATTGTGACAACGAATAAAATACTCCATTTTGCTGTATCAATGATGTGCAAAAATGAAATGTCAAACGAAAAAAAAACGAGGTTGCCACCTTGAGTAATACCAAATGGTAATCAGGGTTGCATTTTTGTTCCCATAAATGCACACATGGGATATCTCCACACATAATAATGAAATACAAATGAGGAAAAAAAAAAGAAAAAAACGAAACACAACGGATCAAACACTTAATAAAACCACCACAAATGCAAAACAATTTTCGACAAAACATAAAAGGAATTTAAACGAAAATCTACAGGGCAGATAGGCCAATTCAACCTAAAAAAAAAAATCCATCGCAAATTACGATTAATTTAGCATCACTGCTCACAACTCAATTCGACATCACTACATGCAACTATGAACTACGATCTGCTGCCACTGACACACACAAAACCCAAAGAGAACATTCAACATTTAACAACAGAACAAGCAACATGAAGCCAAACATATACTATGTTTATAACGACAGCGACGACGAGGGAGAATATGACCCGATTGTAATATCGAGCGAGGAGGAGGAGGAAGTAAACGACCAGGAGTACACCGAAGATGCGGAGGAGGAACTCAGACAACACAGTATCGATTCCGATGAAGACACTATCCCGTACATTCGACCGGAAAGAAGTGCGCCGGCGGACGACAGTCACTACTCCATACCCGATAGTGAACCAGAAGAAACAGGGGAAGAAGTGTTGAATTGGAGGTTGGCCATCGAGATCGACCGACAGCTGTACAGAACGCCAGAATTCTATCAGCTGGCTTCCAACGTACGATCGGTGCTGACGGTATATCAGCAAGGCGAGGGTGAGGCACCCACGGAACCGCTAGTGGTGGAATGGATCGGGGAAGAGGAGTCCAGCAGCAAATTTCTGTCTCTCCAAACGGAGGCAGCAGATCTGGAGGAGATATTGGTAACGCTGCAGTCAACAAATCCCGACAGCGTACTGGAGCCAATTCAACCTATCGAGGCCAGAGTCACGCAACGACCAGGGGAAACACTCTGCTGGCCGGAGGCTCTCCAAGAGGAGCTGGATGCGGTGCTGGCTTTACGTCGGCCACATACTCAAGTGTCGTTCAGACGCCTGATTGACGGTACAAATTACCAGGTGCGGATAAGTAGGACCGGTCAAGTGAGAGTCATCGTCACGCACCCCTTGTAAAGGGGGGGTGTGAGGACGGAATTTGTGGCCAAATTGCGCCACACAAATATATGTCTGTGATTTGTAAAAAAACTGAATTGTGATACTGAAATTAAATATTAAATAAAAAAAAGACTGAATTACCAAAAGAAAGCACATTAACACATTTTTACAATAACAAATCTCCCACAAGATATAGGCCGTTATACAAAAGCGCAGGTGCAGGTGGCGCCACAAACAACAATACATTCTACCGCTATTCACGGCGCTGGCGGAGAAGTGAAAACAATAATGGGAAACTACAACTACTTGAAGACCCAGACAACACTTTTGAAAACACAAACAACAATACGGTCGATGCGACGCGGCCTAGCATATATAAGGAAGGTTTTCTGAAGACAACTGGAGTTGAAGGAGCACCAGCGTGCAGGAAAGTCGACTCGAGAGCGTTTCATCCTCTTGCTTCGATAAGTAGTAGTAGTATAGCTAACATACTTGGTGAGAACGTTTTAACTTCTCTTTAATCGTACATATATATTTAGTGAGAACGTCTTAACTTCTCTTTATCTCTAAGTGAGATAAAGAGCTTCTCTTTAATCGCATATATTATATTTGGTGAGAAAGTTTAACTTCTCTTTATCTCTAAGTGAGAATGCTTACTTCTCTTTAATCGCATATTTACTGAGAAAGTTTTACTTCTCTTTATCTCTAAGTGAGAATGCTAACTTCTCTTTAACCGCATACTATATTTAATGGGAACAATTAATGAGAATGCTTCCTTCTTTCTAATCGTATTGGAGAATAATTATAACTAGATAGACTAAAAAAAGCACAGACAATTGATTTTAAAGAAAACAGAGTCAAAATACAAGCAGTCTTCTGAGACAAAGTGCTGTAACGGTGAACCGCTGAGCATACCCCGGCGCCCGAGCAGGGACTCTATGCAACGCACAAACAAAGTGAACTAAAAAAAAAAAATTGAAACAGTGATAAATCCATGAGAAGAGGCAGTGCCCAAAGCATAACGATAGAGAAGAATACAATTGAAAGTAAACCAGAAAGTGAACTTGAAAACAATCGAACAGTGATAAATCCATAGGAAAAAAGGCACAGCCCAAAACATAAAGGGGAAAACACAAGTGAACGTGAAGATGGTAAAAACCCGGTGGATCTACGGTCTGAGGAAAGATGAACTGGTACTCTATGCCGAGAGGTTCGGATTTGAGGCTAGTCTGAACACAGTCATGGAACTCCGCGCCAGTTTTGCAGAGTTCATCGCACGGATGACGCGGATGTAATGATGCGCCTAGAGGAGTTGGAAGCCAAACACCCTCGACCCAGCACACCGGCAGCACAGGGAGCAATCCCGAAATCAGGAAGCAAAGAGGGATCAACGGCAAAAAATTTTAGTTGACACATCTCTAGAAGTACCGGTCCTGACTTTGGAGATACCCGAACGACGGAAACCATGTGAAGGGCGACACATGGATCAGGGAAGCGAATTACCCCACTACGTCATCATAGATCAGGTGAGGAAATGGTCATTTAAATATGATGGTGGAAGAGATCCACTGTAATTTATCGACCGCGTAGAAAACCTGGCGCAGGCGTATGACATCCCTAGGGATCGATTACCACGCACAATGCCAGAATTACTGCGGGACCGTGCGCTGGTGTGGTACCACAATAACGACCAGTACTGGGAAGAATGGAGCGGTTTCAAGAAGGACTTCTTGGGGTTTTTCCTACCCGATCGCTATGCAGAACGGCTAGAGGACGAGATCCGGCAGCGTCAGCAACAGGCGAGAGAAGCCTTCAAGGACTATGTGCTAGCAATACAGACTTTGTTACGTCACGCGGGCTATTCTGAAGAGAGAAAACTGGATCGAATTTACCAGAACACCCTTCCCGAATACCAATTATATGCTAAGCGAAAGGACTTCACGTCCTTAGCGGAGCTCATGGCACTGGCAGGGGAATATGAGTACATCAGAGACAGGAGTCAACCTACACGAATCATGCCCCGACAACGGGAGGAACGCAATCGGAGAATGACGCAGGGACCCCTTGATCGGATTAACCCTCAAACAGCATGCTCTCGCTGCGGACAGGATGGTCACAATAACCAGAACTGTCGCAATCAATTCGTGTTGTTCTGCTGGGATTGTGGTCGACGAGGAGTACGAACGGTGGAGTGCTGTAGGAGCCGTTCGGTAAACGACCAGGGTCGCGATCAAGAGCGAGGAGCGGTCGGACCTTCGCCTCATCTTCCCCGCACCCATTAAATCCACTACGATACGACGCCCGGCGAATATTCGCAACAGTGACGATGGGAAGTGAAACCCTGGTAGCCACGTTAGACACGGGCGCTACCAGGAGCTTCATCAGTAAACACGTAGCGGATAGGCTCAGGACAGCGGGCAACATAGGCCCGGTGGAAGAAAGGGTGAGACTGGCGGACGGGACAGTAAGGGATGTGAAGGAGGCGTTACACATCGAAATCACACTGGGGAGTAACTATTGCCGAACTCTATTGTTGATCATGCCAGAGGTAATCGACGACCTTATACTCGGGATAGACTTTCTCATGAGTATCAACACCAAATTACAGTGTGGAGGACACGACATCACTCTACGAAACCAGGGCGGAGCTAAGAATCGGCCGGAGTCACCGCAATGCACTGTCATCAGGGAAGATACCCATAGCGAGAAGGACGTAATCGACAGATTCTTAACCACGAAACTGCAGGAATTCGAGGGGCTTCACGGGCCATCACACATCGCACAACATCGCATCACGATGCGTGATGACAGGCTGATAAAACAAAGATACTTCCCGAGAAATCCCGCAATGATGGAAATCATCAATAAAGAGATCGATGATCTGCTTGAGAAAGGGTGCATCGAACCATCGCATAGCCCACATAGTGCACCTATCGTGTTGGTGAAGAAGAAAACTGGACAGTGGAGGCTTTGCGTGGACTATAGGCAACTGAACGCACACTCGGTCCCAGACGCGTACCCCTTGCCCAGAGTGAACCACATACTGGACCAACTACGCAGTGCAGTATATATAAGCAGCCTCGATCTTAAGAATGGTTACTGGCAGATCCCAATGGAAGTCGACAGTAAACCATTGACCGCATTCACGGTACCCGGCCGAGGTCTGTTCCAGTGGCGAGTGATGCCGTTTGGACTGCACTCCGCCCCGGCCACATTTCAGCGCGCGTTAGACCAGGTCATCGGCTCTGATATGGAACCACACGCTTTCCCATATTTGGATGACATCATCGTCATTGGGAGAAGTCTGGAGGAGCACAAGCAAAACCTTTTAGCCGCAAATTTAAAAATAAACGTGGAAAAATGTGCGTTCTTCAACAGAGAGCTAAGGTACTTAGGCCACGTCGTTAGTAGCAAGGGTATTCACACTGACCCGGATAAGGTCGCTGCCATACACGACTTACAGGCCCCGAAAAACGTAAAGGAACTGCGACGATGCCTCGGAGTCGCATCCAGGTACCGACGGTTTGTGCCAGACTTTTCAAAAATCTCTCAGCCACTAACGTCGTTACTCAAAAAAGGCAAACACTGGAAATGGGGAGGTGTGCAACAAGAAGCCTTCGAGGAGTTGAAATGCAGACTGACACATGCACCTATATTGGCCTACCCCGATTTTTCATCGAAATTCACCCTACAAACTGATGCGAGCGATTACGGTCTAGGTGCGGTGCTGACACAAGAAGTCGAAGGAACATAGCCTACGCAAGCCGAAGACTGAACAAGGCCGAAGGTTACTATTCCCCAACCGAGAAGGAGTGCTTGGCCATCGTGTGGGCCATGAGAAAAATGAGGCCATATCTGGAAGGCTACAAATTCACGGTCATTACCGACCATCTATCACTTAAGTGGCTAAACGCCATCGAGAGTCCATCTGGCCGAATCGCTCGTTGGGCACTGGAACTACAACAATATAACTTCGATGTTCAGTATCGCAAGGGGAAATTAAATTTAGTAGCAGACGCGTTATCACGACAGCCGATGGAGACTCCGAGTCACCAGTGAGGAGATCAAGAGGGTGGAATGCAAATGGATGTGGAAGAGAAGCGCAGAGGTGAAGGAAGACCCAGAGAAGTTTTGGCAACCCTGTTCAACTTGTTCATAAGTGAATTTTTTGCTGCGATTTGAATAAATATTTTTAAATAGTTATACCGTATTAATTTTTTGAAAACCTTTTAAATAAATTAAATAAATTAAATTCTGGCTAAGTGCAATAAGTTTTGTGCAAATAACAAAGTTTTGTGCTATATTTCCGTGAATTCCTGGCAGCTAAGTATCACAACAACAAAAATTGCAAATTTTTTTTGTTTTTGCTTATACTGTCCACTTTGACATTTCTTGTGTCACCAGCTTTATATAGATTCCACATTCTCAGACTGATCATATTTTCAGAGCATACTTTCAGGCACTTGTTTTAATATAATTTCAAAGTGCCTTTTCCCAGTCAACATTTTGTCTCGTTACAATTTACACTTTTTTACACTTTTTGTATTTTATTTTTTTTTATAAATTTTGCATTTAAATATGACTTGCTCTTTCCGTAAGTGTGCCATTAAAGTCGATAATGAACGCATGGTCTCTTGTTGGGGATTTAATGATGTATCAAAGGTCTAAACTGAAGGAGTATGAAATAAACTTTCAGAAGTATAAATGTTTGGATGAAACAGCTCCGAAACAAAATACTTCTGTTGGGCTTTTACCACCTGCCCCAAAGCCAATTTCAACTCCGACAACTCCATCCTTTTTATGTTTGCTTCACCAGTTACATTTTATTCTCCTGATCCTGCGGTTTTGGAAACGAGGGTAGATGACGCTTCTGAGAAAAATATGAATGGAATCTCAAATATTGATAAAAATATTTGTCCTTCCATAAATATTATTTCTCCAAAGGATTGTTTGCGGGAAGTACAAGAAACGAGAACCCCAAAAAGGCTTGTTGTTGTGCAACCTAAAAAATCTATTTTCGTGTCCAGATTTGCACCAGACACATTAACTGAAGATATTATATTTTATATTGATTCTAAACTCAATAAAACCGGTAATAATATAAATGCTTTTAAATTCAACTTTTCATACGCTAGAAACATTTCATCTTTCAAATTATCTGTTCCTGCAAAATTGTTTGATGAGATTGTTAATAAAAATTTTTGGCCGGATAAAACTTTAGTTCGTGAATTTGTTTATAAAGAAAAATCAAATCTAGTAAATCCAGTTCAACTTCCTCAAAGAAAATTAAATTCTAATCAAAAAAACTAAATAAAATCCCGAATAATGTTGTTTGTCTTCTGTACCAAAATGTTCGAGGGCTAAATACAAAGTTGAACGATATTTATATTAAAAGTTTCGATTGTAGTCATAATGTCTTGGTATTTACCGAAACTTGGCTTAAACCAATTATTTTTGATTCAGAAATTCTGTGTGCTGGGTATCAAATTTTTCGGAGGGATCGTAAATGCAGGACTGGTGGTGGAGTCCTCATTGCAGTAAAAAACCTTTTTTCATCTGAGGAAATCATACTTTCAGATGTCTCTGACTTGGAATTTATTTGTGTACGAATTCGAGTTTTTAGTATCGATATTTTCGTTACTTGCTCGTATATCCCACCGAATTCCGATATTACCGTTTATCTAAGACATGTGTCGCTTATATCATTGGTTTACTCAAATGTTAAACCTGCCGATTCCATTGTTGTTTTTGGAGACTTTAATTTACCGAATATATCTTGGAATTTTTGTGGCGATTCAAACCAGTTTCTTCCGTATTCTTCTCGTGACTGTTTAAATGACTTTCTGGATTCATTTTCAGATATGAGTTTACAACAAGTAAACGGGATTGAAAATAAGAATAGTAGAATTTTGGATTTAATTTATGTTGATGACTATTCGAAGATTCCAGTAAAAAGCATCCAACGCTGTGATGCTTTTGCATGTCCAGAAGATAACCATCACCCAACACTTGAATTATCTTTCGAATTTGTTCAAAACAACTTAGAACCAGTTTCTACACCGTTGAAGTCATTTTTTTGCTTCAAGAATACAAATTTTGTTAAAATGAACCAACTCTTATCTGAAACTAGTTGGGACATGAACTTTGAAGGTGTTGACGACTGTGTATCAATTTTCAATTGTACGCTCAGCAAAATCTTCGAGATATGTGTTCCAAAGAACATTAAAAAGAATTCGAATGAATTCCTCAATTCTTTTGTATGGTTTACAAAAGAATTGAGGAAACTGAAAACTTCGAAAACTCGGGCATTTAAAACATATAAAAGAACTTTAAACCTTCAAGATTATTCAAAATATTCGCTTCTGAGACCTAAATATCAAGTACTTAATAAAAAATGCTATGATGAATATTTGAACGATTTGAAATCCAAAATGAAATACGATTCTAAAACTTTTTATAACTTTGTAAATTCAAAAAGGAAAAACACTGGTTTTCCAACTACAATGAAATGGAATGATTGTGAGTCCAACAATCCTACTGAGATTCAAATATGTTTGCTGACTTCTTCAAAACGACATATTCTGATAATACTTATGGCAACACATCGTATCCATATAACATCCCCACTTATAATTCCATTCTCAATCCTGTTATAGAATCTGATGATGTCTTACAACACCTAAAATCGTTGAAATATTCATATAGTACTGGTCCAGATAATATTCCTAGCTGTATTTTGAAAGTTTGTGCAGAAAATTTATACATTCCACTTTCAAATATATTTAATGCCTCTATTGAAAGAGGTTATTTTCCGAATTCATGGAAAGAGTCATACATTATTCCTCTTTATAAAAGTGGAACCAAATCATTCGTATCTAACTATAGAGGTATTGCTAAACTTAGCACATTACCAAAGTTATTTGAACAAGTTGTCACAAAGCAATTGGTTACTCGGTCACAACTTTAATATCTCCTTCACAGCATGGTTTTCTGAGAGGTAGATCAACATCTACAAATTTATTGGAATTTTCTTCATTAACAATAAAGGGATTTTCAAAGAATCTTCAAACAGATGTCATATATACTGATTTTAGTAAAGCTTTTGATAAAGTTAATCATTATTTTTTGATTGAAAAACTTAAAAGATACGGATTCCCAGATCTTCTTTTCAAATGGGTAGAATCGGATCTGACAAATCGGAAGCAACAGGTGTTATTCGAATCATCAACATCAAAAACTATAGATGTCACCTCTGGAGTTCCTCAAGGAAGTCACTTATGTCCTATTCTGTTTAATCTTTTTATAAATGACCTTCCTTCTGTCATTAAACATTCGAATGTACTGTTGTATGCTGATGACGTTAAATTGTTTCTATCCTATGACATCTTAGATCAACATAAGTTGTTACAATCAGATCTGACCAGTATAGCTATCTGGTGTGATAATAACTTAATGGAACTGAACCTGAAAAAATGTAAATTTATGACATTTGCTAGAAGACACCAACTTACATCGCTGTATCATATAAATAACTGTAATCTAGAAAAGGTTTTTACTTTTGTGGACCTGGGTGTTACTATGGATCCAAAACTTCGCTTTCATCTACATATTGACTTATGTGTGAATAAGGCGAGGGGTGTTCTAGGTTTCATTAAAAGATGGTCAAAAGAATTTAATGACCCATTCGTTACCAAAAGTCTTTACATATCACTTGTAAAACCAATTTTGGAATATGCATCAGTCTTGTGGAATCCACAATACAACTGCCACTCTGATAGAATTGAATCGGTTCAAAAACAATTTTTATTATTTGCTTTAAGAAACCTTCGCTGGAATCCGAATCAGAACCTACCTCCATACGAAAATCGTTTAAAACTCTTGGACATTCCTACTCTAAAAAATAGAAGAACGATGCTTAATGTAACATTTTTGATTAAATTGATAAATGGCTCTCTGAATTCTACATTTTTGCTTCAAGAATTTGATTTTAATATCCCAACCCGTCGTTCCAGATCTTTCATTCCTTTGATATTAAGTATGTGCCGCTCTAATTACATACGCGCAGAATGAACCTTTTCGTTGTATTTGTACCGATTTTATTAGCCTGTATTCTGTCTTTGACCTGTCAGATTCACTTAATAAAACTAAAACTTTTATTTTAAATGCACTTGATCACACTTAAGCCTTTGTTGCTCTTTGAGTTTTTGGACCGCTTAGGGTCTAACGAAATGACAGGGTTGCCAAACTCCACAAAGATCGGCATTGTCGATTTTTTGAAAGTGTTGTATTTTTGTTGTATTTTATATTTATATTTCAGCAGAATTTTGTTTTTTACTGTATATGGTATACAAATAAAACAAAATTTTTAGCTGAATTCACATTCGTTCCGTTACTGTTTACTTAACTGTTCTATTTGTATTTGATTTTTTATATTTCGTATAAAAAAATAAAATACTAAAATTAATATTTGTAATCTTTGTCGCGTAAATTAACTGTTTGGATTGTTTTGTCTTTGTATTTTCGTTAAGTCGTAAAGTAGAGAAAAATTATATTTGATCAAATTCATATTCGTCGCATGAATTCTGATGCTTCATAATATTTTCTTTTAATTCTATTGTTTATTATCACGTTAATCTTATATTATGTTATGTTTGGAAGAATTCTCTATTGTATTCATAACCTAATTCGCGTTTTATTAATATGCTTTTTATCAGCTGATGATTTTAATCTGTAGCTGAAACGAATTTCCAAACATGTTTACCCGCGATCGGTTACACAGCGTAATCCGGATTACGGCTGTTCGGTCACCAAATCCGTGCGTCATGCGGATGTGCCCCTCGGTCGGTTGGGCGGGTTAGTGGGACCGTTGAGATTCGTCGTTAAAAAAAAAAAAAAAAAAAAGTTCCCGGATTACACCATTACATAAAATTTACGCGCCCGCACGGCACCCAGCCGCGCACATCTATCACGATATTCTGCTGACTTTTACAGCCAACTCAGCAGTGGTATAGCAGCCACCACTACCCAGATACGAAGGACATCGATCGTTGAATGTCGGGTCCGTACATGAGCCCCGCCAAACTCATACATGGCATTAGAGTCGCACCGCTGCGTGCGAGAACCTGCCCACAATAGTGGACATAGGTGAAGAGGAGCTGTACGAATTCGAGAAGGACGTGGTAATATTGGCCACACTCCTCCCATGGGCGAAAATGTGTGCGGCGAGAATACCTCCCACGGCAACCGTAAGTCGAGCAATCCTTTGTGCGAGTTAATTTAGGTTCGACACACCAAATCTGTGAAAGTCGGAAATGATAGGTAAGGATCGATGAATGCACTTCTTCCTGATCTACGTACTTTTCACACCAAGCTGCGCTTTTAAAAATCCTTATACGACGGCAAATACGTGAAAATAAATTCCAATATGGTGGTGCTGGCGGTCGTGATATTGCAAATAATTGTGACAACGAATAAAATACTCCATTTTGCTGTATCAGTGATGTGCAAAAATGAAATGTCAAACGAAAAAAAAACGAGGTTGCCACCTTGAGTAATACCAAATGGTAATCAGGGTTGCATTTTTGTTCCCATAAATGCACACATGGGATATCTCCACACATAATAATGAAATACAAATGAGGAAAAAAAAAAGAATAAAACGAAACACAACGGATCAAACACTTAATAAAACCACCACAAATGCAAAACAATTTTCGACAAAACATAAAAGGAATTTAAACGAAAATCTACAGGGCAGATAGGCCAATTCAACCTAAAAAAAAAAATCCATCGCAAATTACGATTAATTTAGCATCACTGCTCACAACTCAATTCGACATCACTACATGCAACTATGAACTACGATCTGCTGCCACTGACACACACAAAACCCAAAGAGAACATTCAACATTTAACAACAGAACAAGCAACATGAAGCCAAACATATACTATGTTTATAACGACAGCGACGACGAGGGAGAATATGACCCGATTGTAATATCGAGCGAGGAGGAGGAGGAAGTAAACGACCAGGAGTACACCGAAGATGCGGAGGAGGAACTCAGACAACACAGTATCGATTCCGATGAAGACACTATCCCGTACATTCGACCGGAAAGAAGTGCGCCGGCGGACGACAGTCACTACTCCATACCCGATAGTGAACCAGAAGAAACAGGGGAAGAAGTGTTGAATTGGAGGTTGGCCATCGAGATCGACCGACAGCTGTACAGAACGCCAGAATTCTATCAGCTGGCTTCCAACGTACGATCGGTGCTGACGGTATATCAGCAAGGCGAGGGTGAGGCACCCACGGAACCGCTAGTGGTGGAATGGATCGGGGAAGAGGAGTCCAGCAGCAAATTTCTGTCTCTCCAAACGGAGGCAGCAGATCTGGAGGAGATATTGGTAACGCTGCAGTCAACAAATCCCGACAGCGTACTGGAGCCAATTCAACCTATCGAGGCCAGAGTCACGCAACGACCAGGGGAAACACTCTGCTGGCCGGAGGCTCTCCAAGAGGAGCTGGATGCGGTGCTCAAGTGTCGTTCAGACGCCTGATTGACGGTACAAATTACCAGGTGCGGATAAGTAGGACCGGTCAAGTGAGAGTCATCGTCACGCACCCCTTGTAAAGGGGGGGTGTGAGGACGGAATTTGTGGCCAAATTGCGCCACACAAATATATGTCTGTGATTTGTAAAAAAACTGAATTGTGATACTGAAATTAAATATTAAATAAAAAAAAGACTGAATTACCAAAAGAAAGCACATTAACACATTTTTACAATAACAAATCTCCCACAAGATATAGGCCGTTATACAAAAGCGCAGGTGCAGGTGGCGCCACAAACAACAATACATTCTACCGCTATTCACGGCGCTGGCGGAGAAGTGAAAACAATAATGGGAAACTACAACTACTTGAAGACCCAGACAACACTTCTCTTTAATCGCATATTTAGTGAGAAAGTTTTACTTCTCTTTATCTCTAAGTGAGAATGCTAACTTCTCTTTAACCGCATACTATATTTAATGGGAACAATTAATGAGAATGCTTCCTTCTTTCTAATCGTATTGGAGAATAATTATAACTAGATAGACTAAAAAAAGCACAGACAATTGATTTTAAAGAAAACAGCGTCAAATTATTTCGAAATCCGCGATTTAACTCAAAATACAAGCAGTCTTCTGAGACAAAGTGCTGTAACGACCCCTGGTGAACCGCTGAGCATACTTCGGCCAAAAGTGTCGTTACAGTATAATAAAACCCATATGGACATATGGAATTGAGCTCTGGGGCACTGCCTCTCCCTTCAACGTGGAAAAACGCCAGAGAGTCCAATCTAAAATCCTGAGACAAATTGCCAAAAACACTAACATCCACAGAGACCTGAATATACTGGAAGTCAAAGACGAAATCCCGAAATTTAAAATGAAGTACAAGCAGAAGCTCATGTTTCACCCTAACATTCTAGCTAGAAAACTGCTAAGACCGTAGAATCCCTCACGTCTTAAGCGAAACTAATTTATTACCCTATATTAGCTACGAAAACACATCATGCCCAACTCAATGGACAAATGGCAAAACTCAATATATAAATAGAATTAAGTGAAATTTTTTATTGAAAACCTTTTTGAATTATTATTGTTAGATCTAAAAAAACTATTTGGATGATTCAATCATCATTGACATATGAAGAGTTGGAGACTACAATGGTGGAAATCGAGGCAATCCAACATTCTTGCCCATTAACCCCAATGTCAACAAGTCCAAACGACCTCAGCGCCCTAACTCCTGCACATTTCCTGATTTGCGAACCCCTGACATCACAAATTGATACGGCTGCGGCACCACGCAAGGCTTCGTTGCTGATAAGGTGGAAATTAGTATCACACATAAAACATGAAAAAATAGCAATCAGACAATGCACAGCCGGGGATGATGGTGATAATTTAAGAAGATAACTGTACATCTCTTGAATGGCAGTTGGGTAGAATAGTGAAGACCTACACGGGTAGTGACAACGCTGTTCGAGTAGCAACCATCCAAACGGCATCTTACATACGGAAGTGTCCAATACATCGACTTGCACCTCTTCCAATACAAGAGCACGCTACTGAAGAAAAAACGAGCACATTGTCTCAACCAAGCGACCACCACGAAAACGCACAAAACTCAACCGGACAGCAATGAGTCAGCATCTAATAAAAGAAGAAAATTATCATCACAGATCAATCTCATGACCATGATGGCAATCTTGTTCGTTTTACCAATAGTGTTGTGCAGTCTCATAAAAATCGAAAAATTTTACCTTCAGCAGGGATTCATGTTGGATCCATTAACGTTATTATGAGCGAATGGAATATAATCACTTACTATGATCTACTGCCACAGATGACGGAAATTCAATCTCTCGAGAACGGTACAAAATTAATGCATAAGTGGTGCGTCAACAACTTTGGCGAAAAACACTCTGTGAGGATCTGTTTACAATTCCAACATACCGAATCCGAACTCCGCCTGTCCAAAAATGCAGCTAGAGTATAATCTTTATAAGAAAGGTTCTTTTCGATAGTGCTGACGACACAATGCAGCGCCGTTTCCACACTCATAACCTTAGTACAGGCATGCTGTGCCGATGATATATCACAAGGTCTCAGCATGCTAGGAATATAAGGTGCGTTTCATATTTATAAGGTCACCTTAAATTTTGAAATACTGCGAATACAATGGATAATTTCTTTTAAAATGTTCATAAAAACTGATCTACACTAAAAGTACTCTCTGAATATGCTGTAGTTGTTGTTGGAGTTTTGTTGTTGTTGAAACTAAACTTTTTTTTTATATTTTACGAGTTTCATATTTATAAGGTCACTTTGAAAAAATTGGAAATTTTGTTCTCAAACATGAGAACCGGTAAAAGTTATTTTTGTAAGTGATCGCCTTGATTTCGAATGACATTAAAAACACTAGTTTACTGCATGTAGTAAATATAAAATTGCAGCATAGTTTCCATATGCATAAACAAAAAAAAATAGTAAAATCTGTAACAAAAATTTGAGTTTGTGTTACACTTTCTGACAGATGCTCTGTTTTTTGCATGTCCTTAAATAAGATTAAGCTGGCCTGGTCCTTAATTCTTCGTGCAAAAATACGGATGAATTTTTTAGACAATGAAGGAAACGCATCGATAAAACTGCATGCTTCTGTGTGCAATGTTTTGAAGTCTAAATCAATCTGAAGGAAAAACTCGTAAGCACACTATAAATTATTCAGTGAAGCAAAATTACCAATTTAAAGCCAAGAGGACTTTTATAATGTTGCTATTTTTTGAATATTTCATCAGATGAACGAGATTACGAAATGGATGCGTCTCAATTTCACCCGAAGTGAGTATGCGAGTATGGCATCCAAATTTCTCTGAACCTCATCCATATCTGCAAATTTATAATTTATTACAACTTCCAAAAGAGGAATTGAATTTGATTTTAGTGTATTTGCTTGGAAATGTACTGAAAAATTACTATGGTTTTATACTCCATACTACCCGGTACTTTTGTGAATACTCGATACCCTTTTATTTAAAATTTCGATTCTATTCCATTTCCATTTTAATGCATTTTATTTTTGCCGTGGTTCTTAAAAGGTGGGGTGTTTAAAAATGAAAGGCGACACAGGGGTTTATTTTGGGGGGTTTCACAATTTTGGTTTTAATTCGTTATTCAAATTCACAATTTTAGGGTTTCAAGTCACTGTTTAGTATAAATTCAGTGTTTAATGTAAATTCAATGTTTAATGTAAATTCAGTGTTTAATGTAAATTTAGTGTTTCGTGTAAATTTAGTGTTTAATGTAAATTTAGTGTTTCATGTAAATTTAGTGTTTCATGTAAATTCAGCGTTTATATGTTTGCGTATAATTGTTGTTGCGTAGTTGTTCTTATTTATGGTGTCTTCTGAGTGTTTGATTGTTGTCTTCTTTGTGGGTGGGTTTGAAGTGATGCTGTTGCTGCTGATGCTGTCGATCGAAAGAAAAGTGATTGTTTCCTCCTTCTAAAGCCGACCGCCTGTCTGCTTTCTGTTTGCATGCGGTGAGAGGAAATACATGAAGATTTTTTGTGGAACTTGAGGAGAGCGGATCTGTTCATCACGGTAGTTGTCTAGCGTGTGAACATCCCGCCCACCTTGCAAGATCTGCAATTAGAAAATATGTTATTAGGGTCTCAAAATAATAATTGAAAGTTAAGGGGCAACAGCCGTTGGAAATATATGGATCATTTATAGTTAGGGTAAATTTTATGAGATCATACTTATGAAGTGGTTGGTCCGGATAGAACCCAACCAAACTCTGTACTTTGTGCCACGGCCATACCATTGGCACTTTTTACTATAGAACCCTTCAATAACTGTGCGTACACGTCAGCTGCCAGCTCATTTTCAACCAGCTTCGTTGACGTAAATTGTGGGTCTCTAGCCGGCATTGTTCTGCTAAGTCAGCCGAGATGATGGAGTTCGGCCTGCAAGGGTTAAGTAGCGCCCGCACATTTGTCCATTCTCCTTTGTGTCGTATTTGGATGGAGGTCGTCGGCAATAGGGTCTGCTTTGGCAAAGAAGGGGCCGCTTTAGAGTGTTTACCGGTAAACCGCTCTCCCGTATGTATGGCGTCCAGCAGCCGTGGATGACCATGCAAAGTTGTGTGATGCTTCCGTGAACACACCGCACATGTTGCCTTTCTGGTGGAATTGGAAGCCCTATGTGACCGGGCCAAACAATTGACACAGTAGTGCATTTTTAGCACCGTTTCGTATTTGTCGGTGAGATTCATCTCTACGAAACGGAAGCATGTCAACAACCGGTGGGCTTTGTGACAAAGGCCACATGCTACATGTCGACCCTTCATGCTCCTTTTTGACGTGGTGGACTGATCATCCCGGGCAGGCTGCCGGAACCTATCAAGCCGTTGTTGTAAACGGGAGCGTGTCGCTTCCTCCGGTTTGCGGGTTTTGTTTAAACTCCCTTTCGGAAGATGCTGGGGTCGGTGGGTAGAGCGGCGCGGGGGCGAGTCGGCTACGGCTCTTCGGCAGTGACAGGGTGCTTTTGTGGATGGTTTGTTTCGAGTCATAGCTGAAAGTATATTGGGTTAGAAAGAGGGTTAGTAATAAATAAATTTTAGCATGTATAGCTTAATTAGAAAACTACAACTTTTGTAATGTCGCCATGAGCTGGGTCTGCTGTTTCTTCTTGTGTAACACGCATATTTTACAATTCTGGATAGTGTATTTTATGAGTGTTTTTAATTTTGGTACCCAAAATTCTGTCCTCATAACCCGTAGGACTACTTGGTTTCCCCCATGAAGGGTGACTAAATGGGTCATTATGGTCAAGAGTCGTGAAAATCTGCTGTGGTATGGTAACAGAATAGGATGACATTCATTATACTAGAGTCCAGTGGTATTGGCTAATCGTCCGTTCGCTCGTATAATTCCATTTGAGCCGAGGAATGGGGTCATTGTGAGCAATGTACTCTTTCGAGATATTTGGGTCTTTTTATTCAAGCTGTCATACTCATCGGAGAAGTATCGCTTCTGACATATCAGAATCAGTCGTTCTCTCATCATTTTTATCTCGTTAGAGGATACATTAACTGTGCTGTAAGACTCTGTAAAGTGTGAGGGTCTGGTACGACGACACAATCGCATGACATACGACAATACACGCAGTGCTCGCGGTAACGAGGAAAATCGGTCTAACACATCAGTTTGATCTTGTACTGTAGCCACGAAACACTTCTTCTGCTCGGGTATGAGAGGGGAGGGTGCATTTTGAATTATTTTGGGTTTGGTAGTTTGGTGGTTCGACCAGTCATCCTGTGGTTCTCGCAGCCAGTCTGGTCCGTGCCACCGTAGAGGATGGTTTTGGAGTCCAGTTGGATTACAGCCCCGACTGGCAACATCGGCCGGATTGTCCTCAGTGTCGACGTATTACCAATGATCCGTGCCAACCTTTTCAACGATAGTCGAGATACGATTCGCGACGAACGTCGTCCATGTGCAAGGTGGTTTCTTCAAACATGCTAGCACGATAGTGGAATCGGTCCAAAAGTGAACTTGGTATTGGGTCAAATTCAGTTGACGTAAAAGGGTGTCTGCCATGTCAGCTAAAAGTACAGCTCCGCAAAGTTCTAAGCGAGCAAGTGAAATGGTTTTTACAGGAGCCACTCACGTCTTCGCGAAGACTAGGGTCGAGAAGATCTGTCCATCGGGGTGTGTAACACGCATATAAAATGCTGCGGCATATGCCTTTTCGGAAGCGTCACTAAACCCATGAAATTCAATGCTACCTGCGGGTGAATACTGAGTCCACCGGGGTATTTCAATTTGATTGATAGATTCATAATCAGCAACAAACTGACTCCATTTGTGGAGGGTCAGGGCTTTTAGCGATTCATCCCAATCCGTTTTGTCTAACCATGCTTGTTGCATGATGATTTTTGCGCTTACTACCACGGGTGCTAACCAGCCAGCGGGGTCACTGGCTGGTTAGCACCCGTGGAACTGAAAAGAAAAACAAATCCCGCTTTGCGTTCCAGCAAATCCCTAGGGTTTTGGCATTACAGGCCTCAGACAAATTTAAAAAACCTTCATCTAATAAATACTCTTTTGTGTGTTAGAAGTTCGGGTGTGTTGGCTGTCCAAAAAAAAAATCCTGCTGAATCCAGTGTAGTCGTCAATTCTTCCGGGCCTTCTGCGCGTCTGGTATGGTATGGTCACCGGCCAGCACGTCATCTACGTACATATATACGGAGAGAAATGTTGGCTCATGATTTACGATTATGGAGTCCATAAAATTATTGTTACTTAATTACTAACTATAATCATTAATTGTGAATATTAGTCACAAATTATGCAAATTCATACATAAACTATGCATATGGATTGTGAATACATTATGATTAAGGTTTATGAATTTCGCGATTTATTTTATTATTCTTGAAGAATAATTGATGATTAACTAGGTCATGAAACTGCACGTGTTATCATGAATTATGAGTAACTAGGTTGATTGTCATGAATTGCTGAGCAATATACAATACATTTAGACGCTTTTACAATAATGCCAGGGTAGCCGAATCGGTTAGGCGTCCGGACTGGAGAGGATGATGTCGGTTCGAATTCCGGGAAAACTGAATTTGTGAAAAAGTTATTACAAATTATTCTAAGCAAGTTGGCAAATAAAAAAGTAAAATTAAATAAATAATTAAGTAAAAAATTAGCAAATAAAAAAAATTTGAATTTATTTAATTGGAAATATGTGCTCAAATTATTATTACGAATGATTTATTTATTCTCACCTAAGCTTAAAATTATGAATTTTTAATCATAATTTATGATTTTTGTTTGCACAATTTATTCCATCTGGTCATTGATTATGTCAAAAGGGAAAATAATAATTCATGGTTAAGTGGAACAAATCAAGCAAACACAAATCACAAACTATGATTTTCACTTTTAACAGTTCTTATGATTAAGAATTCTTGATTATTGACTTCTAATTATTGGATCAATATCGTGACTAATTTTTACTTAATTGATTCCTATAACGCATGATTTCAGCAAGCATTTCCCTCCGTGTAGCTGCTCAATATTTCTGAAGCACGCGGGTGAGTGATGCGTATTTCTTCCGCTAGTTGGTGAAGGATTGCTAAATACGGTGCACAGTTAACTTCAAAGGTGACAGTCTGCAACTCGTACTCTTGGATGGGGGCGTTGATATTCTGTCTGAAGAGTAGTCTTTGGTAAGGTGTGTGGGTCGGGGTCAAACGAATTTGCCGATACATTTTTTGAATATCGGCGTTAAAAATGTATTTATAAAACCTCCACTTGGTTATGAGCAAGACTAAATCCTGCTGTAAAATCGGCTCAGGATACAAAATGTCATTGAGGCTTTTTCCATTGGATGTGTGACTTGACGCGTTGAACACCACACGAACCTTGGTGGTCACACGATCAGGTTTTATGATGGCGTGATGGGGCAAATAATACGAAGATGTTGGGTCCTGTTTTGTGGAATGGGGCGGTACCAATTTCATATGACCAAGATCAATATATTCTTGAAGTACCTGGTCATAATCTGCCTTGAGTTGGGGTCTTTTTAAGAGAGAATTTTCGTTCCTTAGATATTGCGCCATTGCAATATGCCTGGAATTTCCAAGGGTGGTGGGTTCTTTTTTTTTGAAGGGTAGGGTGACTATGTACCGTCCATCATCATCACGTTGCGTTGTAGTCCGAAAATTTTCCTCACAAAACTTGTCGGTCTTCAATGGGTTCTTTGGGCTTTCTTCGATTTCCCAAAAGCGGGTCAACAACTTATCTAGGGTCACTGTGTTTAGGAAAGATACAATCTTGTTGGGTCGATAGGATTGTGGTACCTGGTCCTGTGATTATCCAGCCAAATTCAGTTTCTTGTGCCAACAATGTGCCAAGAACGTTTTTCCTAACACCGTTACAAATTATTTGTGGGTACAAATCGCTGCCAATGATCATGTCAAGGGGTCGGGTTTGGTAGAACTGGGTATCTGCTAATTCCAGATCTCCAAGATTTTCTAATAGGGTAGGGTCAATTCCTTACGTTGGCAACTCTGACGTTAAAGTTTTCAACACCAGGGCTTGGGTCGTTACTTTAAACTGAGACTTTAGTTTAGTACTCAGAGTAATCGAACAAGTTGTTAATTGGTTAGCTGATATGGTTTGATTTAAACCTGAAACTTGCGCTATTATCGGTTGAGTCGGCAGTTCCAGTTTTCGCCTTAATTGGTCCGAAATAAATGTTGCTTCGGAACCAGAATCGATTAAAGCCCTTGCCAAAAATTGAGAACCTTGGTGTTCTACTTTTACCATCGCTGTTCCTAGCAGGATATTTTTTACCTGGGTTAAGGGTGGGTTTCGACTAGTGGACTGTAATGAAGTGTTAAACGCCTGCCTAGAAGTAGATGGCTTATCATCATTCTGATTTTGGGTCGCTGTTGATTCTTGGGTTGGCCTATGTAATAGAGAGTTGTGTCTCTTCTTACAGAATCTACAACCAAATTTACTTTTGCAGTTTTGTATGCTATGTGAAATGGCTAAACAATTAAAACAACATCCTGCTTTTTTTACTGCCTCTTGTCTCTCTTCTTAATTCATGGCAATGAACCTGGGGCATTCTAATTCAAATTTTTTCTTAGAGGGTTCTGGGTCAGATCGGGTATTTGCTTTACTTTGCATGGGAGCTTTTGGTTTTTTCTGGGGCTGGGTTACATTAACATGAAAAGATTTAACTCGTTTTTCACTTAAGTTATTGGGTCCCTGCTTACTAATGGCTCCTTGATGAAAGGGCTTCATTGCTGAGGCTTTGATGTCTCCTACTGATTCTAGGGTCTTATATTTTTGTGTCAAGTACAAATCAAGTTGATTCCACGTTGGAACTTTCGCACTATCAGTAAGAGTTTTTCGAAATCCTCTAAAATTTCTTTGCGTAATTTGGTAGAACACATGTACACCAGGATAGGGTCCCAAGTGCTTGTGTCCACCTCTAATTGATCTAATAAATGAAAATGCAGTTGTTAATGGATCTTTGCAGTTTTTTTATTAGAGCTCCTGATGACGTAAAGACTTGGGGCAAATTTAACAGAGTCCTAAGCTGTGCATTGATCTGCATTCGCCTATTTTCGTATTGGTCTATGAGGTTCTTCCATGCCAAGGGAAAACCATCTGTTCAAAATACTTATGAACACTTTTACATTTCAAATATTATCTATAATTATCGCTAGTAATAAAAAATGTCAAACAGAAGATGTTTCTCACACATCATAATCTATGTTTAGTAACACTCAGTTTGAGTTGAGGCTGTGTGGCCATTTACAATTCTAATGTATTCTATTATTATCGCTATTTAGAAAAGTACACACACAAGTAATAAATAGTTTATAGCCTATGCGGGGACGCTTATCGTGCCTCTGCTGATAATATTCTAATTCTGTCTAGTTTTAAGTGCATTTTTGTGCCTATATATTTAGGTGTTTTATTAAAATAAAATCAGTACCTTACAAATACTCAAACGACGCGAACATCAGTTCGTACACCATCATTTGAAAGAGGGGCTGTTGTAACTATATCCAACGCTTCACCTTGGGTCTTCTGGGTCAAATATAACAACTTCTCCATTGGAGTCAAGCGTGGGTTGTTTATGTACAATGCTGTGAACATGTCTCTGAACGTTGCCCATTTTACATAGTCTCCATGAAAAACTTCCATGTCACATGGGAGGCGAACAGCCAGGAAAGAATTGGCAAGAGGTGTAGAACCGGGGGTTGTTTGTTCGGGTAACTTGCTAATCGATGACACCGACTCCACTAAGGCGATCTAGCAAGCAATTCATACCTCTCCCGTACGCATTGAACACCTTCCGATATTTACTTTTTAACCTAACCTGGTCCACCGTCTCCTCGGGTTTTTCTCCTTGGGGTATTGCTCGCACCACATCAAATGCTGCCTTGGCCTTTTGGAACATACATTCCAGCTCCGTTATTTCTATTTTTAGGGTTACGACAGTTGGATTCGGTATGGGGTTTTCAGTACATTGAGTCTCGAACTCCAAGACGTCGTTCGCAAACCGCTCAAAGTTTGCGGTGGCCAGAGTCTGTTGCGACATTTTTTTTTTTTTGCTTTTAAAGGTTGGTTTTGGGGGGCTGTGGGGTTCACAAAATCAATGTTCTAACCAACGAAAAAATGTAAAGGTGAAAAAAAACCCAAATTGCACGCAAACGGGTCCGATCAAGGGGCTAATGTAAACGATATTTTACAATGGTTCTTTAAACTGTTGCAATAACATACCATAAGTGTTCTATACCATAGAACACTTACTTGCCGCGGGTCTTACTTCAAGAAACGAAAAAATTCAAATTTGTCCAAATTAACTTTCCTTTAGAAAATGTTTCTTTGAAAGAAACCTTTGTGCAAAATTAAAAATTTCCAACACAAAAAAAAATTTTTTAAACGGTGTAAAAAAAAAAAGAAATTTCTTTGAGTGGGTTTTAATTTAAATAAATAAATTTTCCGGGTGGGTCTTTCCCAAAACTTTTTTTAAAGTCTTTAAAAAAATCAAATTTATTTATTTTTTAATTTTATTTTTTCAATAAAATTTTCATGGTGGGTTTTTTCGAAACTTTTATTTGAAAAATTAAAATTTATTTATTTTTGGGTGGGTCAAAATAAAATTTATTTATTTTGTAAATTTATTTTCAAATAAAATTTTCGGGTGGGTCGTTTTTTAAAACTTTTATTTAAAATATAACAAATACTTATTTGTAAATTAATTGTTTTTTAATTTAAAAAATTCACAAAAAAAAAAAATTTTAACAAATTTTAGAAATAATTTTGGTTGGCTCACTTCTTTTTTCTTTATATTTATAGCGAACAATCTGGCCTTGATACCGCACTTAGGGTCGCTAACTATATAACAGTTGAAATCCCATTTTAACCGTCAAAAAGTGCGGGTCAATCACCATATAAAAATTTATATATGCACAAAAGAGTAAATGAACCAAAATATATAACCAAAGACTCACTCAGCTGAATTTTTTTCTTCGTGTTTGTGTGTATGTATATCGTTGCTGCTTGGTGTCTTATCACCGCTGCTAACTGCTGTAGCTGTTTTGTGATGTCTCGTTCTCTGGTTCTAGTTTTTCTATGTGCTTTTTTTCTCGTTTGGCTTACGTTTCCTTTTTTGTTAGTGCAATTTTTTTGTTACAATTTTTAAACTTTTTTACTTAAATTTTTGCCTTTTTATACTTTTTAGACTTTTTTATTTAAAATTTTAGCCTCTTTTATTTAAATTTTTAGCCTCCTTTATTTAAATTTTTTAGCCTTTTTTATTTAAACTTTTAGCATCTTTTAAACGGTTTTTTTCGATTCAAGAATTTTTGTTATATCATACCATACCATACATACCATACAAAAACTAAAAATACATCCAATTCCGCATTCACGAGCCAGAACTAGTTGAAATCCGTTCAAAATTTACTGAAGTATTTCATTTTTAGCTGGAGCATTTTTGCTGATTTGCGTACACCGATTGAAGCGTCTATTTCTCTTCTTTTCAACAAGCTATATTTATTGCATATCAGTTTTACGATTCTAAAGTTATCATTAACACCGACAAAAATTGGTTTTTCTCTACTAACTTCTGATTTTTGGGATGTAATAAAAATTCCTGGTATGCAGTTGTAATTTTTTTGGACTGACCTACAACGTGTAATAGGCGCCCCAAGTTCTGGGCGACTGCAACGCAGTGTTATTTGTGTTGCCATTTTATTGTTGTCTAAGCGCACTTAGACTTATTATTGAATTACTACATTTTTCTACTTTTGTGAATTATCCTACTACTATATTTATACTTTTGTGAATTAGATATATTAACTAAATATGTGGCAACCCTGAAGTGGAGACTTCGCTTCTACGTTTCTGTAAAGGGTTAGTCGGTCAGTAGGTTATATCGAAAAGACACTCTCTTCCCGACTGCTCAACTACGCACATCTCTGTGCAAAGCTCTTACTTATATAAAATTCTTTGTGAGTTTGTAGGTTTGTAGGTTTGTAGGTTTGTATGTATGTATGTTTGTTCCCTTATAACTCAAGAAATACTTTACCGATTTTAATGAAACACATACCAAAATGTAGGTAATTTCATTGATCTCATCATAGGCTATATGCCATTTCATTAAATTTGGGCGTTCGAGGTGGGCGTGGCAAATATTATTCTAAAAGGCTATAATTTATGCAGTGTTTAACCGATTTCGCTGAAATTGTATATGTGATTTTGGGGGATGAATGGGTAGCATGTTGATTCTGAAAATTTGCGGCTGCTCACTGCCACGCCCTAAAATTTACTTTGTGGGTTTTTCTGTACTATTTTTCAGAACCAAAAATGCAAAAAAACTATAATAAATAAAATAAAACAAGAGAGCAGTGCCAACGTTACATTGGGCTGATCCAAAGTTATTTCCATTTATATATTCAGTTCTCTCTGAAAAATTTTTTCCATTTTATTTCCATTTATATATTAATTTCTCGCCGCAAAATTTTTTACAATTTTATTAATATTCCCTATATTAAATAAAATCAATAAAATAGCAGTACCAACGTTACATTGGGCTGACCCAAAAATTTATTTCCGTTTATATAGTTGGTTTTCTCGGCAAATTTACAATTTTATTTAGAGCAGTGCTCTAAATTGGGCTGATCCAAAAGTTATTTCCATTTATATATTAATTTCTCTCCGCAAAATTTTTTTCAATTTTATTAATGTTCCCTATATTAAAGAAAATCAAATAGAAGAGCAGTTATATTGGGCTGACCCAAAAATTTGTTTCCGCTTATATACTTGGTTTTCTCTGCAAATTTACAATTTTATTTATATTCCCTATATAATAAATAAAATAAAATAAGAGAGCAGTGCCAACGTTACATTGGGCTGACCCAAAATTTATTTCCATTTATATATTCAGTTCTCTCTGACGAATTTTTTCCATTTATATATAAATTTCTCTCCGCAAATTTTTTTACAATTTTATTAATATACCCTATATTAAATAAAATCAATAGAAGAGCAGTACCAACGTTACATTGGGCTGACTTAAAATTTATTTCCGTTTATATACTTGGTTTTCTCAGCAAATTTACAATTTTATTTATATTCCCCTATATAATAAATAAAATAAAACAAGAGAGCAGTGCCATCGTTACATTGGGCTGATCCAAAGTTATTTCCATTTATATATTCAGTTCTCTCTGAAAATTTTTTTACAATTTTATTAATATTCCCTATATTAAAGAAAATCAAATAGATGAGCAGTACCAACGTTAGATTGGGCTGACCCAAAAATTTATTTCCGTTTATATACTTGGTTTTCTTGTCAAATTTACAATTTATTTATATTCCCTATATAATAAATAAAATAAAATAAGAGAGCAGTGCCAACGTTACATTGGGCTGACCCGAAAATTCCGTTTGTATACAAATTTCTGGTCGTTTTGATACAGTCGATTGTCCTAAATATTTGCTACCCAGCTTTTATTTTTTTGCTCAACACATAATTTGTTTTCCCGCAATGTGAATCCGCTGAACCACCGTTTAAAATGACTGACGCTTCAGATGTAAAGAATTTACCTAAAATTTCCATTGAGATTGACTCTGAAAATGGTACTGATTCCGCTAAAACACCTCTCGCCAGTTCTTTCGAGTTTCCAAAAAATGACGAACAACCCAAGTCGAGCACGAAGCCCAAAAAGACATCAAAAACATAATGATCCCTCGATGTCCGAATTCATATTCGAAACCGATAACATAGTATATTTTTGTACAAGGTTCTCTTCACTCTCTTTGGACGGATTAACTGAATCCATGTTGAAGGTCAAACTCAGGGATATTGATCAACAGTATTCATGCCTAAAAGAAGCTTATAGACAGATTTATATGACGGCCGAGGGAGAGTTTACCGTAGGATTCAAATTATCAGCGAGAGCCAAATTTGAAACTTGTCAGGAAAGAGTTCACACTTGCCAGGCCCAAATTGAGGATCTGTTGGACATGAAAAAACCTCGCACAAAAGAAAAGCCCGACACAGCCACGGGAGACAATTTTGGATCTGTCACAGAAAATTCCAACTCCTCCGGTATTTGTTTACAGCTCCCCACTTGTGACACAGAAGTTTTCTCAGCAGGGTACGAAGAATGGCCGTCGTTCCGGGACATGTTTACAGCTGTCTATATCCGCCACCCAAAATTATCTCCAGCACAGAAGTTGTATCACCTCCGATACAATACGAATGGAAAGGCTGGGGATATCGTAAAACAGTATACCCTAAGTGATGAAAACTTCGCGCTCGCTTGAAACGCCCTCAAGTCCCAATATGAAAACAAACGAATTCTGGTAGACAGGCAGGTAAAGACGCTGCTCAATCTGTCTGCTGTTACCAGTGAACACAGTGAAGCGCTCCAAAGGCTCCAATCCTCTATTAACAATTCTCTATCCGTTTTATCTTCTCAAAATATTTCGACAGAGACCTGGCATCCAATTTTGGTTTATATTTGTTCCTCTAAATTACCTGAAGAATCACTCTCCCTGTGGGAACAGTCCCTAACATCTCGTAAAGATCTTCCTTCCTGGTCACAGATGGATACATTTCTCACAAGCAGATATGAGGTGGTAGAAAGACTTAACGCTATTCGCCCAAATAAATTGAAATCTTATAACCCATATTCCAATTCACCTCAGAACAAGGGGATGGACAGAACAGAGAATTTCTTGGCAGAAAATAGTCTCACATATGCATGTCCACTCTGCAAAAGAAATCATGTATTGAAAGTTTGCGACAAATTTAAAAGGAAGTCTGTTAGGGATAGGATAACTCTCGTGCGCAATTTCATTCTTTGTGAAAACTGCCTCGCGATTAGTCATCTCAAACAAGAGTGCAAGAGCAGTTATACGTGTTTTCATTGCCAGCAGAAGCATCACACGTTGCTTCATCCTATATCTGACAATGACCCGAATCATTATCAGAATCATTCTCCAACTCTTTCTTCCCGGACGACACCAGAAGTTCCCACAATCAGGAATAAAAACGAAGGAGCGAGAAATTCTCAACTAGATGAACAACCCGCTTCATCAGGCCAAGTACAAGCTCTTTTTACCACTAACAAAGAAAGTACTTTACTCCCTACCGCTTTGATTTCCATATATCACCATGGCGAACTACACACAGTTCGAGCCCTATAAATCAAGGTTCTCAACGGACATTTCTTGCTATGAAGGTTCAAAATCGTCTGAAGCTTCCCTTCGAAAGAGTGCAGTTTGAAATCTCAGGCATGGGTAGGGAAATCATCCAAAATGCAAATAGAATGTGTTCCTTAACGCTAGTAGCTCCTAAAACGAAGCGCAAAATTGTATCTCAAGCAATTGTCCTCCCTCAAATGACAAAATTACTCCCTTCCTTCAGTATCTGTCCCAAGAATTAGTTTTGTCCCCTCTCAAATCGACATGATCATATGAAGTGATTTATTACCCCAAATCCTTCTGGAAGGAATACGGAAAAACATATATGGAAAGCTTCTCGCACAGCAAACTACATTTGGCTGGATTTTAAGTGGTCCTCTCACCAACGAAGTGTCTTCTTTCTCGACACAAGTTGAAGAAGTTTCTAACGAACGTCTCAGTACCCAATTGCAACAATTTTGGGAGCAAGAAGAGCTTCACCAACCCACCCCTATTTCAAAAGAGGATAAGTTCTGCGAAGAATATTATCACAAAACAACCATTCGCAGGTCTGACGGGAGATATGTAGTTAGGTTATAATTCAAGGCTAGCTTCCCTACTACTGAGGCCTTAGGTCATTTCCGAACTTTTGCCTTTAAACAGTTGATAAGCATGGAGAAAACCTTGTCAAAAAAGGGTGATCTCAAATCCGTTTATGATGAGGTTCTCGCTGAGTACCTCTTGCTTGACTACATGCAACTCACAGAACCCCAAGAAATTGTGTCAAATGGAAAATACTTATCATATTACTAACCGCATTACGCGGTAGTGAGACCAGAAAAAACCACTACGAAGGTGCGCGTCGTTTTCAACGCGTCGAGACGAAGCACTTCTGGTAAGTCGCTCAATGATGTACTACATGTCGGTCCCACGTTACAGCCTGATCTCATGGTTCTCATTCACAAGTGGCGGCTATATGAATTTGTTTTTAATGGAGATGTAGAAAAAATGTATAGGCAAATCCTCGTACACGAAGACGACCAAGACTACCAAAGAATACTATTTCGCGACGCGCACAGTTCAAAAATGCAGGACTTCAAACTAAAAACAGTGACTTTTGGAGTTAATTGTGCCCCTTATTTAGCCATTCGAACGCTTCACCAATTGGCTGATGACACAAAGAATATTTACCCTCTAGCTACTAAAGTTTTGATGGAAGATACCTACGTTGACGATATTCTCTCCGGTACCCACACGATTTCCACTGCAATTGCATCCCTTTCTTAAGTTACTCAGGCTCTCAACTCGGCAGGATTCCCGCTAAAAAAAATAACCTCAAATCATCCAAAAATCTTGGAAAAAATTCCAACAGCAGATCTTCTTGAGTCCGATTTTCTGGAGTTTGAAGGTGCCAGTTCCACTAAAACCCTGGGCATAGGCTGGAATGCTTTAACCGATACATTTTTTTATTCGATCCAACCTATCGCTCAATCCTCTGCCATCACAAAGAGACAAATTCTTTCTTACGTCGCGAAACTATTTGACCCGGCAGGATGGCTTTCGCCAATAATGATTATTGCAAAAATCCTTCTTCAAGCGCTATGGCTGGAGGGCACGGAGTGGGACGAGTGTGTCAAATCAGGATCTCTCATCAAATGGAATACGTTCCTGGAGGGCCTTTCTTATGTTACCCATATCACCATTCCTCGGTGGGTAAAATTCTCTCCCGTGAACAAAGTACAACTTCATGGATTTTGCGATGCTTCTGAGAAGGCGTACTGTGCAGCTCTGTACATACGCAGCGTGGACCCTGATAATGAAGCTTCCTGTCATCTCTTGGTGGCGAAAAGTAAGGTGGCGCCGTTACAGAAAGTAAGTCTCCCACGTTTAGAAATGTGTGGGGCAGTTCTCCTATCCCGCCTGGTGAAAGCTGTACGAGACAACCTCGAAGTGATAGACCGACAGATGTTTTTATGGTCCGATTCTCGGATTACGCTTGCATGGCTGCCAATCGTACGTCTCAAATTATTTCTAATATTGGGAATGCCAATTGGCTCCACGTGGCAGGATGTGATAACCCTGCTGACATCGGAACCCGAGGATCCACTCCCCAAGACCTAGCATCGAATTCACTTTGGTGGAATGGACCGAAATGGCATCTGCGTTCTGAAGAAGCCTGGCCGAATACACCCGTTACCACTCAATCGCCCATAAAACAAAGAAAGACGGACACTTTTCTCTCGGTAGAAGAGCCCACCGATATTCTAGATAGGTTTTCCTCGTTTTCCCGAGCATTGCGGGTTATCGGTTACATTTTTCGATTCCATCACAATAGTCTTGGAAAATCGCGTAGCCAAAATTTGATCTCCGGTTCCCTTTCCCAGGCAGAGGTTACCTTCGTAAAGAAGAGACTAATTTCCCTAGCCCAAGAGAAAAAATATTTTAAGGAGCTTAGTTCTATGACCAAATCGGCCCAATTACACAAAAAAAGCTCATTGTTGAATTTGAACCCATTTCTCGATAAGGACGGTATTATAAGAGCCAATGGAAGATTGGTTCATGCCGCACTAAGCTACAACGAACGTCACCCAATAATCATACCCGAAAATTCTCGATTCAGCGTACTGTATTTAGAGTTTATTCATACTCTGCTCTTGCACGCAGAGCAAAGACTTATGTTCCGAATGGCTCGCCAGGAGTTCTAAATTCCCCGTCTGAAACCCCAAATAAAAAAATGTATATTCCTTTGCAAATCTTGGTACTATCGCAACTAATGGTAGCCCTTCCGCCTGAGCGTTGTAGTCTGTCGATTCCCTTTCTTACGACAGGCATTGATTTCGCGGGTCCCTTTCCGATAAAAGCATACTCTCTTTGAACAGCAACCTTTCTCAAAGGATATGTGGCAGTATTCGTGTGCTTTTCTACAAAGGCGATACACTTAGAACTGTGCTCCGATCTTACCACCGCGGCCTTTCGGGCCGCCTTTGCCAGATTCGTCGGCAGAAGAGGTCTTTCCGCGAAAATCATGTACGACAGTGGGAAAACGTTTATCGGCGCGCAGCGAGCCATCAGCAGAGAGTTGCTGCAATTTTCAAGCGAAGTTGCAGAAGACATTTTGAGCACATATGCTACACAGGGCGTGGAATGGGTTTTTATCCCCCCGACTGCTCCGCACATGGGCGGGCTCTGGGCGTCCGCAGTCAAGAGCTTCAAAACACATTTGAAAAAGACTGTCGGAACGCATATATTCAACTTTGAAGAGTTCTCTACTCTGCTAACCCGCATTGAAGCAGGTCTCAATTCACGTCCTTTGTCGCCTTTATCGCAAGATCCTAACGAATTATTAGCTCTCACTCCAGGTCACTTTCTGCGAGGAGCACCACTTCTGGCACCACCTGAGCCCAACGCCGAGAACCTTTCACTAATATATAGATGGGAGAAGCTGAAAGCGCTCCATCATCAGTTCAGCCGAAGATGGTAGGAAGAGTACCTGAAGGAACTGCATAAACTGTACAAATGGCATCATCCCCAGAAGGAAGTCGAGGAAGGCCAATTCGTCGTCATCAAAGACGACCTGCTACCTCCCACTGAGTGGCGGCTGGGACGGATAGTACAGCTTCATCGTGGGCCCGACAATCATATACGGGTGGTAGACGTTCGTACTCAGACGGGGGTTCTCAAGCGGCCTATAGTAAAGTTGTGTGTTCTGCCCCTCGCGTAGAACACCGACACACGTTAAACTCTCATTGTTTATATTATTCACTTTATGTTATTAAGGCAATCCCTGCCTTCAGCAGTTCCCCTATACTAAAGTTTTCTTTATATTCCAATCCTAGGTCAGCCGATCATCCGTGCCCGCTGTGCCATCGTTACCATGCGCTTCGCTATTGTCGTGGGTTTATAGCCATGGATCCCGATCAGCGATCCGATGCCATGGGCACGCACGGCATCGGATCGCTGCTACAACTGTTTGGCAAGCACCCATGTGACCGGTGCCTGCGATTCAGCCGGCAGCTGCCGACGGTGCGGCCAGGCTCACCACACTATGTTGCACTCCTCAACGAAGACTCGCAAGGTTCCACAGCAGGAGCGAGGCCAAAAGGGGATCCGAGTACTTTTAGTGGAGATAATTTTTTTTGAACTTTTTAAAAGAAATGATTTATCGTATTCGTAGTATTTCCAAATTTGAGGTGACCTTATAAATATGAAACGCACCTTATATATTCTTTAGCAATATCGTTTGTATCATCATTTTCCGATTGCCATGACGTAGATTCAGTTGTGAATGAGTGAGATCGTTTTTGCAGAAGACCGCAGTTCTTCTATGATCGTAATTGGTTAAAATACTTGGAATATATTTTACCCTTTGGAGCTTTGCCAACTTCTTTGCAGAAATACACAGTCTGTAGTAAACAAGACACCAATTATTAGTACTGTCATTTAGAAAGAAACAAAGATACGTACCAGAGAAGAGCGTCGGTGCACCGAAAACCAGTTGGAAGCTACTCGCCAAAACCCAAGTGCAACTCCCAACTCGAATCCGTGTCGACGGATGCCACAAGTGTTCGGTGCTTGTGGATCCGAGTTCGTACGAGTGCACACGAGAAAAAAATAAAATGCTTGTGCCATTCGGCAAAAACTCGAATGACCTGGATCGTCGGATTTACTTGGATAGCTTGCGCATTGAAGTTGCTTGTGTGCGCTTGTGGGTTATTTGAAAAACGGAAAATGTTCGTATTTTGTATGTAGCATTCAATTTGACAATTATTTCGTGAGATATTATAGCTGATTGATTTTATTAAAATATAAACACTTTCATCATTTTTTTAATAACAAAAAAGGAATACAACTTCTTCGTATTCCATTTCACTGCTAAATGATGTTTCAATTGCAATTTTCAAATTACAACTAAACGAAAATATTTTTAGGACATAGAAAATTAGCTGCTTTTGCATATTTTTTTCACAATTGCAGTGGAACCATAAATTTGGGATTTTCCTAAATTCCAAAATTCGCGATTTCAAAAGGGTTAACAAGCTGATCATAACAAATTTTGCACAGTCGTTTCTTTATTAATATATTGCAACAGCAAACGCATTCTTCAACAAACAACAATGAGACAGCAACAAAACAAATTCTTACGCAGCGCGACACATTTGGCATTTGCATATCGCCGCAAGCAGCGCTGTGAATAGGACATCGCGAAAGGAGTTCGTCGCAACTCGACATTTCTCGCTCGTAACAGCGAAGAAAACAAAGCGTAAAAAAGTGTAGGCGCCAGCGGTCGGACAATTTTCTGATCACATTTTTTTGATGCGACTTGTCGCGTTGGTAAAGAGTGCAGTATTTTCATGTCCTGGAATTATGGGAAAAAATGTAAAAGCAGCTAATTTAAAAATTGCAATTCGAACATCGATTATTTGCGCAGTGAATGAACCCCAAAATATTACGAGTACAATTTATAAAATACATAGATACATTCTACATTATAGTAGATAGCTATAGATATTGTTTCTTTACTGAATAGTCAAAGAATTTTTATACAAATAATTAAACAATAGTCTTAGAATAATTTTTTTCTTTATGGACAAATTTTCATGCGTACAAAAAAAACTAAAATTTGGTGCACTGTCTAAAAGTAACTGCATTAATTTAACAAATTTTTTTCTCAGTGGAAAAATTAGCATGTGTCCAATAAATATAAAATTTGTTGCACTTTGTAATGCCAACAACATTATTAAAAACAATTTTTCTATGTGGAAAAATTGTATGTGTACATAAAAATTAAATTTTTTGCACGGTGTAATAGAAAGTAAGCTTTTTAAAACAATTGTTTTTACCATTCCGTAATGAATTCAATATTCTAAAATTTTCCTATACGTCGCACGAAACTTAACAATACAAAATACGAACATTTTCCGTACTGCGCAGTGCGCACTGCTCATTCAACGCAACTTGAGCACACAAGCTATCCAAGTGCTTCCGCCTATCCAGATCATTCGAGTTTTTGACGGATGATGCAAGTGTTCGAGAGCGGCAAGTGGAAGTGGATTCGCAACTTGCTAAAACAGCGGTTAGCTTGCCGGTAGCTTGTGGGCTAAGCTACTCTGCGCTATTCTCTGATACGTACAGAAATTTCTTTCGGAAATAATGTAATTGTTTCATTTGATAGCTCCTCTGCTAAAGAAACAGTCATTTTCATATCTTTTTGTATTAGATAATTAATAACAATATCCATCAGGATCGTTCTGCACTAGACCTGTTCAGAATCGTATGGAGCTTTCTTCAAAATCAGTGCTCGATGGTTTGGTTCCTTTGCATATAAAAATGATGTATGTGAAGTTTCGAGCCAATCGGATAAAGAAAAGTCGGCGCGAAATGCACTTCTTTTTCCCCATACAAAAATGAAAAACATTGTAAATAGTGCTCGGATTTTGAAGACAATTTATATATTAGGTAATTTGGGGTCGCTAATAATTGCAATTCAAATCGAAATTTTCTTATTTTTTAAAATTGCCTGGTAGCTGAAAGCAAGCTTTGATTTTAACATTCTTTTTTTTCTTTAATAGATATGACGTATCTTATTCCACATGTTTTAACCTATTCCAAAAAATTTGTATAGTTTTTTTATAAATATTTTCATTATTATTTTTCTAAATAAAATCAAAGTTCAAATTTTTGATACAAATTTTTTGTTTAGACAGAAAAAATTTAAAAAATTCAAAGGTACAATAACTAAAAGAACCTTTATGTGAAAACTATACAACTTTTTTGGAATCGCTTAAAACATATGGAATAAGATATAAACGATACAAAGGAACCAAACTGGCCCAATCGGACAGTTCCTAAGTTTTTGAACCGGTCTATTTTGCACCCATCATTCAACTCAATGTTCTGATTACGACGTTGAATTAGGGAGATTCCTTGTGTACTTTGCTGTAACAAATCTTCAATAGTGATACGCTTTTTGTTGATTTCTGAAGTTTGTGCTGGTTGATGCACACTATTATTTGTGTCGTCTAGAGACTGAAAACTGAAAACTTGAATTTTCGGGTTAACAACTCTGCGTGCCTTTGTTCTTCTGTAATTATAATGCAAAAATAAATATCAAAGACCAGTAAAATCAAATGTATTTCTAAATATTTTAGCCAAACTTACCTATACATTTTGCATACAAAACTTGTACTCCCCATTTAGTCAAAAGTTCAAACAGCTCCGACAGCTCAATAACAATATCTGCTTCTTTCGATGAAATTTGTGACGAATTGTTGCTCAATACATCAGATTTTTGTGCTTGCAGAATTTGTTCATGACTTTTCTGGATCAGCGGTAATGATGCATTGGAAAGTATTATGTAACGCTTGTGATTCTCCATTTTTGTTATTTTTAACTCAGTGCTTATAAAATTTTTATGATTTGGATTATTACAACAGTTTATTTAAAGAATTTATCAAAATGTACAAATAAAAGTATATTAAAATTTGTTTGTGATAGAACAGAAAAATTAAGTTAGAAATCTTTTTGAAATCGGAATATAAGTCGACCACTTGCAATTCTATGCATATTTAGTGGTGGTCCTCCAAATTCATGAATGTTAAAAAATAAATTATTTTGTCTAACAGTTTCATTTTGATCGGCCTCGAATGAGCAATAATAATCATTAAAACCACTTATTAAAATTTCATCATCAATGACAAAAATACGGTCGCTTCCTTTTAAAACCAAGATTTCAAGAACCTAAAGAGGCAAACTTGCTTTTTTGACATTGTTATGAAATATCCTTTTTTGTAGCATGTTCCCATATCGATACCTTAAAGCACAACCATCCTATGTCCGTTTTCATGAAAATCGAGTTTTTTGGCATTTTTGGAATCCTGAGAAGAAGCTGCATCAGATAGACTATAGGGAATCGGCAATTGAAAAATGAGGAAATAAAAGTCAATTTCCATACAAAACATACCAATTTGAAAACTTGTTTTTCATTTTCTAGAGTTTTGAAAAAATGGACATAGGATGGTTGTGCTTTAAGATATCGATATACGTTATTTGTGAATAGGTTAAAGGATATTCCTTCGATTGCAGCATTATTTGTGTTAGATCGAAACTCGTAATAGTCTTAAATTTGTCGTTTAAAATTAAGTTACTTAAATTATTTGATAATAGGTAGTGAGAATATTTTAACTGGTACAATTTTGCTAAGGTCAGTGTAATATTTTTCCTTGAATTTGTCGCATTTGCATACGATTTGAACTCTTTGTGCTTCGCTTCAAATCTAAAACTCCAGAATTGCTTTGGTGGACCTGATCGTTTAATTATGTTTGCAAGTGATGTTTTGGTTTCAATGAATCGTTAAATAGAAGAAGATACAGTGAGTTATGTTTCCTAATAAGGTTATTAAGCTCAGATATTTTATGGGCTGTAAAACTATTGAGAAGTAAAATAACAATGATTCGAAGCAAACACTTGAAAAACTCCCATACCTCGTCTTCTACAGGTATAAACACGCAGAGAAAAAATATGGTTGGAGCATGATTGCAGAGATCATTCCTTTAATGTTATGATTGTAGCGACCATAGATGGTTGTGATGAAAATACTAATGCTATTTAAATGATTTCCGAGATCATATTATAATTCCAGAGAACATAATATGATTGATTTCAACCATTCTAAAAAACATGATTGTGACAAAAATGTTATGATTGGATATTTAGCAATAGTGATGACTTAATTTTAGGTACTCATTAGGTATTCGACATTGCGTGATATATGTTTTTCAATTTTCAATACGCTATATTCGACATTATTATAAAAAATTTTAATTTCTGGGACAAGAAGTACGCGTAAAAACTGCACTTGGACCTGTTTTTGTCAATGATTATGCAAAAATCAATACAACTTTGAGTATCGATTATCGAATAATTTTAGAAATAACTAATTGATTGGTAAATGTATTCGACAAGTATTATTCGGCACATCACTAACACCATCGTGCGCGGGCGTCCACAAATAAGAAAACAATTACGAATTGTTTTTCAATAATGGTAAGTATTGAAATAAAATTATGTGTATTTATGTGTACATTTTCTCGCAGAAGCATAACAAAAGTGCGAAGTTGCCGCGAACAGCGAAACCCTTCGCACATATTCTATTGTTTGGTGGAGGCGGCGCGGTTTGCCTGATCGCGAGGCACCCCTTCGCACATTTCCTTTTGTTTGGTGCTGGTGCGCAGTTTGCCATTTGCGGCCGCTTCGCGGACTTTTGCTTCGCTTCTGCGCGAAAATGTAGATATGTGAAATGCATAGACTACCTGCGTTCCAATTCGACTCAGCGCAGTCTATGCGCTATCTGCGCTAATTTACGTTTTGTTTATTTAAAATTTTAAGAAATTTTCAGTTCGCAGGTCTTGTTTGCGTCAGCCAGACGTTTCATTTTCGGGATTGACGCAGAGTCGCTGGCTGTGGCGCAAAATACCTGCTGCAGCTGTCCGTGGCTCGATTCGGAAGCTCCGTTCATTTGTGGGTGATGCAGCTAATTTAATTCTACCACGGACACACCTCTATTAGTGTGGTGCTGCTGTTGTCAGCTGGAACATGTGTGATGTCTTTAATATGTGCTTTGATTCGCAAATAGAATTTACTCCTAGGTTATCGCCTAAAACTAGTCCTAATACGAAATTCACTCTTTGCCTTGATCTGAATTGATTATTAAACCATTTGTTTCCATTTCATCAATTAGATGCTTGAGTCACATATCGTATAAAAACTTATTTATATCTGCTGACTTTAGAAAACCACCTACAAAAGTATTTTCTAGCTTTGAATGATTTTCAATCCATGGAAAGTTGTAAAAAATACCTACAATTGATTTTTGATGCAAACCAAGAGGATTATTAATTCCAAAATCATCGATATAAAGGAAATATACAAGTTTTGGTAACGTTTGAAGAAACTTTGCTTTTCCATAATTTGCCTTCCATGAAATTAGTAATAACGTCGTAATTTTTATTAAGATCAAATTTGTGTCTTTTTACATAATAATCTAATAAATTCCTTTCCTCAAAGAGCTTTTTAATTTGAAATCCTAAAGGTAAAAGTACGCCGGCTGTGTAAATTTCATCATATATCGCTTCACCATTAGATGTTACTGCACCAATTTCGTTGTTTATAGCAAATTGTAAAATTTCACCTGCATATTCTTTTTGCAATAAAACATATTTTAAGCGATAATCTGTTTTACATAATTTAAATGGATCTGACAAAATTTTTGAAACTTCTCTTAAACTTTTGGTATCTGGTATAGAGTTAATTTGTTCAAAAAATTTTTCAAAAATTGAGCCACGGGTTCTGCAATTTTTTTAACAACGCTTTTTTGAATGATTACAATATCTATTTTATTAAAATTGTTTTTATTGTGGACCTCCAATGTGAATTCTAAAGATAATTTCGAAACTTCATCGATTAGTTGTTCAATCTTTTGTGGTGCTGATTCTGTTTCTTGTAAAAATATTATTTCGTTATTATTAGGAGCATCAAAAGAACTATCTATGGCATTTATCAATCCATCTTCTGTTGAATTATTTTAGTTTTATTACAGTTATCGTGGTTTGAAAAAGTGTGTTTTCTTTTGAGATGTCTTCTAAAACTATTCAAATTTCCAAACGTTTGAATACAACTTGGTTCACCACATTCGTAAGCCCTATCTGGCCGAAGGGAATGAACAATTTGCAAGTGAATTAGTAAGATTGCAGTTGTTATGTTTTCTGTTTTGCACAAAAAGCAATTCATTGTAAAAATGTTAGGCACATGAATTAAAATTGATAAATGACTTATATAAAATCCAAATTTATTTTTTAACACTAAAAGTTCCGTTTTTCTTACAATAGTGAGTTTACAACACGAAAGTGAAAAGGCTGATTTTGCCTTAACTTACTGGTTTACACTAAGTTTTTAAAGTTAAAATTGTTACTGACGATTACATAAAGGAATAACGATATCAGCTGAAAGAAATTAAAGTCGAAAGCAGTCTAATCAAAATGTAACGTTACTGTTGCTCAAATAAACTGGTGAATTCTTTGCTTAATCTGCGTAATTTACCACGAATTTGCGAATTAATTGTTGAGGCATAAGGCCCAACGATTGCTGCAATTTCTGACATTATACGCAAACTATTTTCAACAAATGGTGTGAAAGAGTTATTGGGACACCCAACCAAACGGGTCAATCCAAA
Organism: Heteromyza rotundicornis; assembly: GCA_951394025.1. NCBI lineage: Eukaryota > Metazoa > Arthropoda > Insecta > Diptera > Heleomyzidae > Heteromyza > Heteromyza rotundicornis. The sequence continues at coordinate 42,974,086 of OX596010.1, forward strand.
TGCCATATTGAGGCAATCGTCGGACCCCAGCTTAAGAAATAATTTGTATTGCCTTACACATAATATGTGTATTATGTATATCACCGTCAAATGGTGCAACAGTTGTACACAAATTGGCCGTGTAAAAGAAAGCAAAATGGATAATAACTTACATTGTATTGGTACTTTCCAGCAAACAGGAATTGATAACTGAAAATGTAAATTGATAAAGATATTTTGGCTTTGAATTTTTTTTTTAACTTACCCATTTACAGACGCGACGATCTAGCGAGCACACAAATAAAAGTGACGCAAAATATTCCGAACAATCATTTTCACATTTTTTAGTTTGACAGAAATTTCCTAAGCTGACTTGATAAAAAAAAATTTAAAAATTATTCCAGTAGATTTTTTCAGCTTGATTAAAAATTTTTCAATTCGACAAAAATTTCCACAACTGATTTGAAAATATTGAAAATATTTTGTCAGTATGAAAAAAATTTTTTCATCAAATAAATAATTTTTTTGGCATTTCTACTGTAACCATTTTTGTATTTTTTTTATCAAAGTGATAAATTTTTGATAAGTTGATCAAATATCAGTGAATTTGAAGAAATATTTATAAAAAAACCAAAATTTATTTATTCAATTCGACAAATATGTTTTTTTCAAATTAAAAATTTGGTATTTTATCAAAATGAAAAATCAATTTGCCATTTAACAAAAAGGAAAAATGGTCTAATGACAAAATTTATTCATTTCGAAAAAAAATTTTTGTTAAAACTTAACAAAATTGTTTTGTCAATTTTACATGGAATATTTTTTTGTGTGTACTCGTGTTCGCATCCTCCTGATTTATAACACAACCTGGGAAGTGCGTTTCCAGCAGAAGCTCAAGAGTCTCAGATCACGATTCGGTCCAACGCCCATCGTTTTGCTTGAGGAATCCAGGCATAGCTGGTGCTTTCGAGAGAAGTTTTCTAAGACCACTACAGAAGTCCTGCCAAGACGTTCTCTTGGCGCTTCTTGTGGCGGTTTTGAAGTTCCTTGTACTCGTTTTGTAGTCATCGCAGTCAATGGGGGCGTTGGTTAGCATACCCTTGTTGAAGAGCTTACGTGTGGCTCTTCTCAAGACCCTAAGCTCCTTCGTCCACCATGGTGCTGATTCTTTTACCTTGGTTGTCCTTAAGGGACATGGCTTGCCATACGCCTTACTAAGTAGAAGTCCTAGTGACTTGGCAGAATTGTCTATTTCATGCGCTGATGTTAAACCTTGCGCCCGCAGTGTGTGTATTCCACTGAACATGGTGTGCATTGGCGTCACATCCCATCCTTGCTGCTCTGCCTTCACGATCAGTGAATTGGTGTCATTCGACGGCGGGGGAGTTTCTGAGTCATACGTCATATATATGGAGGATATGACGAGGGAAGGGGACTCGCGCCTCTCGCACATTACTGCCGTCTGATCAGAGGTACATATCCTTGGAACTACAGTTAGCAATAACGGCATCAAATGTACAGAGGATTCAGTCATTAATCAACAATGTACTGGTCAGGGGCAGAAGCCAGTATTCGCAGTCGGGGCTTTACCCACACCTATATGTGAAAAATCTCTTCGGATTTGTATACCCTACACCTCATGAGGTATGGGTATTAAGGCATTCAATCCCGGGATCCCGAAATCCCGGGATCCCGGACGTTTTCTCAATCCCGGAATTTTCAGTCCGGAATCTTGGGATTCAAAAAAGGCTTTTTTTATGCATTGTTTAAGATATTTTTGACGGTTTTCTACAAAAATACAGCCGTGCATTTACATCCAATCTAATTGGTAAATTAAAAAAACCCACTTTTGCAGATTTAGTGCTACACACACACAAAAATTGACAACATTTTTGTCAATAACGGTTAACAAACAATTTTTATCGATCTGAATAAAATTTTTTTTTTTTACAAAAAAGATATATGTTTTAAACAACAATTCGTGTATCCGTTCTAGCTATAATACTAAAACTACTGAAAGTAACTTTTTCGTGTGTAGCATGAAATGGAGCTGGCTGAATTTTATGATAAAATTCAGATTCAGGTGGCAAAAAAAAATTATTTGTTCGATCAATGTAATTTAAAAAGAATTACTTTTTGTTGGACTTATTTATTTTAAATATTATTTGTTTTGTTTAATGCTATATTTAATAAATATTATTTCTTTGTCGAATTAAAATGAAATTAAACTTAAAATATTGTTGCAACAATTTTTTCTTTAATTTTATATTAATTATTGTATTTAATTGGAAAATCCCGAGCAAATCCCGGGATCCCAGGATTGTAATTTTAAATCCCGAAATCCCGGGATTTTCAAAAACATTTCGGGATTGAATGCCTTAATGGGTATATTCACTTTGGTGGAGAAGTGTCCGGTATGGAAAAGTATATATATTTCTTTATTTCCTTTATCTACTGGGCTATTGCCCTTGCAGATAGACTTAACCTAAACTTAACATAATGAATTACAATGCATTTTGCTGAGAATCAAATAACTCTACTGACATTGTATGATCAGCTATGTCTCTGCAGCTGCAGTTGGAAGGGCTCGCTGTGCGAGCTCCGTTATCTGAACAGCAAGGGAGGGCGGCGACGGCGAATACAATTCAGCAAGCGAAAACGAAGTGGATGAGATTATCCATCCAGTTGATGATAACGAAGAGCGCGACGCTCTGCGACGCGATGAAGAGAAAGCATTAGTTTGATATAACAACAAATTCGGTGATGAAGATGACAAAGGCCATGCGATTGATGATGACTGCAAGAGAGCCGTTTGTAGAACACAGGCGCGAGTTAAGGACGGATACTCCAAAAAGTATTCGTCATTATATTTTATTCGGCGGAGTTGGCGTTGATGGTGGTAATGTTGTAATACCACTTCCCAGGATTTTCGACTTGGTGATAAACCTGGTTAATTTAAGAGAAAGTGGCCACAACGATTTGTCGAAAGCCTTATCGAACAGAGGTGATGGCACACCAAGCTTAAAATTAATGAAATTAAGCTTGGTGACATCAGCATCTTTTTTAAGCAGTTTGGTGCAGGTAAGCGTTTCAGGCGCCACCTTCAAATTTTTGGCAGCATACTCCAGAACCGCACCTGGTTCCGTGTTGACATCGAATTTGGAGAGATGAATGTATTTGAAGCTGTGTATAACATTGAAATTATTACACATCGGAGCCACGCCAACCAAGCGCTTGTTTTTGTTGTTGGAGGATGGAGGAATTTCAGCGCAAGACTTCGGCAATTCTATACGGTTCGTTGACCTGTTACACTTTTCAGTGACGTCGGTTAACTTTTTGTCGTATTCGTTGAACTTCCGTTGCATCTCTTTAATTTGAGAAGAGATGCTCTCAATTTTATTGAGCGCGCTGCCCGTAATGACAACAAAAGAGTCTCATTGCCACAGTAAATTAGGCGAATTAATTAAAATTTTAAAATTGTTTATAGATAAATCCGTGCAATCACAATGGAAAACACGGCCACAAATTGAAGCACATTTAATATAATCGTACGTTTTGAAATTGAACGGATTTAATTCGGCTGTAATTTCCGATTTATATTCACCGCACAAGAAAGTCATTGAAATTGAGAAATTGACAAAAACACGTCTGAACTCGGAGAACAACTCGAATCGAATTCTTGATCAGCGTCACGTCCTGAGTAGATTTAGCCCTATCCGTCTGTCCGTCTGTCCGTCTATCCGTCTGTCTGTCTCTTTTCTTGTAAACACGATTACAGGAGTAAGAAGAAAGCTAGCGATCCCAAAGTTTGGATTTACCCTCCTAGAAGGAGCATATAAGTGAAAATCGTGTTTTTACCGAAATTTTAAGATTTCATCAAAACAGTATGAAATTATGAATAGTGGGGTTTTCGGGGTCGCTGATTTCGAATTTGATGTCGGAATTTAAAAATTCAAGATTGCGGAACCAATATGGCGGCCGAAATTTAAAGATTTCATCAAAACAGTATGTATAGGGGGGTTTTTGGGGTCGCTGATTTCGAATTTGATGTCGCATTTTCAAAATTCAAGATGTCAGATACAATATGGCCCAGTAGGTGTAGGGTATATAGAAGTCGGTGTAATGGCACTTGCCTAAGCTTTATACATTTTTGTTTCAGGTTTCATTTAAATAAGTTATGCAAATTGTTTTATTTGAAAATGTAGAACGTTTGTATGACAGCGCTATCTATGTCTCAGAAATGCAATCATCAAAACTGCAATACTACCGATTTGACGTTTAGCTCATTTTCTTTGTGGCCAAGTTGTGGAAGAAAAGCGTTAGTTTATCAATTTTGCCAAGTCATGCACCAAAACCGAGCTTTCGTTTCAGCTAAAGGGAATAGACACAGTCTTTATCCTGATCAGCCGTCTCTCAGTGAAGTTCACTGATAAAATAATAAATTCAATTTTTTTTTTTTTTTAAATTAACTTAAGTTTTGTTTGAGAATTTCTTAGAAATTTTTCAATTATTTTGGTCAATCCTAAAAGGGAATTTCTTTCTCGATTTCGGTGAATTCCTTTTAATTAAATAAGGAAGAAAGGATTTTTGAGTAAGTGTATTACATTTTTTTTTATTTTCGCTTCATATGAATTTCTGATTGGAGTTAATGTAAGTCCTATTTCAACTTGCGTTTCATTTTTAATAGTTAATCAGTTTCACGCACACGTATGTGTTCATAGAATCGATTCGATTTGAAATTGGTGATTGGGAAGATAAAAACTGACTGGAAAAAGACTGATGTTGAAAATACGCTAAAAACGAAATTTGGAGGTAAATTTTGGTCATTTTGATATAGAGATGTCCAACACTAACAATATCTAAATGACAGATTGTACCTGTTGAATCAGTGGTTCTCATCATTCGTATTGCTGGGTGCTCTCTTTCATTTATACATTTAGGTGCCAATTCCCCATGGTAATTATTTAAATCTGAATTCGCTCTCCAATTATACATAAAATCTCATACAACTATTCGTTTGATGTAGATTGGCACCTTGTTGCACGTACTACAAAAAATAAGCAGAAATCCACCAATAACGGTACCTTCCATTTCAAAGGTTCTCTCAGTCACCGTGCTTCAGTTTAGTGGATCAGCGACGGAGTAAAGATCGGTTCAGTATTGTTCGTAGTAATAGTTTGGTGTGGTTTTTTTTTAACGTTAATTAAAATTAAAAATGCAAATTCCATATAAAGCGTGTTAAATGGTGCAAAATTACAATTAAATTGTTTTAAAACATTTCTAAAAGTCTTAAACGGGAAAAAACTAACACACAACATGTACTAAAGACAAAATCATACAAAAATATTAATACCAGAAACCACACCATTACATATTAAAATTCGCATGCAGAAAAATTCATAAAAGTGTTAAAAGCTAAAAATTGGTAAATTTCTTAAAAATGTTTTCAAATAATTCCTATCTACAAGTACATGAAAAGTGCTAAAATGTTAAATTAAGAGTATTCTTAACATTTACAAATAATGTGACATGTGGTTTAGTATATAGTCATTTTTTTCTTGTGAGTTGTTATATAATTTATTCTGTACAGTTGATAAGATGAACAAAAGTACAAACCAAATGATGCTTGCAAATATATAAGCGAAATTGGAAGCATTATATATATGTATATATGTACAAGCTATAGCGTTTCTTTAAATATTTTTTTTGTTGCTGGCAATGCTGGTGAGAGTTTAATTTGCAAGTAAATAAAAGGTTTTTACTTTTGTTTTTTTTTTTGTTCTAAATTAAGTGATTATGCAAGGAATATGCAGTTACTTAAATTTTAAAGAAATCTTAAAAAGATGAAATTTAGTATCTTAACCTAATATCAGTTAAGAGCGAAAAGTGAGAAAAATAATTAACCTTAACCAAAACAACAACAGCTTGCAGAGACATCGAAAGATCTTTCGGCGCGGGAGCAACAACAACAATGCTGATGTAACGTGAGTTTGTTCTTATTATTTCAGTTCTCTCTATTCGCTATTTGGTTACTGTTTACATTTTGTTTTTTTTCGTGATTCCAAGTCTGATTATGATAAAAATATTAATATTGGCTTAAATTTGTCTTATCCAGAAGATACATTTGAATCAAATCAAATTGAAAGGTTTTGTTTCCGAATATAATAAACAAAAGCTTTTCATTTGCAATTGCGTTACTTCAGTCCTTTGAATCACTAAATTTAATAACGCATTTCACATAATGTAACCTTTTAATAGTTACTAAGTGCTATTCATAGTTATAGTTAATTATTTACATAAGCTTTTTTTTTTCTCTTTTCATTTAATCTCAGATGAATGTTCTTAAAAACGTTTCAACTAAGAATGTTAATCCCGATTTTTGTATTAAATGAACTTTTCCGTATTAAATGAATCAGGATGATTTCATGCTAATATTTTAAATAATACTGTTTGATTTGTAATCTTTTGGTGGAGCTGTTGTGAGAAACGATGGGATCACAGGGTCATGACAGAAATTGGATTATCCTTGAGATCATGGTTGGGTGGGCGAAAGATTGTGGCAATAACACCTTTGCACGATTAATTATACTCTTGCGCGATACTCTCTCTTTTTAACAGCATCCGCTATTTGGCTGTCTATTGTCATTTCTAGCATTCCTTATATTTTCTTTAATTTCCATTATCTTTCTTTGTTATACAACGCACGTAATAATTAATTTTTTTATTGTGGCGATCTGGCACGGTTGCAGAACAGTGAAAAAGAAACCCCCCATCCGACGAGCAATAAGGCCGGTGTAAATGCGTGCACTGCTGTATTCTGTCTCCAAATAACATCCGCCAGCTAAACCCTTATTCGTTACATGCTACAATACAAATATTTGGCGCCCAACGTGGGGCCGAATACAACAATGAATTTTATTTCCATCGTTTGTTTTACTTTAATAGTGACACAAAATTCATAATCGGCTCGGATTTTATTTTTTTATCTATACATTTTTTTTTGTTTATTTTTCTCTATTTGTCCTACTGTAATTATTTAACCTGCTTTTATTTCTGTTAGCTCGGAATTTTATGGATATTGTATATGTTCAACACTTAGATGTCTTCATTTACAACCTACGATTTCGAGTTAAACATCCTAATTTGTTTAGTGATTTTTTTTTATCTGAGCGGCACTCGCGAGAATTCAGTTTTTGGATGTATAAGCCAAATCTGACCGCTGTGTTTGACAGTTAAATAAATTTACCCTACATTATTGTTCATGGAACTACGGAGTTTATATACAAAGAATTCTTGCCTGAACAGTTAAATCTTTCTCTTTACTATATTTTATCAGGTATTTCTGTTTCGCAATTGAGTATTTTTCACAACAGTTTTATACCATTGGAAAGAAAATCAAACAGTACATTAATCAAAATATACCTATTTTTTTTTCTACTTTAAAATTTTTTGAAGGAAACATTTTTTTTACCTTCATTTAAATTATCATTATCATACTGTAACTTTGTATACAGTTACGATCAATTTCCACGAAATTTATTTGGGATTGGGAATATATTTAAATAATTTTGATCGAATTTTATTTCTGTCTGTGTTCGAATTGTATTTGCATTGTTTTGAAAAATGTCAATTCGACATAGTAATGAGGACATTGCCGCAGCTGTGGTAGCAGCAAAGCAATTCACTTGCAGTGCGTGCAGTAATGTAATAGCATCTAAATCACTATCTCATTGGACCAGCTGTGGTTATTTATTTCACAAATCGTGTCTAACAAAATGTTTGAAGTCCAGTTCTTTTTGTCTAGTTTGCAATACTACAATTGCGAATGATACTGTGGTATCTAGCCCCGTGATGACACGTTTGAAAACTAAGGCACATAATCCAATGCAAACTACCGATCATGCCAGCACATTAGGCGCTGGACTTGCGACTGGAAACCAACCAGAACTTAAAATTTCTAACCCAGCTACCGTTTCAAACGATTCACTGAGGGACATGATTACGTCCGCCGTGTCTGCACAACAGTCACAACTTATTGCATCTTTGAATATTCAAATTTCTGATTTAGTCAAAACCAATATCGAGGCTAGTTTAGCAAGGTTGAATATTAACAACCCCATGGTTTCGCAACCGAATGGCGCACCAATGCCAATGCGACACACAAAGCAATCTTCACCACATATGCGTTCTCTGACAGCAGTTGAACAACAAACTTTTCAAGACTTTATGGGTGTTCATCCATCTGGTAATAATGCGAGTCGTAGCTCTCATAATCGTTCTGGTAACCAGGTATCAAATAATTCCGCTGCAGGCGTAATTTCGTCACCTGATTTGAATGTCCGTTCCGACAAAGTGCTACAAATCATTTCCAATTGGAAAATAAAGTTTACTGGAGGTTTGAATGGCTTATCAGTCAATAATTTTATTTACCGCATAGAAGCGTTGACAGAACAAACTTTACAAGGAAATTTCGATTTACTGTGCAGGAATGCAAGCGCTTTATTTGACGGAAAGGCCAGCGATTGGTTTTGGCGATATCACAAGTCAGTGTCTGCCATGACCTGGTCAGAAATGTGTCATGCCCTTAGACAGCAATATAAGGATACTAGAACGGATGTGGACTTTCGCGAAAAGATTAGGGAACGTAAACAAAAGCCCAATGAGACTTTCGATAGTTTTTATGAAACTATTGTTGATCTAACAGATCGTTTATATGAACCGTTACCGGATACCACTCTTGTGGAAATTTTAAGACGGAATCTCTTACCGGAAATACAGCATGAAATCCTCAATATGCACATTTATTCAGTAGAACATCTTCGTGACGTTTGTCGTCGGCGTGAGTTTTTCATGCAGGACATTCGTAGAAAACATGGCTTTGGGTTTCCCAAAGCTCCACCAATTCAAAAGCGTATATCGGAAATGGAGAATAATTTTGTTGGTGATGTTGATAGGGTACCGGATATAGGGACCGAAGAAATTTCAGAAATTAATTTAGTTTGCTGGAATTGCCAGAAACGTGGACACAGATACCAGGACTGTTTATGCGATCGTACTGTTTTCTGTTACGGTTGTGGTACACCGGATACTTACAAACCAAGCTGCAATAATTGTGGTTCAAAAAACGGGAGATTCAGTGCACTGAAAAGTGCACACAAGCGACCGAAAGTAGACCAGCACACCGAAACGGAGATGTAATAAGCATTCTCAAACCATCAACCGGAAATGACCAAATACACTAAAATTTTTCAAATTTTTCGCAAATTAAACCTTTTCACGTTCGACTAAAAGAATATTATGAAACTCGCAATAGAATTTTCAATGAAAATTCTAAGCCTTCTCGCTCAGTTCTGCGTATGCGTTCTTTTTGGGAAAAAGTTAAGCAATTTAACAAGAAGTTTGTTTGTTCAGTCCTTGATAAGCCACGTGATGTGAGGCCATATGCTGAAGTGTTTCTCTTTGGGGTTAATATGTTGGGTTTGATGGACACCGGCGCTTCAATCAGCTGTATCGGTTCGGAAGCAGCAAGGAAATTTTTAACTTCCGGTTCTGCATTCAGAAAATTAAAATCTTCGGTCAAAACAGCAGACGGTAAGAGGCAGGATGTGATAGGTTTTGTGGATACTAGCATTTCGTTTAAGGGAGTTGAAAAACGAATTACAATTTTTATTATTCCAAGTCTTGAGCGAAATTTGTTTTTAGGGATAGATTTTTGGGATTTATACAGCCTGCTTCCGGCCGGCCTGCAACAATTAGACGGTTTTGTAGATTCTTCCCCGAAAATTAATGAAGTCTGTCCGTTAATTCCTTTGTCAGACGTACAACAAAAACGTCTTCAGCATGCGATAAGCATGTTTCCGTCTTTTCTCAAAGAGGGTCTTGGTAAAACAGGTGTTTTATGTCACAGTATAGATACAGCTGATGCCAAGCCTATTAAACAACGACATTTCCCTGTTTCTCCAGCAGTGGAGAAGTTGATTTATGCTGAGCTAGATAGAATGTTATCGTTAGGTGTAATTGAGGAGTCGAATAGTGCTTGGTCTTCACCAGTAGTTTTGCACCGGAAGCCAGGAAAAAACAGTCTTTGCTTGGATAGTCGAAAGCTCAATTCAGTTACTATTGGGGATGCATATCCGTTACCTCAAATTGATGGGATTTTAAGTAGATTGCCTAGGGCAGAATATATCACGAGCTTGGATCTCAAGGATGCTTTTTGGCAGATTCCTTTGGACAGGACATCAAAAGAGAAGACAGCATTTACCGTACCTGGGAGACCATTATACCATTTTAATGTTATGCCTTTTGGGTTATGCAATGCACCGCAAACTATGTCTCGCTTGATGGATAGGGTTATACCACCTACTCTCAGGACGGAGGTGTTTGTCTATCTTGATGATCTGTTGATTATTTCTGAGTCCTTCGAAAGGCACCTTGAGGTCTTAAGGGTTGTTTCTCAGAAAATGAGAGAGTCTGGTCTAACAATAAATGTCGAGAAGAGCCATTTCTGCGTGACGGAAGTCAAATATTTAGGGCATTTAGTAGGTAAAGGGGTAATCCGAACCGACCCGGATAAAGTTTCTGCAATTACTGACTTTCCGGTTCCGAGATCGGTAAAGCAAGTCAGAAGATTTCTGGGGATGACGGGTTGGTACCGGAAGTTTATTAGGAATTATGCTTCTATTAAGCTTCAGGGTTACAAATTCAATATTCAGCATAGGCGTGGTAGTTTGAACATAGTTCCTGATACTCTATCTAGGGCTAATACTGAGGACTTGTCGGAAATAAAAGGTGAAAAATTGTTCGCTTTTGACATTGACAGCGGAATTTTTGTAGATCTGACTTCTGCACAATTTAAATCTGACGATTACAAACAGCTACTGGAGAAAATTGGAAAGAACTTAGACAAAATGCCAGATTTAAAGATAATCGACGGATATCTTTATAGAAGGACTGAACATGCTACAGGGGAGAAACTACATGATAGTATGGTTTGGAAATTGTGGATCCCGCAGGGCATGGTTCCTGAGATCTTGGGAAAAGCTCACGAAAGTCCATTATCTGCTCACTGCGGAATAAACAAGACTGTTGAGAAGATTCGAAGGTATTATTTTTGGCCAAATCTGGTAGTTGATGTTAAGAAATACATTAATGATTGTGAAATATGTAAAGCATCGAAACATCTTAACCAAATCCTTAGACCACCTATGGGAAAGATTGCCGAAATTGAACGTTTCTTTCAGAAACTGTATATCGATTTCTTAGGTCCATATCCTAGATCTAGATCCGGTAACATTGGTATTTTTATTGTCCTTGACCATTTTTCGAAGTTTCCATTTTTGAAGGCTGTGAAGAAGTTCACATCGGATGTGGTTGTCAAATACATGGAGCAGGAGTTGTTTCACACTTTTGGAGTTCCTGAAATCATTGTCTCAGACAATGGTTCTCAGTTTAAAGCAAACCAATTTAATGATTTTTTGAAAAGATATGGCGTGCGCCACGTTTATACAGCGGTTCATGCACCGCAAGCAAACGCTTCAGAGCGTGTAGACCGGTCGGTTTTGTCCGCAATTAAATCTTACGTCAAGCCAAACCAAAAGAACTGGGATGAACTGTTAAGCAACATATGTTGTGCTCTTCGTTCTGCAGCTCATTCAGCCATAGGTACGTCACCATATTATTTAACTTTCGGCCAGCATATGATTACAAATGGATCAACATACCCTTTGCTACGCCAACTTGAAATGCTTGATGACCGTACTGTGCGTTTTGATCGTAGTGATTCGCTCCAGATTATGGCCAAACGAGCGGTGGAATTGATGGAGAAACAGTTTATAAGAAACGAAAGAACTTACAATCTTCGCGCCAGAAAAATTTCATATAGTGTAGGCCAGGAAGTTTTTAGAAGAAATTTTAAACAGAGCAATTTCGAGCAAGGTTACAACGCGAAATTAGGTCCAACTTTTGTCAAAGCTCGCGTGCGTAGAAAACTCGGAAACAGCTATTATGAGCTTGAAGACATGAGGGGGAATTTGCTGGGAAACTATCATGGAAAGGACATACGACAGTAAAACTTTTATGTTGTTTTTCAATACTTTTTCGCTTCTGCAAGTGGTATCAGCTTTGTGTTTTTATTATAAATCCCCAAAGTCTGATTTTGGCGGGGGGGATTGTAATGGCACTTGCCTAAGCTTTATACATTTTTGTTTCAGGTTTCATTTAAATAAGTTATGCAAATTGTTTTATTTGAAAATGTAGAACGTTTGTATGACAGCGCTATCTATGTCTCAGAAATGCAATCATCAAAACTGCAATACTACCGATTTGACGTTTAGCTCATTTTCTTTGTGGCCAAGTTGTGGAAGAAAAGCGTTAGTTTATCAATTTTGCCAAGTCATGCACCAAAACCGAGCTTTCGTTTCAGCTAAAGGGAATAGACACAGTCTTTTTCCTGATCAGCCGTCTCTCAGTGAAGTTCACTGATAAAATAATAAATTCAATTTTTTTTTTTTTTAAATTAACTTAAGTTTTGTTTGAGAATTTCTTAGAAATTTTTCAATTACTTTGGTCAATCCTAAAAGGGAATTTCTTTCTCGATTTCGGTGAATTCCTTTTAATTAAATAAGGAAGAAAGGATTTTTGAGTAAGTGTATTACATTTTTTTTTATTTTCGCTTCATATGAATTTCTGATTGGAGTTAATGTAAGTCCTATTTCAACTTGCGTTTCATTTATAATAGTTAATCAGTTTCACGCACACGTATGTGTTCATAGAATCGATTCGATTTGAAATTGGTGATTGGGAAGATAAAAACTGACTGGAAAAAGACTGATGTTGAAAATACGCTAAAAACGAAATTTGGAGGTAAATTTTGGTCTTTTTGATATAGAGATGTCCAACACTAACAATATCTAAATGACAGATTGTACCTGTTGAATCAGTGGTTCTCATAATTCGTATTGCTGGGTGCTCTCTTTCATTTATACATTTAGGTGCCAATTCCCCATGGTAATTATTTAAATCTGAATTCGTTCTCCAATTATACATAAAATCTCATACAACTATTCGTTTGATGTAGATTGGCACCTTGTTGCACGTACTACAAAAAATAAGCAGAAATCCACCAATAACGGTACCTTCCATTTCAAAGGTTCTCTCAGTCACCGTGCTTCAGTTTAGTGGATCAGCGACGGAGTAAAGATCGGTTCAGTATTGTTCGTAGTAATAGTTTGGTGTGGTTTTTTTTTTAACGTTAATTAAAATTAAAAACGCAAATTCCATATAAAGCGTGTTAAATGGTGCAAAATTACAATTAAATTGTTTTAAAACATTTCTAAAAGTCTAAAACGGGAAAAAACTAACACACAACATGTACTAAAGACAAAATCATACAAAAATATTAATACCAGAAACCACACCATTACATATTAAAATTCGCATGCAGAAAAATTCATAAAAGTGTTAAAAGCTAAAAATTGGTAATTTTCTTAAAAATGTTTCTTAATAATTCCTATCTACAAGTACATGACAAGTGCTAAAATGTTAAATTAAGAGTATTCTTAACATTTACAAATAATGTGACATGTGGTTTAGTATATAGTCATTTTTTTCTTGTGAGTTGTGATATAATTTATTCTGTACAGTTAATAAGATGAACAAAAGTACAAACCAAATGATGCTTGCAAATATATAAGCGAAATTGGAAGCATTATATATATGTATGTACAAGCTATAGCGTTTCTTTAAATATTTTTTTTGATGCTGGCAATGCTGGTGAGAGTTTAATTTGCAAGTAAATAAAAGCTTTTTACTTTTGTTTTTTTTTTTGTTCTAAATTAAGTGATTGTGCAAGGAATATGCAGTTACTTAAATTTTAAAGAAATCTTAAAAAGATGAAATTTAGTATCTTAACCTAATATCAGTTAAGAGCGACAGTTCGGCGTGGGAGCAACAACAACAATGCTGATGTAACGTGAGTTTGTTCTTATTATTTCACTTCTCTCTATTCGCTATTTGGTTACTGTTTACATTTTGTTTTTTTTCGTGATTCCAAGTCTGATTATGATAAAAATATTAATATTGGCTTAAATTTGTCTTATCCAGAAGATACATTTGAATCAAATCAAATTGAAAGGTTTTGTTTCCGAATATAATAAACAAAAGCTTTTCATTTGCAATTGCGTTACTTCAGTCCTTTGAATCACTAAATTTAATAACGCATTTCACATAATGTAACCTTTTAATAGTTACTAAGTGCTATTCATAGTTATAGTTAATTATTTACATAAGCTTTTTTTTTCTCTTTTCATTTAATCTCAGATGAATGTTCTTAAAAACGTTTCAACTAAGAATGTTAATCCCGATTTTTGTATTAAATGAACTTTTCCATATTAAATGAATCAGGATGATTTCATGCTAATATTTTAAATAATACTGTTTGATTTGTAATCTTTTGGTGGAGCTGTTGTGAGAAACGATGGGATCACAGGGTCATGACAGAAATTGGATTATCCTTGAGATCATGGTTGGGTGGGCGAAAGATTGTGGCAATAACACCTTTGCACGATTAATTATACTCTTGCGCGATACTCTCTCTTTTTAACAGCATCCGCTATTTGGCTGTCTGTTGTCATTTCTAGCATTCCTTATATTTTCTTTAATTTCCATTATCTTTCTTTGTTATACAACGCACGTAATAATTAATTTTTTTGTTGTGGCGATCTGGCACGGTTGCAGAACAGTGAAAAAGAAACCCCCCATCTGACGAGCAATAAGGCCGGTGTAAATGCGTGCACTGCTGTATTCTGTCTCCAAATAACATCCGCCAGCTAAATCCTTATTCGTTACATGCTACATCGGCTTGCCCGACTGAAACTTACTCACTTGTTTTAGAGTGTGTTTGGTAAATTTACATATAGCCCCCTGCACCCACTAAAATGAATATACAATTTTGGCGGCACTCATGTGTGCATAGGCGAAAGCATCAAGGTTTTCAAATTCCCCTCCCTCAAACAGGTTAAAAAAAAGAAAAAGCTTTAGTCTAGTTTTTGACATTTTTCTATCGAGGATAGTCCGTATAGTTTCGCGCCTGCCAATGCCATCTACAACGCTGGAAAACGAAGTCGTAACCAAAAAGAAAGAGAGATCTTGACAGCTCAAAAAAAAGTATTCAGTCGTCCTGTTCCCCGCGCCGGCTGCACCCCACCCGCGAGTGGCGAATTTGTTTTGCTTACAAATTAAGCCAAACAAAAAACAAATAATAAAAAAAAAATATTGAAATTAATAAAATTGTTCAGTTCAATTTGTCTTTTCCTTCGGTTTCGTTCACCGGTCCCCGCCTCAAACTCAAGAGAAAAAAACAACCAAAAAGGGAAAACAAGGGAAAAACATGAAACAAAAAGTTAATCGCGGAATTGTGCCGTGACAACCCACCCCACCTCCGCGAGAGTGGCTTGGTCTCCTAAGACCAACCAACTTTCGAATCTAACCGGAGAAAATCACCCCGAGTCTATGTGTGGCCTAGGGCCCTGCACATGCCATCTCCCCTTTTCTCGCACCCAAAACCTCATGCTGCGCTATTCGAATGCAGTATGTCTGGTTTCAACCTCTGGCAAACCTGACAACCTTTAATATATCTAGCTATCTCTGCCTTCATTTTTGGCCAACAGTATTTCTCAATTACCCTTGCGTATGTTTTCCTAACCACTGTGAAACGGACACCATCAATGTATGGCCTCAACTTCTCAACTGCCTATAAAACAGCCAAACACTCCTTCTCGGTAGTGGAATAATTTCTATCGCATCTACTTAACGACCTAGTAAATGTGGTCGCGTAAATGTGATCTCTCACAGAATGGACCTGAATGCTAAAGTTCTTCTGGCAGCGTATCCACCGTTGGACATACTGGTGGTTTTAATCCTTGAGCACCGGTCGAAGGCCTGCCACGCAGAAGGAAATTGAATGAAAATATAACAAAACAAAGTGTTTTCAAGAAATTTTAGATTTTTGGTCTCTGTAGTCTTTTTGGGGGGAAATGCAAATATTGATCAATAATAAAAAAACCATTCAGCAGTATGATTAACCTCAATAACGATTAACTGATTAATAGGTCAAATTGAGTTTAAGTGTCAAACAAACAGAAAGTACAGCTGAAGCCTGCTATAGTTCGTAGAACTTTAAGATTCAATTGCACATTCTGTTGACCATTTATTCTTAGCAATCTTTTATCTCAGATATACCGTTATCTGTCATAGCGAGAAAATGAACACTGCAATTTCAGCGTATCAGGTAACGACATGAATTTATTTTAATAGAGAGCATTTTTAAAAACAAAGATTGCCAAAATTTTTGTTACTGTATTTAGAGAAAAAATATTTAAACAACAAAGTCCGATGGTAATAATTTCCTGACATGATATTTCGTAATGTATCGCCAACCGAATAAAAAAAAATGGTTCAATAAAACCAATGTCATTAAACCGATAGTCCAGTAGCATTCATCAAACGAAAGCGCCACATACGCAAGCATTGAAACGTTCCATAGCACCGAAGCTTTGAGCACCAAAATATTCTCTATACTTCCCCATTTCCATTGCGATAGACAGGAGACTAAGGCGAAGGTAAGAGTAAAATAAATCCAGAAAACATGGAACTGTTGCATTACGTATGCTATGACCAATGTTTCCACCATATGGGCATAATAGTTCGAGTGTATACAAACCTTACGAAGTATTGGTCCTGCATTTGGATGTGTTAAACGTAGACAAGATAAAATGCTGTGCAAGAGCAAAAAAGAGAACGCTGCTTTAGAAAAGTAAACGGTACAACAGGATGGTAAAGAAAGAAGGTAGTGCCGCTGTCACTTACTTTGATTAAAAAGACGATTTTCGGAAGTATGTTTGTTTGTAAACAAATAGAACAACGTTGTCACCCTTTAAAAATAATATGAACAGTTTTTGGAAATTATAAAAGTTTTCACAATCTTGTGGATAAAATTTTAAATTTCTTTACAATTGAAGGGGTTAACTCTGTAGTAACTTCGAGAAAATCAGTTTCAGAGTTTTGAATTTACCTTTTTCCAAAACAAAATTGGTGACATGTCTTCTTTGTCGCTTCTGAATCTTCGAAACTATCATCAATACTTATATTTGGGAGGCATTGTGGGCAAAAGATGACTCTTTCCACTTCACTTTTGCCAAAAAGTCCATTTTAAAATTTGTAGTGCGAAATGTCATAGTCGGCTTAAACCTCAGATGGTTAAGATGGCTGCCTAGAAGTGACAGCGGCACTACCTTCTTTCTTTCGCCATGGTCGCTACTCTACTTCATTCCGAAAAACGGTGATGTTTAAAAGAACGGTGGGTTTACCAAAAATGCCACGACTCCGGGCCTGGTGGTCCAATTTTCTCACATTTGGTGATTCGGAGATCGGGACTCAACTACTAAACACGAAAATTCCAAATGGTGGATCCAAAAGGCGGTTGAAATTCCTAAATCTCATTTTATATTTACGAAACTTGGTTTTTGGTGTCGCTGATTTCGAACTTGATAATCAAATTTCCGAATTAAAAATATTGGATCTAGAAGAAGATCAAAATTTAAAATTTATCACCTACGATGTCGCACGTGTCCAACTTTATATGAGTACCAAGATCACAAATCTTCTTATTTTAAAACAAGTATTTTTTTAAATTTTATTTGTATAAAAAATCTCTGGCTGTACTCAATATTTGATGAGCTTTCTGCATTTAATGCAAAGTAAAAACTTACAGTTATTTGCAATCGCATAGTTTCTTAAGGTGCATTTAGATCGCACGAACGAACGCAACTTTAGTAGCGAAGTCTTATCGCTAACAAAATTCCGTTCGCACAACAGTTTACACTACCTGAATATATGTTCCCGAACACGCATCGGAAGCCAGAGTTTGCCGGAACATTTTGAACGAGCCAAAGATCGCGAACCCAAGATCGCAAGTCGGGCGTTTACACCGACTGAATGAACAGCATTTTGTTCGCGAGTTCGTGCGATCTAAATGCACCTTTATACATTAAACAGAATTGCAGCAGTTGACGGTTGGGCGGACGACCGCTATGCTACCGTCGTACCAAAATCCGTCATGAGCTAACAGAATTAAAGCGGTGGCGGCCAAGAAGGGGTATAAACACAGATGACGACATGACGTTTACCCTTAGGATCGCCATTTTGTCGTGACGTCAGCAGATACTTCTTCTTGTCACACGAACAGCTGTTCTTTGTTTACGTTTTTCTGGCAGCCAACGTTGCCAGAAAGATCTGAATTGAAACATTGTCTGCTAGAGTGGATTATTTCGCTAAAGCTACGGTCAGATTAGGCAAATATTTGCCCAAATACACTCAGATATTTTTAAAATCACCTAAAATCGTATGTGACTGAACCTGTATTTTATTTTACTGAGTGTATTTTCCCAGTATTTGAGCAAATATTTGCCTAATCTGACCGAGATTAAGACTCAAAAACGAAAATAGATACAACAGAAATGTCGGAATTTTATAGAAATTGCTACATTGCAAATATGGTACGATAAGTTTTGAAATGTAATTTTTGTTACCTGTTTTGAACAAAATTACCGATCTGCATTTGTCAATCGTTTTTGCATTTAAAATTTTTAAAAAAAATATTTTTCACGCGTAAATTTTGGTGTCATAAACGTAAAATATTCCAATTTGTTTAAATTATTTGTCGTTTTTATTTTTGTTTTGGAACACACACGAAGTTCACTTAAAATAAATTACCGAGTTGCAGCATATTCTTACCATTTAGCTAAAACAGTTTTCCCGTAACAATAATATAAAAAAAAGTTTAATTAAAAAAAAACCGCTTCAACTTATTAGGGTGATTCATTTGAAGTGGAAAAATTCCTTGGAAACGATTGAGTTGTGCAGATGAGCAGTCAAAATATATGAAATTTTACAGTTCTTTTAAGCAACTGCGCGTTTTCGAGGGGTTTCCCACTTTAAATGAATACCGTTATTAAATTGTTTCCATTATTAAGCAACTCATATTCAAAAGTCAATAATTTGGATTTGTTTGCCTATTTTTAATAATTTCTAATCGTATTTCTACTAACGACTAAGTAATACAGTAGAAAATTCATTGATCTGGTAGTACTATTGCGAAACCAATTAAGCTAAATTTGTGGCAACGCTTGCATTTTTCTGTCAAAGTGACAAGAAGTATCTGCTGACGTCATGCTAGATAACGGTAAACGGCCTCATGTCGTAATCTAGTATTCTATGTATCTTGGGAGGCTGCAATCACTTGACAGATTCAAAGCAATGGTGAAAATAATGGTAAAGGATAATTATTTAGCTGAAAAGGGAGGGCAACCCTATACCGTCAGCAGTCAATAAAAATAGAAATAAATCTAAGTTCGGCGTCTACCGCTTTACCGTCTCCGTCCCGATTCTGTGCATTCCCATCTAGTTGCGTGTTTTAATTTTGACAGCCTCAAACCGTCGTCCGCCCAACCGTCAACTGCTGCAATTCTGTTTAATGCACTATGAGAAAAGTGGCGCGGTTCGGACCCTGTATTATCGACCAGCCAATTCTTTACCGATTTTAATATTTCTTTTTTTTTAAACGTTCGTCTCGTCGCACAGTGATTTGTCCCATAGACAAAATTCAGAAAGTTTGATGTCATCAATTATATAAAATATGATATTTTTGGAAAGGTAATACATTGACTAAAAAGAATATAAACTTTTTTATTTGATTAAAATTTTTTTGACGTCCGTGGACTATTTTCAAATTATGGAAATTTGATTACAAATGCTGGAACAAAAAAACTTTATTTTTGATAACTTGGCGAAAAAAATTGCCCAAAAGGCATTTTATTATTGTATTAAAAAATGAAAAATAAAATAGTTGTCATTAAACTTTGATGTAAAAATTTGTGAGTGCCATGAAAAAAAAAGTTTTTCAAGTAAAAAACCAAAAAAAACCCAAAAAATTATGGATTGTAAAAAAAAAGTGCGTAAAGGTTTCAGAAAAAAAAAGAAATTCACCATTTTTTACCAACTTTTTGAAAAAAAAGGTTTTTTGTAAATGCTTAAATTACGATTTTATATAAAAAGAAATTTTCAAAAAGTTCATAATGTAAATAAAATGGTAAAATGTGATGAATGTATGTTCTATTATTAATATATTGTTATTAATGTATGTATAGTAACTAAAAGCTCAATTGAAATATTGTTGATCCAATGTCATTTAATTTTTCTCTATTTTACTCTTCTCTCTTCTTCCTATTGACTAAGGCGGTCAATACCGAATGGTTTTGGCAATCCCGGGTTCTCCAGATTTTTCAGGATTTCTTGGGGTTTGTTACTTTACCAAGCAATGCACATGTTAAACAAATAAACAAATAAAAAATGTCCCAGAACTATTAAAATTGAGAATACAGGTAAAATTTATGGTAAAAGTGAATACGTCACTTCGACAAAAGTACTCTATCAAGTACACCAATCCGTGATTACCCCTAATTTGAAATCAGCTAATTAAGAACCACTAGAATCCGTTATTAAAGCTAAGTAACCTTTTTCGAAATATAATTGTAGAGTTGTATTATATGCATAATAATTAAATAAGAAAATCAAGCATACTATTCTGGATTTATTCAAAAACTATAAGGGTTACAGAAAAACCGATTAAATTTTTGAAATCAGCGGGCCAAAACACATTTAGAAACTTAATTAATTCAGAATACTCCTTCGATTTTTGTCCCAAGCTCATAATTAGACAAATCACTGTGCGTCGTCAGGAATCGATTAGGCTCTGAAATTTGTGATTCCGATCATTAATTGTTGAAATATTTAACAATGAAATTTTCGCTTTCCATACAAAATATTCAGAAAATAAGAATTATGACCAGTGTTGCCACACTTCTAAATTTATTTAAGTAAATGTGGTCGCGTAAATGTGATCTCTCACAGAATGGACCTGAATGCAGAAGTTCTTCTGACACCGTATCCACCGTTGGACTTACTGAGGGTTTTAATCCTTGAGCACCGGCCGAAGGCCTGCCACGCAGAAGAAAATTGAATGCATACATTGTTGAATAATATTTAAATCGGTCAAGAATTGGCTGGTCGGTAATACCGGCTTGTGTGGGTTTGTATTCGAATATATCAAAATGGGTTAAGAATAAATTAAATATTTTTATGTTGAGTCAAATTTGATTGTTTCCTTATAAAAATATAATACAACAAAGTGTTTTCAAAAAATTTTAAATTTTTGTCTCGGTAGTCCTTTTGGGTGGAAATGCTTGATCAATAATAAAAAAAACATTCAGCAGTATGATTAACCTATAAACCGATTAACTGATTAATTGGTTAATAAGGTAATTGATAATACAAGTTTGATAGTTAGGTCAAACTGGGTTTAAGTGTCAATCAAGCAGAAAGTACAGCTGAAGCCTGCTATAGTTCGTAGAACTTTAAGATTCAATTGCACATTCTGTTGACCATTTATTCTTAGCAATCTTTAATGTCAGATATACCGTTATATGTCATAGCGAGAAACTGAACACTGCAATCTCAGCGTATCAGGTAACTATATGAATTTTTTTTAATAGAGGGCATTTTTAAGAACAACGATTGCCGAAATTTTGTTTACTGTATTTAGAGAAAAAATATTTAAACAACAAAGTCCGATGGTAATAATTTCCTGACATGATATTTCGTAATGTATCGCCAACCGAATAAAAAAAAATGGTTCAATAAAACCAATGTCATTAAACCGATAGTCCAGTAGCATTCATAAAATGAAAGCGCCACATACGATTAGGAGATCGGGACTCAAGTACTAAACACGAAAATTCGAAATGGTGGATCCAATAGGCGGTTGAAATTCCTAAATCTCATTTTATATTTACGAAACTTAGTTTTTGGTGTCGCTGATTTCGAACTTGATAATCAAATTTCCGAATACAAAATATCGGATCCAGAAGAAGATCAAAATTTAAAATTTATCACCTACGATGTCGCACGTGTCCAACTTTATATGAGTACCAAGATCACAAATCTTCTTATTTTCAAACAAGTATTTTTTTTTAATTTTATTTGTATAAAAAATCTTTGGCTGTACTCAATATTTGATGAGCTTTCTGCATTTAATGCAAAGTAAAAACTTACAGTTATTTGCAATCGCATAGTTTCTTAAGGTGCATTTAGATCGCACGAACGAACGCAACTTTAGTAGCGAAGTCTTATCGCAAACAAAATTCCGTTCGCACAACAGTTTACACTACCTGAATATATGTTCCCGAACACGCATCGGAAGCCAGAGTTTGCCGGAACATTTTGAACGAGCCAAAGATCGCGAACCCAAGATCGCAAGTCGGGAGTTTACACCGACTGAATGAACAGCATTTTGTTCGCGAGTTCGTGCGATCTAAATGCACCTTTATACATTAAACAGAATTGCAGCAGTTGACGGTTGGGCGGACGACCGCTATGCTACCGTCGTACCAAAATCCGTCCTGAGCTAACAGAATTATAGCGGTGGCGGCCAAGAAGGGGTATAAACACAGATGACGACATGACGTTTACGCTTAGGATCGCCATTTTGTCGTGACGTCAGCAGATACTCCTTCTTGTCACACGAACAGCTGTTCTTTGTTTACGTTTTTCTGGCAGCCAACGTTGCCAGAAAGATCTGAATTGAAACATTTTCTGCTAGAGTGGATTATTTCGCTAAAGCTACGGTCAGATTAGGCAAATATTTGCCCAAATACACTCAGATATTTTTAAAATCACCTAAAATCGTATGTGACTGAACCAGTATTTTATTTTACTGAGTGTATTTTCCCAGTATTTGAGCAAATATTTGCCTAATCTGACCGTAGATTAAGACTCAAAAACGAAAATAGATACAACAGAAATGTCGGAATTTTATAGAAATTGCTACATTGCAAATATGGTACGATAAGTTTTGAAATGTAATTTTTGTTGCCTGTTTTGAACAAAATTACCGATCTGCATTTGTCAATCATTTTTGCATTTAAAATGTTGGTGTCATAAACGTAAAAAATTCCAATTTGTTTAAATTATTTGTCGTTTTTATTTTTTTTTGGAACACACACGAAGTTCACTTTAAATAAATTACCGAGTTGCAGCATATTCTTGCCATTTAGCTAAAACAGTTTTCCCGTAACAATAATATAAAAAAAAGTTTAATTAAAAAAAAACCGCTTCAACTTATTAGAGTGATTCATTTGAAGTGGGAAATTCCTTGGAAACGATTGAGTTGTGCAGATGAGCAGTCAAAACATATGAAATTTTACAGTTCTTTTAAGCAACTGCGCGTTTTCGAGGGGTTTCCCACTTTAAATGAATACCCTTATTAAATTGTTTCCATTATTAAGCAACTCATATTCAAAAGTTAATAATTTGGATTTGTTTGCCTATTTTTAATAATTTCTAATCGTATTTCTACTAACGACTAAGTAATACAGTAGAAAATTCATTGATCTGGTAGTACTATTGCGAAACCAATTAAGCTAAATTTGTGGCAACGCTTGCATTTTTCTGCCAAAGTGACAAGAAGTATCTGCTGACGTCATGCTAGATAACGGTAAACGGCCTCATGTCGTAATCTAGTATTCTGTATTATTCTGTATCTTGGGAGGCGGCAATCACTTGACAGATTCAAAGCAATGGTGAAAATAATGGAAAAGGGTAATTATTTAGCTGAAATGGGAGGGCAACCCTATACCGTCAATAAAAATAGAAATAAATCTAAGTTCGGCGTCTACCGCTTTACCGTCTCCGTCCCGATTCTGTGCATTCCCATCTAGTTGCGCGTTTTAATTTTGACAGCAGCAAACCGTCGTCCGCCCAACCGTCAACTGCTGCAATTCTGTTTAATGCATTATGCCTTTTTTTCTTTGATTCTTTGTGCATACAGAAATACTTTAGAAAGTCAGTGCATAGTGTATTTCTTTAAGAACTTTTATCAAAACAAAACGTGCAACAGAAATATCCAAAATGAGAAAAGTGGCGCGGTTCGGACCCTGTATTATCGACCAGCCAATTCTTGACCGATTTTAATATTTCTTTTTTTTAAACGTTCGTCTCGTCGCACAGTGATTTGTCCAATAGACAAAATTCAGAAAGTTTGATGTCATCAATATAAAATATGGTATTTTTGGAAAGGTAATACATTGACTAAAAAGAATATAAACTTTTTTATTTGATTAAAATTTTTTTGACGTCCGTGGACTATTTTTAAATTATGGAAATTTGATTACAAATGCTTTAACAAAAAAATTTATTTTTGATAACTTGGCGAAAAAAATTGCCCAAAAGGCATTTTTGGCAAGAATGATCCGAACTTGACTTATTTATAAATGTTATTATTGTATTAAAAAATGAAAAATAAAATAGTTGTCATTAAACTTCGATGTAAAAATTTGTGAGTGCCATGAAAAAAAAGTTTTTCAAGTAAAAAACAAAAAAAAACCCAAAAAATTATGGATTGTAAAAAAAAGTGCGTAAAAGTTTCAGAATAAAAGGTAATACATTGACTAAAAAGAATATAAACTTTTGTATTTGATTAAAATTTTTTTGACGTCCGTTTACTATTTTCAAATTATGGAAATTTGATTACAAATGCTGGAACAAAAAATTTATTTTTGATAACTTGGCGAAAAAAATTGCCCAAAAGGCATTTTTGGCAAGAATGATCCGAACTTGACTTATTTATAAACAAAAAAACAAAAAAAATTATGCGTAAAAGTTTTAGAAAAAAAAAGAAATTCACCATTTTTTACCAACTTTTTGAAAAAAGATTATTTTGTAAATGCTTAAATTACGATTTTATATCAAAAAAACTTTTCAAAAAGTTCATAATGTAAATAAAATGGTAAAATGTGATGAATGTATGTTCTATTATTAATATATTGATATTAATGTATGTATAGTAACTAAAAGCTCAATTGAAATATTGTTGATCCAATTTCATTTAATTTTTCTCTATTTTACTCTTCTCTCTTCTTCATATTGACTAAGGCGGTCAATACCGAATGGTTTTGGCAATCCCGGGTTTTCCAGATTTTTCAGAATTTCTTGGGGTTTGTTACTTTACCAAGCAATGCACATGTTAAACAAATAAACAAATAAAAAATGTGCCAGAACTATTAAAATTGAGAATACAGGTAAAATTTATGGTAAAAGTGAATACGTCACTTCGACAAAAGTACTCTATCAAGTACACCAATCCGTGATTACCCCTAATTTGAAATCAGTTAATCAAGAACCACTAGAATCCGTTATTAAAGCTAAGTAACCTTTTTCGAAATATAATTGTAGAGTTGTATTATATGCATAATAATTAAATAAGAAAATCAAGCATACTATTCTGGATTTATTCAAAAACTATAAGGGTTACAGAAAAACCGATTAAATTTTTGAAATCAGCGGACCAAAACACATTTAGAAACTTAATTAATTCAGAATACTCCTTCGATTTTTGTCCCAAGCTCATATGGAGACAAATCACTGTGCGTCGTCAGGAATCGATTAGGCTCTGAAATTTGTGATTCCGATCATTAATTGTTGAAATATTTAACAATGAAATTTTCACTTTCCATACAAAATATTCAGAAAATAAGAATTATGACCAGTGTTGCCACACTTCTATATTTATTTAAGTAAATGTGGTCGCGTAAATGTGATCTCTCACAGAATGGACCTGAATGCAGAAGTTCTTCTGACACCGTATCCACCGTTGGACTTACTGAGGGTTTTAATCCTTGAGCACCGGCCGAAGGCCTGCCACGCAGAAGGAAATTGAATGCATACATTGTTGAATAATATTTAAATCGGTCAAGAATTGGCTGGTCGGTAATACCGGCTTGTGTGGGTTTGTATTCGAATATATCAAAATGGGTTAAGAATAAATTAAATATTTTTATGTTGAGTCAAATTTGATTGTTTCCTTATAAAAATATAATACAACAAAGTGTTTTCGAGAAATTTTAAATTTTTGTCTCGGTAGTCCTTTTGGGTGGAAATGCTTGATCAATAATAAAAAAACATTCAGCATTATGATTAACCTATATAACGATTAACTGATTAATTGGTTAATAAGGTAATTGATAATACAAGTTTGATAGTTAGGTCAAACTGGGTTTAAGTGTCAATCAAACAGAAAGTACAGCTGCAGCCTGCTATAGTTCGTAGAACTTTAAGATTCAATTGCACATTCTGTTGACCATTTATTCTTCGCAATCTTTAATGTCAGATATACCGTTATATGTCATAGCGAGAAACTGAACACTGCAAACTCAGCGTATCAGGTAACTATATGAATTTTTTTTAATAGAGGGCATTTTTAAGAACAACGATTGCCGAAATTTCGTTTACTGTCTATAGAGAAAAAATATTTAAACAACAAAGTCCGATGGTAATAATTTCCTGACATGATATTTCGTAATGTAACCGAATAAAAAAAAATGGTTCAATAAAACCAATGTCATTAAACCGATAGTCCAGTAGCATTCATCAAATGAAAGCGCCACATACGCAAGCATTGAAACGTTCCATAGCACCGAAGCTTTGAGCACCAAAATATTCTCTATACTTCCCCATTTCCATTGCGATAGACAGGAGACTAAGGCGAAGGTAAGAGTAAAATATATCCAGAAAACATGGAACTGTTGCATGGATAAAATTTTAAATTTCTTTACAATTGAAGGGGTTAACTCTGTAGTAACTTCGAGAAAATCAGTTTCAGAGTTTTTAATTTAGCTTTTTCCAAAACAAAATTGGTGACATGTCTTCTTTGTCGCTTCTGAATCTTCGAAACTATCATCAATACTTATATTTGGGAGACATTATGGGCAAAAGATGACTCTTTCCACTTCACTTTTGCCAAAAAGTCCATTTTAAAATTTGTAGTGCGAAATGTCATAGTCGGCTTAAACCTCAGATGGTTAAGATAGCTGCCTAGAAGTGACAGCGGCACTACCTTCTTTCTTTCACCATGGTCGCTACTCTACTTCATTCCGAAAAACGGTGATGTTTAAAAGAACGGTGTGTTTACCAAAAGTGCCACGACTCCGGGCCTGGTGGTCCGATTTTTCTCTCGATTAGGAGATCGGGACTCAAGTACTAAACACGAAAATTCGAAATGGTGGATCCAATAGGCGGTTGAAATTCCTAAATCTCATTTTATATTTACGAAACTTTTTAGCTTTTTCCAAAACAAAATTGGTGACATGTCTTCTTTGTCGCTTCTGAATCTTCGAAACTATCATCAATACTTATATTTGGGAGACATTATGGGCAAAAGATGACTCTTTCCACTTCACTTTTGCCAAAAAGTCCATTTTAAAATTTGTAGTGCGAAATGTCATAGTCGGCTTAAACCTCAGATGGTTAAGATAGCTGCCTAGAAGTGACAGCGGCACTACCTTCTTTCTTTCACCATGGTCGCTACTCTACTTCATTCCGAAAAACGGTGATGTTTAAAAGAACGGTGTGTTTACCAAAAGTGCCACGACTCCGGGCCTGGTGGTCCGATTTTTCTCTCGATTAGGAGATCGGGACTCAAGTACTAAACACGAAAATTCGAAATGGTGGATCCAATAGGCGGTTGAAATTCCTAAATCTCATTTTATATTTACGAAACTTGGTTTTTGGTGTCGCTGATTTCGAACTTGATAATCAAATTTCCGAATACAAAATATCGGATCCAGAAGAAGATCAAAATTTAAAATTTATCACCTACGATGTCGCACGTGTCCAACTTTATATGAGTACCAAGATCACAAATCTTCTTATTTTCAAACAAGTATTTTTTTTTAATTTTATTTGTATAAAAAATCTCTGGCTGTACTCAATATTTGATGAGCTTTTTTGCATTTAATGCAAAGTAAAAACTTACAGTTATTTGCAATCGCATAGTTTCTTAAGATGCATTTAGATCGCACGAACGAACGCAACTTTAGTAGCGAAGTCTTATCGCAAACAAAATTCCGTTCGCACAACAGTTTACACTACCTGAATATATGTTCCCGAACACGCATCGGAAGCCAGAGTTTGCCGGAACATTTTGAACGAGCCAAAGATCGCGAACCCAAGATCGCAAGTCGGGCGTTTACACCGACTGAATGAACAGCATTTTGTTCGCGAGTTCGTGCGATCTAAATGCACCTTTATACATTAAACAGAATTGCAGCAGTTGACGGTTGGGCGGACGACCGCTATGTTACCGTCGTACCAAAATCCGTCATGAGCTAACAGAATTATAGCGGTGGCGGCCAAGAAGGGGTATAAACACAGATGACGACATGACGTTTACCCTTAGGATCGTCATTTTGTCGTGACGTCAGCAAATACTTCTTCTTGTCACACGAACAGCTGTTCTTTGTTTACGTTTTTCTGGCAGCCAACGTTGCCAGAAAGATCTGAATTGAAACATTTTCTGCTAGAGTGGATTATTTCGCTAAAGCTACGGTCAGATTAGGCAAATATTTGCCCAAATACACTCAGATATTTTTAAAATCACCTAAAATCGTATGTGACTGAACCAGTATTTTATTTTACTGAGTGTATTTTCCCAGTATTTGAGCAAATATTTGCCTAATCTGACCGTAGATTAAGACTCAAAAACGAAAATAGATACAACAGAAATGTCGGAATTTTATAGAAATTGCTACATTGCAAATATGGTACGATAAGTTTTGAAATGTAATTTTTGTTACCGGTTTTGAACAAAATTACCGATCTGCATTTGTCAATCATTTTTGCATTTAAAATTTTTAAAAAAAATCTTTTTCACGCGTAAATTTTGGTGTCATAAACGTAAAATATTCCAATTTGTTTAAATTATTTGTCGTTTTTATTTTTTTTTGGGAACACACACGAAGTTTACTTAAAATAAATTACCGAGTTGCAGCATATTCTTACCATTTAGCTAAAACAGTTTTCCCGTAACAATAATATAAAAAAAAGTTTAATTAAAAAAAAACCGCTTCAACTTATTAGGGTGATTCATTTGAAGTGGGAAATTCCTTGGAAACGATTGAGTTGTGCAGATGAGCAGTCAAAACATATGAAATTTTACAGTTCTTTTAAGCAACTGCGCGTTTTCGAGGGGTTTCCCACTTTAAATGAATACCCTTATTAAATTGTTTCCATTATTAAGCAACTCATATTCAAAAGTTAATAATTTGGATTTGTTTGCCTATTTTTAATAATTTCTAATCGTATTTCTACTAACGACTAAGTAATACAGTAGAAAATTCATTGATCTGGTAGTACTATTGCGAAACCAATTAAGCTAAATTTGTGGCAACGCTTGCATTTTTCTGCCAAAGTGACAAGAAGTATCTGCTGACGTCATGCTAGATAACGGTAAACGGCCTCATGTCGTAATCTAGTATTCTGTATTATTCTGTATCTTGGGAGGCGGCAATCACTTGACAGATTCAAAGCAATGGTGAAAATAATGGAAAAGGGTAATTATTTAGCTGAAATGGGAGGGCAACCCTATACCGTCAATAAAAATAGAAATAAATCTAAGTTCGGCGTCTACCGCTTTACCGTCTCCGTCCCGATTCTGTGCATTCCCATCTAGTTGCGCGTTTTAATTTTGACAGCAGCAAACCGTCGTCCGCCCAACCGTCAACTGCTGCAATTCTGTTTAATGCATTATGCCTTTTTTTCTTTGATTCTTTGTGCATACAGAAATACTTTAGAAAGTCAGTGCATAGTGTATTTCTTTAAGAACTTTTATCAAAACAAAACGTGCAACAGAAATATCCAAAATGAGAAAAGTGGCGCGGTTCGGACCCTGTATTATCGACCAGCCAATTCTTGACCGATTTTAATATTTCTTTTTTTTAAACGTTCGTCTCGTCGCACAGTGATTTGTCCAATAGACAAAATTCAGAAAGTTTGATGTCATCAATATAAAATATGGTATTTTTGGAAAGGTAATACATTGACTAAAAAGAATATAAACTTTTTTATTTGATTAAAATTTTTTTGACGTCCGTGGACTATTTTTAAATTATGGAAATTTGATTACAAATGCTTTAACAAAAAAATTTATTTTTGATAACTTGGCGAAAAAAATTGCCCAAAAGGCATTTTTGGCAAGAATGATCCGAACTTGACTTATTTATAAATGTTATTATTGTATTAAAAAATGAAAAATAAAATAGTTGTCATTAAACTTCGATGTAAAAATTTGTGAGTGCCATGAAAAAAAAGTTTTTCAAGTAAAAAACAAAAAAAAACCCAAAAAATTATGGGTTGTAAAAAAAAAGTGCGTAAAAGTTTCAGAAAAAAAAGAAATTCACCATTTCTTACCAACTTTTTGAAAAAAAGATTATTTTGTAAATGCTTAAACTACGATTTTATATCAAAAAAACTTTTCAAAAAGTTCATAATGTAAATAAAATGGTAAAATGTGATGAATGTATGTTCTATTATTAATATATTGATATTAATGTATGTATAGTAACTAAAAGCTCAATTGAAATATTGTTGATCCAATGTCATTTAATTTTTCTCTATTTTACTCTTCTCTCTTCTTCATATTGACTAAGGCGGTCAATACCGAATGGTTTTGGCAATCCCGGGTTTTCCAGATTTTTCAGGATTTCTTGGGGTTTGTTACTTTACCAAGCAATGCACATGTTAAACAAATAAAAAATGTGCCAGAACTATTAAAATTGAGAATACAGGTAAAATTTATGGTAAAAGTGAATACGTCACTTCGACAAAAGTACTCTATCAAGTACACCAATCCGTGATTACCCCTAATTTGAAATCAGCTAATCAAGAACCACTAGAATCCGTTATTAAAGCTAAGTAACCTTTTTCGAAATATAATTGTAGAGTTGTATTATATGCATAATAATTAAATAAGAAAATCAAGCATACTATTCTGGATTTATTCAAAAACTATAAGGGTTACAGAAAAACCGATTAAATTTTTGAAATCAGCGGGCCAAAACACATTTAGAAACTTAATTAATTCAGAATACTCCTTCGATTTTTGTCCCAAGCTCATATGGAGACAAATCACTGTGCGTCGTCAGGAATCGATTAGGCTCTGAAATTTGTGATTCCGATCATTAATTGTTGAAATATTTAACAATGAAATTTTCACTTTCCATACAAAATATTCAGAAAATAAGAATTATGACCAGTGTTGCCACACTTCTATATTTATTTAAGTAAATGTGGTCGCGTAAATGTGATCTCTCACAGAATGGACCTGAATGCAGAAGTTCTTCTGACACCGTATCCACCGTTGGACTTACTGAGGGTTTTAATCCTTGAGCACCGGCCGAAGGCCTGCCACGCAGAAGGAAATTGAATGCATACATTGTTGAATAATATTTAAATCGGTCAAGAATTGGCTGGTCGGTAATACCGGCTTGTGTGGGTTTGTATTCGAATATATCAAAATGGGTTAAGAATAAATTAAATATTTTTATGTTGAGTCAAATTTGATTGTTTCCTTATAAAAATATAATACAACAAAGTGTTTTCGAGAAATTTTAAATTTTTGTCTCGGTAGTCCTTTTGGGTGGAAATGCTTGATCAATAATAAAAAAACATTCAGCATTATGATTAACCTATATAACGATTAACTGATTAATTGGTTAATAAGGTAATTGATAATACAAGTTTGATAGTTAGGTCCAACTGGGTTTAAGTGTCAATCAAACAGAAAGTACAGCTGCAGCCTGCTATAGTTCGTAGAACTTTAAGATTCAATTGCACATTCTGTTGACCATTTATTCTTCGCAATCTTTAATGTCAGATATACCGTTATATGTCATAGCGAGAAACTGAACACTGCAATCTCAGCGTATCAGGTAACTATATGAATTTTTTTTAATAGAGGGCATTTTTAAGAACAACGATTGCCGAAATTTTGTTTACTGTATTTAGAGAAAAAATATTTAAACAACAAAGTCCGATGGTAATAATTTCCTGACATGATATTTCGTAATGTATCGCCAACCGAATAAAAAAAAAATGGTTCAATAAAACCAATGTCATTAAACCGATAGTCCAGTAGCATTCATCAAATGAAAGCGCCACATACGCAAGCATTGAAACGTTCCATAGCACCGAAGCTTTGAGCACCAAAATATTCTCTATACTTCCCCATTTCCATTGCGATAGACAGGAGACTAAGGCGAAGGTAAGAGTAAAATATATCCAGAAAACATGGAACTGTTGCATGGATAAAATTTTAAATTTCTTTACAATTGAAGGGGTTAACTCTGTAGTAACTTCGAGAAAATCAGTTTCAGAGTTTTTAATTTAGCTTTTTCCAAAACAAAATTGGTGACATGTCTTCTTTGTCGCTTCTGAATCTTCGAAACTATCATCAATACTTATATTTGGGAGACATTATGGGCAAAAGATGACTCTTTCCACTTCACTTTTGCCAAAAAGTCCATTTTAAAATTTGTAGTGCGAAATGTCATAGTCGGCTTAAACCTCAGATGGTTAAGATAGCTGCCTAGAAGTGACAGCGGCACTACCTTCTTTCTTTCGCCATGGTCGCTACTCTACTTCATTCCGAAAAACGGTGATGTTTAAAAGAACGGTGGGTTTACCAAAAATGCCACGACTCCGGGCCTGGTGGTCCAATTTTCTCACATTTGGTGATTCGGAGATCGGGACTCAACTACTAAACACGAAAATTCCAAATGGTGGATCCAAAAGGCGGTTGAAATTCCTAAATCTCATTTTATATTTACGAAACTTGGTTTTTGGTGTCGCTGATTTAGAACTTGATAATCAAATTTCCGAATTAAAAATATCGGATCCAGAAGAAGATCAAAATTTAAAATTTATCACCTACGATGTCGCACGTGTCCAACTTTATATGAGTACCAAGATCACAAATCTTCTTATTTTCAAACAAGTATTTTTTTAAAATTTTATTTGTATAAAAAATCTCTGGCTGTACTCAATATTTGATGAGCTTTCTGCATTTAATGCAAAGTAAAAACTTACAGTTATTTGCAATCGCATAGTTTCTTAAGGTGCATTTAGATCGCACGAACGAACGCAACTTTAGTAGCGAAGTCTTATCGCAAACAAAATTCCGTTCGCACAACAGTTTACACTACCTGAATATATGCTCCCGAACACGCATCGGAAGCCAGAGTTTGCCGGAACATTTTGAACGAGCCAAAGATCGCGAACCGAAGATCGCAAGTCGGGCGTTTACACCGACTGAATGAACAGCATTTTGTTCGCGAGTTCGTGCGACCTAAATGCACCTTTATACATTAAACAGAATTGCAGCAGTTGACGGTTGGGCGGACGACCGCTATGCTACCGTCGTACCAAAATCCGTCCTGAGCTAACAGAATTATAGCGGTGGCGGCCAAGAAGGGGTATAAACACAGATGACGACATGACGTTTACCCTTAGGATCGCCATTTTGTCGTGACGTCAGCAGATACTTCTTCTTGTCACACGAACAGCTGTTCTTTGTTTACGTTTTTCTGGCAGCCAACGTTGCCAGAAAGATCTGAATTGAAACATTGCTAGAGTGGATTATTTCGCTAAAGCTACGGTCAGATTAGGCAAATATTTGCCCAAATACACTCAGATATTTTTAAAATCACCTAAAATCGTATGTGACTGAACCAGTATTTTATTTTACTGAGTGTATTTTCCCAGTATTTGAGCAAATATTTGCCTAATCTGACCGTAGATTAAGACTCAAAAACGAAAATAGATACAACAGAAATGTCGGAATTTGATAGAAATTGCAACATTGCAAATATGGTACGATAAGTTTTTAAATGTAATTTTTGATACCTGTTTTGAACAAAATTAAACTATTCCAATTTGTTTAAATTATTTGTCGTTTTTATTTTTTTTTTGGGAACACACACGAAGTTTACTTAAAATAAATTACCAAGTTGCAGCATATTCTTACCATTTAGCTAAAACAGTTTTCCCGTAACAATAATATAAAAAAAAGTTCAATTAAAAGAAACCGCTTCGACTTATTAGGGCGATTCATTTAAAGTGGGAAATCCCTTGGAAACGATTCAGTTGTGCAGATGAGCAGTCACAATATATTAAATTGTACAGTTATTTTAAGCAACTGCGCGTTTTCGAGGGGTTTCCCACTTTAAATGAATACCCTTATTAAATTGTTTCCATTATTAAGCAACTCATATTCAAAAGTCAATAATTTGGATTTGTTTGCCTATTTTTAACAATTTCTAATCGTATTTCTACTAACGACTAATTAATACAGTAGAAAATCCATTGATCTGGTAGCATTATTGCGAAACCAATTAAGCTCAATTTTTGACAGCAGCAAACTGTCGTCCGCCCAACCGTCAACTGCTGCAATTCTGTTTAATACCTTATGCCTTTTTTTCTTTGATTCTTTGTGCACACAGAAATACTTTAGAAAGTCAGTGCATAGTGTATTTCTTTAAGAACTTTTATCAAAACAAAACGTGCAATAGAAATATCCAAAATGAGAAAAGTTGCGCGGTTC
This sequence comes from Heteromyza rotundicornis, assembly GCA_951394025.1. Taxonomy (NCBI): domain Eukaryota; kingdom Metazoa; phylum Arthropoda; class Insecta; order Diptera; family Heleomyzidae; genus Heteromyza; species Heteromyza rotundicornis. The sequence goes on from OX596010.1 coordinate 43,008,605, forward strand.
GGACCCTGTATTATCGACCAGCCAATTCTTGACCGATTTAAATATTTCTTTTTTTAAAACGTTCGTCTCGTCGTCAGGAATCGATTAGGCTCTGAAATTTGTGATTCCGATCATTAATTGTTGAAATATTTAACAATGAAATTTTCACTTTCCATACAAAATATTCAGAAAATAAGAATTATGACCAGTGTTGCCACACTTCTAAATTTATTTAAGTAAAGGTGGTCGCGTAAATGTGATCTCTCACAGAATGGACCTGAATGCAGAAGTTCTTCTGACAGCGTATCCACCGTTGGACCTACTGAGGGTTTTAATCCTTGAGCACCGGCCGAAGGCCTGCCACGCAGAAGGAAATTGAATGCATGCATTGTTGAATAATATTTAAATCGGTCATTTAAATTGGCTGGTCGATAATACCGGTTCCTCCCCAGTTAGGCTTGTGTGGGTTTGTATTCGAATATATCAAAATGGGTTAAGAATAAATTAAATATTTTTATGTTGAGTCAAATTTGATTGTTTCCTTATAAAAATATAATACAACAAAGTGTTTTCAAAAAATTTTAAATGTTTGGTCTCGGTAGTCCTTTTGGGTGGAAATGCAAATATTGATCAATAATAAACAAAAACATTCAGCAGTATGATTAACTGATTAATTGGTTAATAAGGTAATTGATAATACAAGTTTGATAGTTAGGTCAAACTGGGTTTAAGTGTCAAACAAACAGAAAGTACAGCTGAAGCCTGCTATAGTTCGTAGTCCGAAATGAATTTATTTTAATAGAGGGCATTTTTAAGAACAACGATTGCCGAAATTTCGTTTACTGTATTTAGAGAAAAACTAGAGAGTGGACTATCTATGGCTATACCGAAGTTGAAATACCCCCACACAGTAGAAAGAAGTACCTCGAACATAAAAAAATGTGGTCTCAAGACCCCATTTTGAGCCAATTATAGGTGGTTTTGGAGCCCAAACCATGTCCAAAATCCATTTCTAAAAATTTCCAATCAAATCCGAAAAAAAAAAATTGGTCTCAGGACCCCATTTAGACCCTTATATATGTGGCTTCGGAACCTCGGACCATGTCAAAAATACGTTTCTAAACATTTCCAATCGAATACAACAATAAAAAAGACTTGAAAAATGTTTACCTTTTTTTTCGGTGTATGGGAGCCACGCCCAGTTTTTGTCCGATTTGGCTGATTCTCGATCTTGATCTCAGTATTCACGAGAAAAACATGTAAAAAAAGTTTCAAGTCGATATCTCCAAAACTGCGACCGCTATCGTGCAGACGGACAGACGGACGGACAGACGGACGGACAGACAGACGGACATCTCTAAATCGACTCAGGAGGTGATACTGATCAAGAATATATATACCTTTCCATACCGTTGTGACAAAGTTAGTATACCCTGCCACAGTGAGTGTGGGGGTATAAATATTTAAACAACAAAGTCCGATGGTAATAATTTCCTGACATGATATTTCGTAATGTATCGCCAACCGAATAAAAAAAAATGGTTCAATAAAACCAATGTCATTAAACCGATAGTCCAGTAGCATTCATCAAACGAAAGCGCCAAATACGCAAGCATTGAAACGTTCCATAGCACCGAAGCTTTGAGCACCAAAATATTCTCTATACTTCCCCATTTCCATTGCGATAGACAGGAGACTAAGGCGAAGGTAAGAGTAAAATATATCCAGAAAACATGGATATGGTGGAAACATTGGTCAGCTATGACCAATGTTTTTACCATATGGGCATAATAGGTCGAGTGTATACAAACCTTACGAAGTATTGGTCCTGCATTTGGATGTGTAAAACGTAGACAAGATAAAATGCTGTGCAAGAGCAATAAAAACAGAGTAAAAAACAAGTTTTTTAAAATATAACCCTTTAACCGACTAAAAAGCAGAAAATAAATTTTCTTTAAATTAATTTCAGCAATTTCGATTTAAAATTAAGGGTTTTTGGGTACTTTCCTCCGAATATCATTGAAGGTTTTATAGTCGCCAAAAACCCTTAATTATACCCCCACACTCACTGTGGCAGGGTATACTCACTTTGTCACAACGTTTGTAACGCCCATAAGGAGGCGTGTCCGGTATGGAAAAGTATATATATTCTTGATCAGTATCACCTCCTGAGTCGATTTCGCGATGTCCGTCTGTCTGTCCGTCTGTCCGTCCGCACGATAGCGGTCGCAGTTTTGGAGATATCGACTTGAAACTTTGGGTACATGTTTTTCTCGTGAATACTGAGATCAAGTTCGAGAATCAGCCAAATCGGATAAAAACTGGGCGTGGCTTCCATACACCGAAAAAAAAGGTAAAAATTTTTCAAGTCTTTTTTATTGTTGTATTCGATTGGAAATGTTTAGAAACGTATTTTTGACATGGTCCGAGGTTCCGAAGCCACATATATAAGGGTCTAAATGGGGTCTTGAGACCAATTTTTTTTTTTGTGTATTTAATTGGAAATTTTTAGAAATGGATTTTGGACATGGTCCGGGCTCCAAAACCACATATATTTGGCTCAAAATAGGGTCTTGAGACCACATTTTTATATGTTCGAGGCACTTCTTCCTACTGTGTGGGGGTATTTCAACTTCGGTATAGCCGAAGATAGTCCACTCTCTAGTTTTAAATCGAAATTGCTGAAATTAATTTAAAGAAAATTTATTGTCTGCTTTTTAGTCGGTTAAAGGGTTATATTTTAAAAAACTTGTTTTTTACTCTGTTTTTATTTTCCTCTTTTTTTTTTTTTTTAAATTTTTTTTCTCCCCCTTTTTCCCCCCTTTTTTACCATTTTTTACTCTTTTTCCCGAATGCGAACCTAAGTAAAAAATTTCAGCCTTGTAGCTTACAAAATACGAAAGTTAGATCTTTAAATTGGCTCCATCCCGCTCCACTTTGCCCCCACACCCCCCTTTCCAAAGGGTAAAAAATTTCAACATTGTAGCTTGAAGGAATAGGAAGTTATGCCATGTTTAAAAAAAAAAAGTTTGAGTCTCCCCACGGCCCCCTACGCCTCTGATGGACCCCAAAATTATAATAGAATGCATTGTCACCGGAGTTCTATCAGTGTTCCAAATTTCAGCGCTCTAGCTCATGTGGAAGTGTATGAAAAAGCTCGCCGCAGATTTGAGGATATATATATATATAGTCCGCCCAAAGCAAGTTAATATAAGGGTTATAATAAAAAAAGAGTAAAAAACAAGTTTTTTAAAATATAACCCTTTAACCGACTAAAAAGCAGAAAATAAATTTTCTTTAAATTAATTTCTGCAATTTCTATTTAAAATTAAGGGTTTTTGGCTACTTCAAAATTTGCAATGATATTAGGAACAAAGTAGCCAAAAACCCTTAATTTTAAATAGAAATTGCAGAAATTAATTTAAAGAAAATTTATTTTCTGCTTTTTAGTCGGTTAAAGGGTTATATTTTAAAAAACTTGTTTTTTACTCTTTTTTTATTTTCCCCTTTTTTTTAAAAAAAATTTTTTTTTTCGGTATATTTCTTTTTCATTTATATTTTGCCCGTATAGTTTTTCTTCTTAAATTTTTACAATTAAAAAATTTTTTTGGATTTAAAAAAAAAAAAAATTGTTCCCCCCTTTTTCCCCTCTTTTTTTTTTCCTTTTTTACTCTTTTTCCCCAATACTAGCCTAAGTGAAAAATTTCAGCCCTGTAGCTTAAAAAATGCGAAAGTTAGAACTTTAAATTGGCTCCATTCCGCTCCCCTTTGCCCCCACACCCCCCTTTCCAAAGGGTATAAAAAATCATTTTTTCAATAAGAACCCACCTACCAAATTTCATCATTGTAGCTTGAAGGAATCGGAAGTTATGTCATGTTTAAAAAAAAAAAGTTTGAGTCCCCCCACGGCCCCCTACGCCTCTGATGGACCCCAAAATTTGATAGAATGCATTGTCACCGGAGTTCTATCAGTGTTCCAAATTTCAGCTCTCTAGCTCATGTGGAAGTGTATAAAAAAGCTCGCCGCAGATTTGAGGATATATATATATATATATATATATATATATATATATATATATATATATATATATATATATATATAGTCCGCCCAAAGCAAGTTAATATAAGGGTTATAAAAAAGAGAACGCTGCTTTAGGATGGTAAATACGATTTTCGGAAGTATGTTTGTTTGTAAACAAATCGAACAACGTTGCCACCCTTTAAAAACAATATGAACTGTTTTTGGAAATTATAAAAGTTTTCAAAATCTTGTGGATAAAATTTTAAATTTCTTTACAATTGAGGGGGTTAACTCTGTAGTAACTTCGAGAAAATCAGTTTCAGAGTTTTTAATTTAGCTTTTTCCAAAACAAAATTGGTGACATGTCTTCTTTGTCGCTTCTGAATCTTCGAAACTATCATCAATACTTATATTTGGGAGGCATTATGAGCAAAAGATGACTCTTTCCACTTCACTTTTGCCAAAAAGTCCATTTTAAAATTTGTAGTGCAAAATGTCATAGTAGGCTTAAACCTCAGATAGTTGAGATGGCTGCCTAGAAGTGACAGCGGCACTACCTTCTTTCTTTCGCCATGGTCGCTACTTTACTTCATTCCGAAAAACGGTGATGTTTAAAAGAACGGTGATTAAGAAATAATGTTCACTATGAACGCCGTTCCTGAAAAATCACCGGACTTACAGTTATTTGAAATCGCATAGTTTCTTAAGGTGCATTTAGATCGCAACGAACGTACGCAACTTTAGTAGCGAAGTCTTATCGCAAACAAAATTCCGTTCGCACAACAGTTTACACTACCTGAATATATGTTCCCGAACACGCATCGGAAGCCAGAGTTTGCCGGAACATTTTGAACGAGCCAAAGATCGCGAACCCAAGATCGCAAGTCGGGCGTTTACACCGACTGAATGAACAGCATGTTGTTCGCGAGTTCGTGCGATCTAAATGCACCTTTATACATTAAACAGAATTGCAGCAGTTGACGGTTGGGCGGACGACGGCTATGCTACCGTCGTACCAAAATCCGTTCTGAGCTAACAGAATTATAACGGTGGCGGCCAAGAAGGGGTATAAACACAGATGACGTTTACCCTTAGGATCGCCATTTTGTCGTGACGTCAGCAGATACTTCTTCTTGTCACACGAACAGCTGTTCTTTGTTTACGTTTTTCTGGCAGCCAACGTTGCCAGAAAGATCTGAATTGAAACATTTTCTGCTAGAGTGGATTATTTCGCTAAAGCTACGGTCAGATTAGGCAAATATTTGCCCAAATACACTCAGATATTTTAAAAATCACCTAAAATCGTATGTGACTGAACCAGTATTTTATTTTACTGAGTGTATTTTCCCAGTATTTGAGCAAATATTTGCCTAATCTGACCTTAGATTAAGACTCAAAAACGAAAATAGATACAACAGAAATGTCGGAATTTGATAGAAATTGCTACATTGCAAATATGGTACGATATGTTTTTAAATATAATTTTTGTTACCTGTTTTGAACAAAATTACCGATCTGCATTTGTCAATCATTTTTGCATTTAAAATTTAAAAAAAAAATCTTTTTCACGCGAAAATTTTGGAGTCATAAACGTAAAATATTCCAATTTGTTTGCAACGCTTGCATTTTTCTGCCAAAGTGACAAGAAGTATCTGCTGACGTGATGCTAGATAACGGTAAACGGCCTCATGTCGTGTTCTATGTATCTTGGGAGGCGGCAATCACTTGACAGATTCAAAGCAATGGTGTCCTATGGTGAAAATAATGGAAAAGGGTAATTATTTAGCTGAAAAGGGGGGGCAACCCTATACCGTCAGCAGTCGACAAAAAAAGAAATAAATTTAAGTTCGGCGTCTACCGCTTTACCGTCTCCGTCCCGATTCTGTGCATTCCCATCTAGTTACGTGTGTTTTAATTTTGACAGCAGCAAACCGTCGTCCGCCCAACCGTCAACTGCTGCAATTCTGTTTAATACATTATGCCTTTTTTTCTTTGATTCTTTGTGCACACAGAAATACTTTAGAAAGTCAGTGCATAGTGTATTTCTTTAAGAACTTTTATCAAAACAAAACGTGCAATAGAAATATCCAAAATGAGAAAAGTGGCGCGGTTCGGACCCTGTATTATCGACCAGCCAATTCTTGACCGATTTTAATATTTCTTTTTTTTAAACGTTCGTCTCGTCGCACAGTGATTTGTCCCATAGACAAAATTCAGAAAGTTTGATGTCATCAATATAAAATATGGTATTTTTAGAAAGGTAATATATTGACTAAAATAATATAAACTTTTATATAAATTTTTTTGACGTCCGTGGACTATTTTTGAATTGTGGAAATTGGATTACAAATGCTTTAACAAAAAAAATTATTTTTGATAACTTGGCGAAAAAAATTGCCCAAAAGGCATTTTTGGCAAGAATGATCCGAACTTGGCTAATTTATAAATGTTATTATTGTATTAAAAAATGAAAAATGAAATAGTTGTCATTAAACTTCGATGTAAAAATTTGTAAGTGCCATGAAAAAAAAAGTTTTTCAAGTAAAAAACAAAAAAAAACCCAAAAAATTATGGATTGTAAAAAAAAGTGCGTAAAAGTTTCAGAATAAAAGGTAATACATTGACTAAAAAGAATATAAACTTTTTTATTTGATTAACATTTTTTTGACGTCCGTGGACTATTTTAAAATTATGGAAATTTGATTACAAATGCTGGAACAAAAAAATTTATTTTTGATAACTTGGCGAAAAAAATTGCCCAAAAGGCATTTTTGGCAAGAATGATCCGAACTTGGCTAATTTATAAATGTTATTATTGTATTAAAAAATGAAAAATAAAATAGTTGTCATTAATCTTCGATGTAAAAATTTGTGAGTGCCATGAAAAAAAAGTTTTTCAAGTAAAAAACAAAAAAAAACCCAAAAAATTATGATTGTAAAAAAAAAGTGAGTAAAAGTTTCAGAAAAAAAAAGAAATTAACCATTTTTTACCAACTTTTTGAAAAAAAAGGTTATTTTGTAAATGCTTAAATTACGATTTTATATCAAAAAAACTTTTCAAAAAGTTCATAATGTAAATAAAATGGTAAAATGTGATAAATGTATGTTCTATTATTAATATATTGATATTAATGTATGTATAGTAACTAAAAGCTCAATTGAAATATTGTTGATCCAATGTCATTTAATTTTTCTCTATTTTACTCTTCTCTCTTCTTCCTATTGACTAAGGCGGTCAATACCGAATGGTTTTGGCAATCCCGGGTTCTCCAGATTTTTCAGGATTTCAGGACTGCACATGTTAAACAAATAAACAAATAAAAAATGTGCCAAAACTATTAAAATTGAGAATACAGGTAAAATTTATGGTAAAAGTGAATACGTCACTTCGACTAAAGTACTCTATCAAGTACACCAATCCGTGATTACCCCTAATTTGAAATCAGCTAATCAAGATCCACTAGAATCCGTTATTAAAGCTAAGTAACCTTTTTTGAAATATAATTGTAGAGTTGTATTATATGCATAATAATTAAAAAAGAAAATCAAGCATACTATTCTGGATTTATTCAAAAACTATAAATTTTTGAAATCAGCGGGCCAAAACACATTTAGAAACTTAATTAATTCAGAATACTCCTTCGATTTTTGTCACTGTGCGTCGTCAGGAATCGATTAGGCTCTGAAATTTGTGATTCCGATCATTAATTGTTGAAATATTTAACAATGAAATTTTCACTTTCCATACAAAATATTCAGAAAATAAGAATTATGCCACACTTCTATATTTATTTAAGTAAATTTGGGTGGAAATGCTTGATCAATAATAAAAAAACATTCAGCATTATGATTAACCTATATAACGATTAACTGATTAATTGGTTAATAAGGTAATTGATAATACAAGTTTGATAGTTAGGTCAAACTGGGTTTAAGTGTCAATCAAACAGAAAGTACAGCTGCATCCTGCTATAGTTCGTAGAACTTTAAGATTCAATTGCACATTCTGTTGACCATTTATTCTTAGCAATCTTTAATGTCAGATATACCGTTATATGTCATAGCGAGAAACTGAACACTGCAATCTCAGCGTATCAGGTAACTATATGAATTTTTTTTAATAGAGGGCATTTTTAAGAACAACGATTGCCGAAATTTCGTTTACTGTATTTAGAGAAAAAATATTTAAACAACAAAGTCCGATGGTAATAATTTCCTGACATGATATTTCGTAATGTATCGCCAACCGAATAAAAAAAAATGGTTCAATAAAACCAATGTCATTAAACCGATAGTCCAGTAGCATTCATCAAACGAAAGCGCCACATACGCAAGCATTGAAACGTTCCATAGCACCGAAGCTTTGAACACCAAAATATTCTCTATACTTCCCCATTTCCATTGCAATAGACAGGAGACTAAGGCGAAGGTAAGAGTAAAATATATCCAGAAAACATGGAACTGTTGCATGGATAAAATTTTAAATTTCTTTACAATTGAAGGGGTTAACTCTGTAGTAACTTCGAGAAAATCAGTTTCAGAGTTTTTAATTTAGCTTTTTCCAAAACAAAATTGGTGACATGTCTTCTTTGTCGCTTCTGAATCTTCGAAACTATCATCAATACTTATATTTGGGAGACATTATGGGCAAAAGATGACTCTTTCCACTTCACTTTTGCCAAAAAGTCCATTTTAAAATTTGTAGTGCGAAATGTCATAGTCGGCTTAAACCTCAGATGGTTAAGATAGCTGCCTAGAAGTGACAGCGGCACTACCTTCTTTCTTTCACCATGGTCGCTACTCTACTTCATTCCGAAAAACGGTGATGTTTAAAAGAACGGTGTGTTTACCAAAAGTGCCACGACTCCGGGCCTGGTGGTCCGATTTTTCTCTCGATTAGGAGATCGGGACTCAAGTACTAAACACGAAAATTCGAAATGGTGGATCCAATAGGCGGTTGAAATTCCTAAATCTCTTTTTATATTTACGAAACTTGGTTTTTGGTGTCGCTGATTTCGAACTTGATAATCAAATTTCCGAATACAAAATATCGGATCCAGAAGAAGATCAAAATTTAAAATTTATCACCTACGATGTCGCACGTGTCCAACTTTATATGAGTACCAAGATCACAAATCTTCTTATTTTCAAACAAGTATTTTTTTTTAATTTTATTTGTATAAAAAATCTCTGGCTGTACTCAATATTTGATGAGCTTTCTGCATTTAATGCAAAGTAAAAACTTACAGTTATTTGCAATCGCATAGTTTCTTAAGGTGCATTTAGATCGCACGAACGAACGCAACTTTAGTAGCGAAGTCTTATCGCAAACAAAATTCCGTTCGCACAACAGTTGACACTACCTGAATATATGTTCCCGAACACGCATCGGAAGCCAGAGTTTGCCGGAACATTTTGAACGAGCCAAAGATCGCGAACCGAAGATCGCAGGTCGGGCGTTTACACCGACTGAATGAACAGCATTTTGTTCGCGAGTTCGTGCGATCTAAATGCACCTTTATACATTAAACAGAATTGCAGCAGTTGACGGTTGGGCGGACGACCGCTATGTTACCGTCGTACCAAAATCCGTCCTGAGCTAACAGAATTATAGCGGTGGCGGCCAAGAAGGGGTATAAACACAGATGACGACATGACGTTTACCCTTAGGATCGCCATTTTGTCGTGACGTCAGCAGATACTTCTTCTTGTCACTCGAACAGCTGATCTTTGTTTACGTTTTTCTGGCAGCCAACGTTGCCAGAAAGATCTGAATTGAAACATTGCTAGAGTGGATTATTTCGCTAAAGCTACGGTCAGATTAGGCAAATATTTGCCCAAATACACTCAGATATTTTTAAAATCACCTAAAATCGTATGTGACTGAACCAGTATTTTATTTTACTGAGTGTATTTTCCCAGTATTTGAGCAAATATTTGCCTAATCTGACCGTAGATTAAGACTCAAAAACGAAAATAGATACAACAGAAATGTCGGAATTTGATAGAAATTGCTACATTGCAAATATGGTACGATATGTTTTTAAATGTAATTTTTGTTACCTGTTTTGAACAAAATTACCGATCTGCATTTGTCAATCATTTTTGCATTTAAAATTTTAAAAAAAAATCTTTTTCACGCGAAAATTTTGGAGTCATAAACGTAAAATATTCCAATTTGTTTGCAACGCTTGCATTTTTCTGCCAAAGTGACAAGAAGTATCTGCTGACGTGATGCTAGATAACGGTAAACGGCCTCATGTCGTGTTCTATGTATCTTGGGAGGCGGCAATCACTTGACAGATTCAAAGCTATGGTGTCCTATGGTGAAAATAATGGAAAAGGGTAATTATTTAGCTGAAAAGGGGGGGCAACCCTATACCGTCAGCAGTCGACAAAAATAGAAATAAATTTAAGTTCGGCGTCTACCGCTTTACCGTCTCCGTCCCGATTCTGTGCATTCCCATCTAGTTACGTGTGTTTTAATTTTGACAGCAGCAAACCGTCGTCCGCCCAACCGTCAACTGCTGCAATTCTGTTTAATACATTATGCCTTTTTTTCTTTGATTCTTTGTGCACACAGAAATACTTTAGAAAGTCAGTGCATAGTGTATTTCTTTAAGAACTTTTATCAAAACAAAACGTGCAATAGAAATATCCAAAATGAGAAAAGTTGCGCGGTTCGGACCCTGTATTATCGACCAGCCAATTCTTGACCGATTTTTATATTTCTTTTTTTAAAACGTTCGTCTCGTCGTCAGGAATCGATTAGGCTCTGAAATTTGTGATTCCGATCATTAATAGTTGAAATATTTAACAATGAAATTTTCACTTTCCATACAAAATATTCAGAAAATAAGAATTATGCCACACTTCTACATTTATTTAAGTAAATGTGGTCGCGTAAATGTGGTCTCTCACAGAATGGACCTGAATGCAGAAGTTCTTCTGACAGCGTATCCACCGTTGGACCTACTGAGGGTTTTAATCCTTGAGCACCGGCCGAAGGCCTGCCACGCAGAAGGAAATTGAATGCATACATTGTTGAATAATATTTAAATCGGTCAAGAATTGACTGGTCGATAATACCGGTTCCTCCTCAGTTACGCTTGTGTAGCTTTGTATTCGAATATATCAAAATGGGTTATGAATAAATTAAATATTTTTATGTTGAGTCAAATTTGATTGTTTCCCTGAAAATATAATAAAACAAAGTGTTTTCAAGAAATTTTAAATTTTTGGTCTCGGTAGTCTTTTTGGGAGGAAATGCAAATATTGATCAATAATAAAAAAACCATTCAGCAGTATCATTAACCTATATAACGATTAACTGATTAATAGGTCAAATTGGGTTTAAGTGTCAAACAAACAGAAAGTACAGCTGAAGCCTGCTATAGTTCGTAGAACTTTAAGATTCAATTGCACATTCTGTTGACCATTTATTCTTAGCAATCTTTTATGACAGATATACCGTTATCTGTCATAGCGAGAAACTGAACACTGCAATCTGAGCTTATCAGGTAACGACATGAATTTATTTAAATAGAGGGCACTTTAAGAACAACGATTTCCGAAATTACGTTTACTGTATTTAGAGAAAAAATATTTAAACAACAAAGTCCGATGGTAATAATTTAATGACATGATATTTCGTAATGTATCGCCAACCGAATAAAAAAAAAATAGTCCAATAAAACCAATGTCATTAAACCGATAGTCCAGTATCATTCATCAAACGAAAGCGACACATACGCAAGCATTGAAACGTTCCATAGCACCGAAGCTTTGAACACCAAAATATTCTCTATACTTCCCCATTTCCATTGCGATAGACACGAGACTAAGGCGAAGGTAAGAGTAAAATATATCCAGAAAACATGGAACTGTTGCATTACATCAGCTATGACCAATGTTTCCACCATATGGGCATAATAGGTCGAGTGTATACAAACCTTACGAAGTATTGGTCCTGCATTTGGATGTGTAAAACGTAGACAAGATAAAATGCTGTGCAAGAGCGAAAAAGAGAACGCTGCTTTAGAAAAGTAAACGGTACAACAGGATGGTAAAGAAAGAAGGTAGTGCCGCTGTCACTTACTTTGATTAAAAAGACGATTTTCGAAAGTATGTTTGTTTGTAAACAAATCGAACAACGTTGCCACCCTTTAAAAACAATATGAACTGTTTTTGGAAATTATAAAAGTTTTCAAAATCTTGTGGATAAAATTTTAAATTTCTTTGAGCCTATTTACACAGTCATTCCCATGACGCATGGGCATGCCGTTTTTAGAATTTACACTGACATGGGCATGATGAAATTTGACAGTTTTTATATGAAAATGTAAATAAACGAAGCATGGAGTTGCCACCTTTTACGTTTTTTGTATGGATTTTCGGTGCAAAATGTTCTATCCCGTTTTCACTACCGCAGTTCTTATTAGTTCTTTGTCAGATTTTTCGTCATGGAACTGATAGTGTAAATAGGCTCTTTACAATTGAAGGGGTTAACTCTGTAGTAACTTCGAGAAAATCAGTTTCAGAGTTTTTAATTTAGCTTTTTCCAAAACAAAATTGGTGACATGTCTTCTTTGTCGCTTCTGAATCTTCGAAACTATCATCAATACTTATATTTGGGAGGCATTATGAGCAAAAGATGACTCTTTCCACTTCACTTTTGCCAAAAAGTCCATTTTAAAATTTGTAGTGCGAAATGTCATAGTAGGATTAAACCTCAGATGGTTAAGATGGCTGCCTAGAAGTGACAGCAGCACTACCATTTTTCTTTCGCCATGGTCGCTACTTTACTTCATTCCGAAAAACGGTGATGTTTAAAAGAACGGTGATTAAGGAATCACGTTCACTAAGAACGCCGTTCATGAAAAATCACCGGATCGCTCATCTCTGGTGCATATAACTCAATGATTTATGAAAAGCACACTTTGACACTAAGCACATTGCCGCTGTCATCGCCACGAACGATAGAACTGATGGGTACGAGTAGCTGGGCAGTGCCAGTAGAAAATTTTAAAAAATTTGGTTTTGGGTTTTTGTATTTTGGTGCACCACAACTAAAACTGTAAATTCGAAATGGATTACCAAAAAAGCCACGACTCCGGGCCTGGTGGCCCGATTTTTCTCTCGATTAGGAGATCGGGACTCAAGTGGATCCAATAGGCGGTTGAAATTCCTAAATCTCATTTTATATTTACGAAACTTGGTTTTTGGTGTCGCTGATTTCGAACTTGATAATCAAATTCCAAATTAAAAATATCGGATCCAGATGAAGATCAAAATTTAAAATTTATCACCTACGATGTCGCACGTGTCCAACTTAATTTGAGTAAAAAGATCACAAATCTTCTTATTTGAAAACAAGTATTTTTTTAAATTTTATTTGTATAAAAAATCTCTGGCTGTACTCAATATTTGATGAGCTTTCTGCATTTAATGCAAAGTAAAAACTTACAGTTATTTGCAATCGCATAGTTTCTTAAGGTGCATTTAGATCGCACGAACGACCGCAACTTTAGTAGCGAAGTCTTATCGCTAACAAAATTCCGTTCGCACAACAGTTTACACTACCTGAATATATGTTCCCGAACACGCATCGGAAGCCAGAGTTTGCCGGAACATTTTGAACGAGCCAAAGATCGCGAACCCAAGATCACAAGTCGGGCGTTTACACCGACTGAATGAACAGCATTTTGTTCGCGAGTTCGTGCGATCTAAATGCACCTTTATATATTAAACAGCCTAATCTGACCGTAGTTTAAGACTCAAAAACGAAAATAGATACTACAGAAATGTCGGAATTTGATAGAAATTGCTATATTATTGCAAATATGGTACGATACGTTTTTTAATGTAATTTTTGTTACGTGTTTTGAACAAAATAACCGATCTGCATTTGTAAATAATTTTTGCATTTAAAATTTAAAAAAAAAAACTTTTTCACGCGTAAATTTTGGTGCCATAAACGTAAAATATTCCAATTTGTTTAAATTATTTGTTGTTTTTATTTTTTGTTGGGAACACACACGAAGTTTACTTAAAATAATTTACCGAGTTGCAGCATATTGTTACCATTTAGCTAAAACAGTTTTCCCGTAACAATAATATAAAAAAAATGTTTAATTAAAAAAAACCGCTTCAACTTATTAGGGCGATTCATTTAAAGTGGGAAATTTCTTGGAAACGATTCAGTTGTGCAGATGAGCAGTCAAAATATATGAAATTTGACAGTTCTTTTAATCAACTGCGCGTTTTTAAATGAATACCCTTATTAAATTGTTTCCATTATTAAGCAACTCATATTCAAAAGTCAATAATTTGGATTTGTTTGCCTATCTATATATATAAAAGAGACGTGTATGTTTGTCACCAGTAGACGCGAAAACTACAGCACCGATTCTCACCAAAATTTATATATGTGTTCTAGGGGTCGTGAGTCGTGACATAGGATAGGTGTTGTCACACCAACTTTTACCGCCCACAAGTTAGAAAATACGTATTTCTCTCACATTTGTGAATCTTTTAAAGCAAATACCATATGATCAACAATCAATTTGGTTGCCACCCAGGACTTAATTTTTCCCCACTTAAGCAGTGTTACCATATCTGCGGGTTTTTTAACTTTCGGTTTCTTTCAAAGTATGAAATCGATTTGCTAAAGTATTTCAAGTCGATGTACCGATTACAAATAAGGCAATGCCAAAATAACACTGCTTCTCCTTGAGTATTACATACTCGCAATTCCATAATTTGCCCCAATCTCCCAGTGCACATTTTACGCCCACTTTCGCAGTACTTCATTTCCACTTAAATGCATTTGCCATTTACATTCCAAATAACTACGGAAAAATGTCTATTGTGAATGGAAGTTAAATTATACCCAACTTAAAGCTCCAAACACACTGCCGCGAAATTTCCCCAAAAATTGCTCAAAAATTGCAAGGCGATATTCGGCTCGGACAAATTTTTTCGTACTGATAAATTTCACAAAAACAAAAACAAATGTATATCATTCTAGAGCGCACTATCGTATTTTCAAGAAAAAGTACCACGACACCAACGAAATTTTGCATTCATGTGTGGCGACCTTAAATGTTCACTGCTAAAGTCGCCCACTTTCACAGTAACCCTACACACAGTACTTCATTACAACTTAAAATACCCAAAATTCCGCCGCCGCGGTACTTTCTCGAAAAGATATTGGAATAAAAAAATTTGTTTGCGGTGAAAAATTTCAAAGCTACAACTAAAAATGTGTATCATTTATAAATTTTCTTTAAAAAAACGCAGTATCGCATATTCAAGCAACATTTTTGTTCAAGTTCCGTACCGGCTGCGGAATTTCGCGTTGGCTTATGGCCATTAATATTACGAGAAGACGTCCATTGAATGAAAATTAAATTAAACTTGACTTAAATGCACACACTGCAATTGGACTTTTCGGCAAATAAGCACTGCAAAATTGTCCCAACAAGTTATAGAAATCACTTTCTTCCCACAAGAAAAATTTACAAAAACACAACAGAACGTCTCTCAATGTGGCAACACTCCTCACAGCGCTCAACCAGTGCAGCCAACTTTAGGCAAATTTCCCTTCCTAAGGGAATTTTTGTTTTAATTTTGTCTAAAAGGGATAAAGGTACTTATTTTTTCTTAATTTGAAGGTGCACTTAGACCGCAGGAGCGAACACAACTTTTGTCGCGAACTCCAATCGTAAACGAAATTCCGTTCGTGCAACCGTTTACACTGACTGAATATTCCCTCCCGCACCAGCATCGGAATCTGCAGATTTGTTCGTTTTCAAGTGTTTACACTGCCGGGCCATTTTGTGCGAGCATTCGCCTTCGTACCAAAGCTCAAAGATTGTAATCCAGTCGTTTGCACCGGACGAATTAACGGCATTTGTTTCAAATACTTATACCACATGTCATTTAATTTAATTTCAATAATCTTCCAAACATACTTTACTGCGCTACATACATACATACAATACGAATCATTCATTCATTCATCAAAACCTATTTCAATACCAATCGCTACATCAATTTTCCTCTCTATAAAATTGTACAAAATTAACTCCACAGTATAAACACCAATTAAACATATATATTTAAAAATTACTTTCATCCATTCATCCATTACATTGCAGACAATGCAACAACAAAAAATTATTTAGGCCCAGCGAAGCGGACCGAGCCCAGCTAGTTTTTAATAATTTCTAATCGTATTTCTACTAACGACTAAGTAATACAGTAGAAAATCCATTGATCTGGTAGCACTTTTGCGAAACCAATTAAGCCAAATTTGTGGCAACGCTTGCATTTTTCTGCCAAAGTGACAAGAAGTATCTGCTGACGTCATGCTAGATAACGGTAAACGGCCTCATGTCGTGTTCTATGTATCTTGGGAGGCGGCAATCCCTTGACAGATTCAAAGCAATGGTGTCATATGGTGAAAATAATGGAAAAGGGTAATTATTTAGCTGAAAAGGGTGGCAACCCTATACCGTCAGCAGTCGACAAAAATAGAAATAAATCTAAGTTCGGCGTCTACCGCTTTCCGTCTCCGTCCCGATTCTGTGCATTCCCATCTAGTTGCGTGTGTTTTAATTTTGACAGCAGCAAACCGTCGTCCGCCCAACCGTCAACTGCTGCAATTCTGTTTAATACATTATGCCTTTTTTTCTTGATTCTTTGTGCACACAGAAATACTTTAGAATGTCAGTGCATAGTGTATTTCTTTAAGAACTTTTATCAAAACAAAACGTGCAATAGAAATATCCAAAATGAGAAAAGTTGCGCGGTTCGGACCCTGTATTATCGACCAGCCAATTCTTGACCGATTTTAATATTTCTTTTTTTAAAACGTTCGTCTCTTCGTCAGGAATCGATTAGGCTCTGAAATTTGTTCCGATCATTAATTGTTGAAATATTTAACAATGAAATTTTCAATTTCCATACAAAATATTCAGAAAATAAGAATTATGCCACACTTCTACATTTATTTAAGTAAATGTGGTCGCGTAAATGTGATCTCTCACAGAATGGACCTAAATGCAGAAGTTCTTCTGACAGCGTATCCACCGTTGGACCTACTCAGGGTTCTAATCCTTGAGCACCGGCCGAAGGCCTGCCACGCAGAAGGAAATTGAATGCATACATTGTTGAATAATATTTAAATCGGTCAAGAATTGGCTGGTCGATAATACCGGTTCCTCCTCAGTTACGCTTGTGTAGCTTTGTATTCGAATATATCAAAATGGGTTATGAATAAATTAAATATTTTTATGTTGAGTCAAATTTGATTGTTTCCCTGAAAATATAATAAAACAAAGTGTTTTCAAGAAATTCTAAATTTTTGGTCTCTGTAGTCTTTTTGGGAGGAAATGCAAATATTGATCAATAATAAAAAAACCATTCAGCAGTATCATTAACCTATATAACGATTAACTGATTAATAGGTCAAATTGGGTTTAAGTGTCAAACAAACAGAAAGTACAGCTGAAGCCTGCTATAGTTCGTAGAACTTTAAGATTCAATTGCACATTCTGTTGACCATTTATTCTTAGCAATCTTTTATGACATATATACCGTTATCTGTCATAGCGAAAAAGAGAACGCTGCTTTAGAAAAGTAAACGGTACAACAGGATGGTAAAGAAAGAAGGTAGTGCCGCTGTCACTTACTTTGATTAAAAATACGATTTTCGGAAGTATGTTTGTTTGTAAACAAATCGAACAACGTTGCCACCCTTTAAAAACAATATGAAATGTTTTTGGAAATTATAAAAGTTCTCAAAATCTTGTGGATAAAATTTTAAATTTCTTTAGAGCCTATTTACACTATCAGTTCCATGACGAAAAATCTGACAAAGAGCTAATAAGAACTGCGGTAGTGAAAACGGGATAGAACATTTTGCACCGAAAATCCATACAAAAAACGTAAAAGGTGGCAACTCCATGCTTCGTTTATTTACATTTTCATATTAAAACTGTCAAATTTCGTCATGCCCATGTCAGTGTAAATTCTAAAAACGGCATGCCCATGCGTCATGGAAATGACTGTGTAAATAGGCTCTACAATTGAAGGGGTTAACTCTGTAGTAACTTCGAGAAAATCAGTTTCAGAGTTTTTAATTTAGCTTTTTCCAAAACAAAATTGGTGACATGTCTTCTTTGTCGCTTCTGAATCTTCGAAACTATCATCAATACTTATATTTGGGAGGCATTATGAGCAAAAGATGACTCTTTCCACTTCACTTTTGCCAAAAAGTCCATTTTAAAATTTGTAGTGCGAAATGTCATAGTAGGCTTAAACCTCAGATGGTTAAGATGGCTGCCTAGAAGTGACAGCAGCACTACCTTCTTTCTTTCGCCATGGTCGCTACTTTACTTCATTCCGAAAAACGGTGATGTTTAAAAGAACGGTGATTAAGGAATCACGTTCACTAAGAACGCCGTTCATGAAAAATCACCGGATCGCTCATCTCTGGTGCACATAACTCAATGATTTATGAAAAGCACACTTTGACACTAAGCACATTGCCGCTGTCATCGCCACGAACGATAGAACTGATGGGTACGAGTAGCTGGGCAGTGCCAGTAGAAAATTTTAAAAAATTTGGTTTTTGGGTTTTTGTATTTTGGTGCACCACAATTAAAACTGTAAATTCGAAATGGTTTACCAAAAGTGCCACGACTCCGGGCCTGGTGGTCCGATTTTTCTCTCGATTAGGAGATCGGGACTCAAGTGGATCCAATAGGCGGCTGAAATTCCTAAATCTCATTTTATATTTACGAAACTTGGTTATTTGTGTCGCTGATTTCGAACTTGATAATCAAATTCCAAATTAAAAATATCGGATCCAGATGAAGATCAAAATTTAAAATTTATCACCTACGATGTCGCACGTGTCCAACTTAATTTGAGTAAAAAGATCACAAATCTTCTTATTTTCAAACAAGTATTTTTTTTTATTTTATTTGTATAAAAAATCTCTGGCTGTACTCAATATTTGATGAGCTTTCTGCATTTAATGCAAAGTAAAAACTTACAGTTATTTGCAATCGCATAGTTTCTTAAGGTGCATTTAGATCGCACGAACGACCGCAACTTTAGTAGCGAAGTCTTATCGCTAACAAAATTCCGTTCGCACAACAGTTTACACTACCTGAATATATGTTCCCGAACACGCATCGGAAGCCAGAGTTTGCCGGAACATTTTGAACGAGCCAAAGATCGCGAACCCAAGATCGCAAGTCGGGCGTTTACACCGACTGAATGAACAGCATTTTGTTCGCGAGTTCGTGCGATCTAAATGCACCTTTATATATTAAACAGCCTAATCTGACCGTAGTTTAAGACTCAAAAACGAAAATAGATACTACAGAAATGTCGGAATTTGATAGAAATTGCTATATTATTGCAAATATGGTACGATACGTTTTTAAATGAAGTTTTTGTTACGTGTTTTGAACAAAATAACCGATCTGCATTTGTAAATAATTTTTGCATTTAAAATTTAAAAAAAAAAACTTTTTCACGCGTAAATTTTGGTGTCATAAACGTAAAATATTCCAATTTGTTTAAATTATTTGTTGTTTTTATTTTTTGTTGGGAACACACACGAAGTTTACTTAAAATAATTTACCGAGTTGCAGCATATTGTTACCATTTAGCTAAAACAGTTTTCCCGTAACAATAATATAAAAAAAATGTTTAATTAAAAAAAACCGCTTCAACTTATTAGGGCGATTCATTTAAAGTGGGAAATTTCTTGGAAACGATTCAGTTGTGCAGATGAGCAGTCAAAATATATG
The DNA here is from genome assembly GCA_951394025.1 of Heteromyza rotundicornis. Lineage (NCBI taxonomy): Eukaryota > Metazoa > Arthropoda > Insecta > Diptera > Heleomyzidae > Heteromyza > Heteromyza rotundicornis. The sequence goes on from OX596010.1 coordinate 43,028,435, forward strand.
AAATTTGACAGTTCTTTTAATCAACTGCGCGTTTTTAAATGAATACCCTTATTAAATTGTTTCCATTATTAAGCAACTCATATTCAAAAGTCAATAATTTGGATTTGTTTGCCTATCTATATATATAAAAGAGACGTGTATGTTTGTCACCAGTAGACGCGAAAACTACAGCACCGATTCTCACCAAAATTTATATATGTGTTCTAGGGGTCGTGAGCCGTGACATAGGATAGGTGTTGACACGCCAACTTTTACCGCCCACAAGTTAGAAAATACGTATTTCTCTCACATTTGTGAATCTTTTAAAGCAAATACCATATGATCAACAATCAATTTGGTTGCCACCCAGGACTTAATTTTTCCCCACTTAAGCAGTGTTACCATATCTGCGGGTTTTTTAACTTTCGGTTTCTTTCAAAGTATGAAATCGATTTGCTAAAGTATTTCAAGTCGATGTACCGATTACAAATAAGGCAATGCCAAAATAACACTGCTTCTCCTTGAGTATTACATACTCGCAATTCCATAATTTGCCCCAATCTCCCAGTGCACATTTTACGCCCACTTTCGCAGTACTTCATTTCCACTTAAATGCATTTGCCATTTACATTCCAAATAACTACGGAAAAATGTCTATTGTGAATGGAAGTTAAATTATACCCAACTTAAAGCTCCAAACACACTGCCGCGAAATTTCCCCAAAAATTGCTCAAAAATTGCAAGGCGATATTCGGCTCGGACAAATTTTTTCGTACTGATAAATTTCACAAAAACAAAAACAAATGTATATCATTCTAGAGCGCACTATCGTATTTTCAAGAAAAAGTACCACGACACCAACGAAATTTTGCATTCATGTGTGGCGACCTTAAATGTTCACTGCTAAAGTCGCCCACTTTCACAGTAACCCTACACACAGTACTTCATTACAACTTAAAATACCCAAAATTCCGCCGCCGCGGTACTTTCTCGAAAAGATATTGGAATAAAAAAATTTGTTTGCGGTGAAAAATTTCAAAGCTACAACTAAAAATGTGTATCATTTATAAATTTTCTTTAAAAAAACGCAGTATCGCATATTCAAGCAACATTTTTGTTCAAGTTCCGTACCGGCTGCGGAATTTCGCGTTGGCTTATGGCCATTAATATTACGAGAAGACGTCCATTGAATGAAAATTAAATTAAACTTGACTTAAATGCACACACTGCAATTGGACTTTTCGGCAAATAAGCACTGCAAAATTGTCCCAACAAGTTATAGAAATCACTTTCTTCCCACAAGAAAAATTTACAAAAACACAACAGAACGTCTCTCAATGTGGCAACACTCCTCACAGCGCTCAACCAGTGCAGCCAACTTTAGGCAAATTTCCCTTCCTAAGGGAATTTTTGTTTTAATTTTGTCTAAAAGGGATAAAGGTACTTATTTTTTCTTAATTTGAAGGTGCACTTAGACCGCAGGAGCGAACACAACTTTTGTCGCGAACTCCAATCGTAAACGAAATTCCGTTCGTGCAACCGTTTACACTGACTGAATATTCCCTCCCGCACCAGCATCGGAATCTGCAGATTTGTTCGTTTTCAAGTGTTTACACTGCCGGGCCATTTTGTGCGAGCATTCGCCTTCGTACCAAAGCTCAAAGATTGTAATCCAGTCGTTTGCACCGGACGAATTAACGGCATTTGTTTCAAATACTTATACCACATGTCATTTAATTTAATTTCAATAATCTTCCAAACATACTTTACTGCGCTACATACATACATACAATACGAATCATTCATTCATTCATCAAAACCTATTTCAATACCAATCGCTACATCAATTTTCCTCTCTATAAAATTGTACAAAATTAACTCCACAGTATAAACACCAATTAAACATATATATTTAAAAATTACTTTCATCCATTCATCCATTACATTGCAGACAATGCAACAACAAGAAATTATTTAGGCCCAGCGAAGCGGACCGAGCCCAGCTAGTTTTTAATAATTTCTAATCGTATTTCTACTAACGACTAAGTAATACAGTAGAAAATCCATTGATCTGGTAGCACTTTTGCGAAACCAATTAAGCCAAATTTGTGGCAACGCTTGCATTTTTCTGCCAAAGTGACAAGAAGTATCTGCTGACGTCATGCTAGATAACGGTAAACGGCCTCATGTCGTGTTCTATGTATCTTGGGAGGCGGCAATCCCTTGACAGATTCAAAGCAATGGTGTCATATGGTGAAAATAATGGAAAAGGGTAATTATTTAGCTGAAAAGGGGGGGCAACCCTATACCGTCAGCAGTCGACAAAAATAGAAATAAATCTAAGTTCGGCGTCTACCGCTTTCCGTCTCCGTCCCGATTCTGTGCATTCCCATCTAGTTGCGTGTGTTTTAATTTTGACAGCAGCAAACCGTCGTGCGCCCAACCGTCAACTGCTGCAATTCTGTTTAATACATTATGCCTTTTTTTCTTGATTCTTTGTGCACACAGAAATACTTTAGAATGTCAGTGCATAGTGTATTTCTTTAAGAACTTTTATCAAAACAAAACGTGCAATAGAAATATCCAAAATGAGAAAAGTTGCGCGGTTCGGACCCTGTATTATCGACCAGCCAATTCTTGACCGATTTTAATATTTCTTTTTTTAAAACGTTCGTCTCTTCGTCAGGAATCGATTAGGCTCTGAAATTTGTTCCGATCATTAATTGTTGAAATATTTAACAATGAAATTTTCAATTTCCATACAAAATATTCAGAAAATAAGAATTATGCCACACTTCTACATTTATTTAAGTAAATGTGGTCGCGTAAATGTGATCTCTCACAGAATGGACCTAAATGCAGAAGTTCTTCTGACAGCGTATCCACCGTTGGACCTACTCAGGGTTCTAATCCTTGAGCACCGGCCGAAGGCCTGCCACGCAGAAGGAAATTGAATGCATACATTGTTGAATAATATTTAAATCGGTCAAGAATTGGCTGGTCGATAATACCGGTTCCTCCTCAGTTACGCTTGTGTAGCTTTGTATTCGAATATATCAAAATGGGTTATGAATAAATTAAATATTTTTATGTTGAGTCAAATTTGATTGTTTCCCTGAAAATATAATAAAACAAAGTGTTTTCAAGAAATTCTAAATTTTTGGTCTCTGTAGTCTTTTTGGGAGGAAATGCAAATATTGATCAATAATAAAAAAAACCATTCAGCAGTATCATTAACCTATATAACGATTAACTGATTAATAGGTCAAATTGGGTTTAAGTGTCAAACAAACAGAAAGTACAGCTGAAGCCTGCTATAGTTCGTAGAACTTTAAGATTCAATTGCACATTCTGTTGACCATTTATTCTTAGCAATCTTTTATGACATATATACCGTTATCTGTCATAGCGAAAAAGAGAACGCTGCTTTAGAAAAGTAAACGGTACAACAGGATGGTAAAGAAAGAAGGTAGTGCCGCTGTCACTTACTTTGATTAAAAATACGATTTTCGGAAGTATGTTTGTTTGTAAACAAATCGAACAACGTTGCCACCCTTTAAAAACAATATGAAATGTTTTTGGAAATTATAAAAGTTCTCAAAATCTTGTGGATAAAATTTTAAATTTCTTTAGAGCCTATTTACACTATCAGTTCCATGACGAAAAATCTGACAAAGAGCTAATAAGAACTGCGGTAGTGAAAACGGGATAGAACATTTTGCACCGAAAATCCATACAAAAAACGTGAAAGGTGGCAACTCCATGCTTCGTTTATTTACATTTTCATATTAAAACTGTCAAATTTCGTCATGCCCATGTCAGTGTAAATTCTAAAAACGGCATGCCCATGCGTCATGGAAATGACTGTGTAAATAGGCTCTACAATTGAAGGGGTTAACTCTGTAGTAACTTCGAGAAAATCAGTTTCAGAGTTTTTAATTTAGCTTTTTCCAAAACAAAATTGGTGACATGTCTTCTTTGTCGCTTCTGAATCTTCGAAACTATCATCAATACTTATATTTGGGAGGCATTATGAGCAAAAGATGACTCTTTCCACTTCACTTTTGCCAAAAAGTACATTTTAAAATTTGTAGTGCGAAATGTCATAGTAGGCTTAAACCTCAGATGGTTAAGATGGCTGCCTAGAAGTGACAGCAGCACTACCTTCTTTCTTTCGCCATGGTCGCTACTTTACTTCATTCCGAAAAACGGTGATGTTTAAAAGAACGGTGATTAAGGAATCACGTTCACTAAGAACGCCGTTCATGAAAAATCACCGGATCGCTCATCTCTGGTGCACATAACTCAATGATTTATGAAAAGCACACTTTGACACTAAGCACATTGCCGCTGTCATCGCCACGAACGATAGAACTGATGGGTACGAGTAGCTGGGCAGTGCCAGTAGAAAATTTTAAAAAATTTGGTTTTTGGGTTTTTGTATTTTGGTGCACCACAATTAAAACTGTAAATTCGAAATGGTTTACCAAAAGTGCCACGACTCCGGGCCTGGTGGTCCGATTTTTCTCTCGATTAGGAGATCGGGACTCAAGTGGATCCAATAGGCGGCTGAAATTCCTAAATCTCATTTTATATTTACGAAACTTGGTTTTTTGTGTCGCTGATTTCGAACTTGATAATCAAATTCCAAATTAAAAATATCGGATCCAGATGAAGATCAAAATTTAAAATTTATCACCTACGATGTCGCACGTGTCCAACTTAATTTGAGTAAAAAGATCACAAATCTTCTTATTTTCAAACAAGTATTTTTTTTTATTTTATTTGTATAAAAAATCTCTGGCTGTACTCAATATTTGATGAGCTTTCTGCATTTAATGCAAAGTAAAAACTTACAGTTATTTGCAATCGCATAGTTTCTTAAGGTGCATTTAGATCGCACGAACGACCGCAACTTTAGTAGCGAAGTCTTATCGCTAACAAAATTCCGTTCGCACAACAGTTTACACTACCTGAATATATGTTCCCGAACACGCATCGGAAGCCAGAGTTTGCCGGAACATTTTGAACGAGCCAAAGATCGCGAACCCAAGATCGCAAGTCGGGCGTTTACACCGACTGAATGAACAGCATTTTGTTCGCGAGTTCGTGCGATCTAAATGCACCTTTATATATTAAACAGCCTAATCTGACCGTAGTTTAAGACTCAAAAACGAAAATAGATACTACAGAAATGTCGGAATTTGATAGAAATTGCTATATTATTGCAAATATGGTACGATACGTTTTTAAATGAAGTTTTTGTTACGTGTTTTGAACAAAATAACCGATCTGCATTTGTAAATAATTTTTGCATTTAAAATTTAAAAAAAAAATATTCCAATTTGTTTAAATTATTTGTTGTTTTTATTTTTTGTTGGGAACACACACGAAGTTTACTTAAAATAATTTACCGAGTTGCAGCATATTGTTACCATTTAGCTAAAACAGTTTTCCCGTAACAATAATATAAAAAAAATGTTTAATTAAAAATAACCGCTTCAACTTATTAGGGCGATTCATTTAAAGTGGGAAATTTCTTGGAAACGATTCAGTTGTGCAGATGAGCAGTCAAAATATATGAAATTTGACAGTTCTTTTAATCAACTGCGCGTTTTTAAATGAATACCCTTATTAAATTGTTTCCATTATTAAGCAACTCATATTCAAAAGTCAATAATTTGGATTTGTTTGCCTATCTATATATATAAAAGAGACGTGTATGTTTGTCACCAGTAGACGCGAAAACTACAGCACCGATTCTCACCAAAATTTATATATGTGTTCTAGGGGTCGTGAGTCGTGACATAGGATAGGTATTGACACGCCAACTTTTACCGCCCACAAGTTAGAAAATACGTATTTCTCTCACATTTGTGAGAGATCAACAATCAACTTGGTTGCCACCTAGGACTTAATTTTTCCCCACTTAAGCAGTGTTACCATATCTGCGGGTTTTTTAACTTTCGGCTTCTTTCAAAGTATGAAATCGATTTGCTAAAGTATTTCAAGTCGATGTACCGATTACAAATAAGGCAATGCCAAAATAACACTGCGAGTATTACATACTCCCAATTCCATAATTTGCCCCACTCTCCCAGTGCACATTTTACGCCCACTTTCGCAGTATTTCATTTCCACTTAAATGCATTTGCCATTTACATTCCAAATAACTACGGAAAAATGTCTATTGTGAATGGAGGTTAAATTATACCCAACTCCAAACACACTGCCGCGAAATTTCCCCAAAAATTGCTCAAAAATTGCAAGGCGATATTCGGCTCGGACAAATTTTTTCGTACTGATAAATTTCACAAAAACAAAAACAAATGTATATCATTCTAGAGCGCACTATCGTATTTTCAAGAAAAAGTACCACGACACCAACGAAATTTTGCATTCATGTGTGGCGACCTTAAATGCTCACTGCTAAAGTCGCCCACTTTCACAGTAACCCTACACACAGTACTTCATTACAACTTAAAATACCCAAAATTCCGCCGCCGCGGTACTTTCTCGAAAAGATATTGGAATAAAAAAATTTGTTTGCGGTGAAAAATTTCAAAGCTACAACTAAAAATGTGTATCATTTATAAATTTTCTTTAGAGCCTATTTACACAGTCATTCCCATGACGCATGGGCATGCCGTTTTTAGAATTTACACTGACATGGGCATGACGAAATTTGACAGTTTTTATATGAAAATGTAAATAAACGAAGCATGGAGTTGCCACCTTTTACGTTTTTTGTATGGATTTTCGGTGCAAAATGTTCTATCCCGTTTTCACTACCGCAGTTCTTATAAGCTCTTTGTCAGATTTTTCGTCATGGAACTGATAGTGTAAATAGGCTCTTAAAAAAACGCAGTATCGCATATTCAAGCAACATTTTTGTTCAAGTTCCGTACCGGCTGCGGAATTTCGCGTTGGCTTATGGCCATTAATATTACGAGAAGACGTCCATTGAATGAAAATTAAATTAAACTTGACTTAAATGCACACACTGCAATTGGACTTTTCGGCAAATAAGCACTGCAAAATTGTCCCAACAAGTTATAGAAATCACTTTCTTCCCACAAGAAAAATTTACAAAAACACAACAGAACGTCTCTCAATGTGGCAACACTCCTCACAGCGCTCAACCAGTGCAGCCAACTTTAGGCAAATTTCCCTTCCTAAGGGAATTTTTGGTTTAATTTTGTCTAAAAGGGATAAAGGTACTTATTTTTTCTTAATTTGAAGGTGCACTTAGACCGCAGGAGCGAACACAACTTTTGTCGCGAACTCCAATCGTAAACGAAATTCCGTTCGTGCAACCGTTTACACTGACTGAATATTCCCTCCCGCACCAGCATCGGAATCTACAGATTTGTTCGTTTTCAAGTGTTTACACTGCCGGGCCATTTTGTGCGAGCATTCGCCTTCGTACCAAAGCTCAAAGATCGTAATCCAGTCGTTTGCACCGGACGAATTAACGGCATTTGTTTCAAATACTTATACCACATGTCATTTAATTTAATTTCAATAATCTTCCAAACATACTTTACTGCGCTACATACATACATACAATACGAATCATTCATTCATTCATCAAAACCTATTTCAATACCAATCGCTACATCAATTTTCCTCTCTATAAAATTGTACAAAATTAACTCCACAGTATAAACACCAATTAAACATATATATTTAAAAATTACTTTCATCCATTCATCCATTACATTGCAGACAAAGCAACAACAAAAAATTATTTAGGCCAAGCGAAGCGGACGGAGACCAGCTAGTTTTTAATAATTTCTAATCGTATTTCTACTAACGACTAAGTAATACAGTAGAAAATCCATTGATCTGGTAGCACTTTTGCGAAACCAATTAAGCTAAATTTGTGGCAACGCTTGCATTTTTCTGCCAAAGTGACAAGAAGTATCTGCTGACGTCATGCTAGATAACGGTAAACGGCCTCATGTCGTGTTCTATGTATCTTGGGAGGCGGCAATCCCTTGACAGATTCAAAGCAATGGTGTCATATGGTGAAAATAATGGAAAAGGGTAATTATTTAGCTGAAAAGGGGGGGCAACCCTATACCGTCAGCAGTCGACAAAAATAGAAATAAATCTAAGTTCGGCGTCTACCGCTTTCCGTCTCCGTCCCGATTCTGTGCATTCCCATCTAGTTGCGTGTGTTTTAATTTTGACAGCAGCAAACCGTCGTGCGCCCAACCGTCAACTGCTGCAATTCTGTTTAATACATTATGCCTTTTTTTCTTGATTCTTTGTGCACACAGAAATACTTTAGAATGTCAGTGCATAGTGTATTTCTTTAAGAACTTTTATCAAAACAAAACGTGCAATAGAAATATCCAAAATGAGAAAAGTTGCGCGGTTCGGACCCTGTATTATCGACCAGCCAATTCTTGACCGATTTTAATATTTCTTTTTTTAAAACGTTCGTCTCTTCGTCAGGAATCGATTAGGCTCTGAAATTTGTTCCGATCATTAATTGTTGAAATATTTAACAATGAAATTTTCAATTTCCATACAAAATATTCAGAAAATAAGAATTATGCCACACTTCTACATTTATTTAAGTAAATGTGGTCGCGTAAATGTGATCTCTCACAGAATGGACCTAAATGCAGAAGTTCTTCTGACAGCGTATCCACCGTTGGACCTACTCAGGGTTCTAATCCTTGAGCACCGGCCGAAGGCCTGCCACGCAGAAGGAAATTGAATGCATACATTGTTGAATAATATTTAAATCGGTCAAGAATTGGCTGGTCGATAATACCGGTTCCTCCTCAGTTACGCTTGTGTAGCTTTGTATTCGAATATATCAAAATGGGTTATGAATAAATTAAATATTTTTATGTTGAGTCAAATTTGATTGTTTCCCTGAAAATATAATAAAACAAAGTGTTTTCAAGAAATTCTAAATTTTTGGTCTCTGTAGTCTTTTTGGGAGGAAATGCAAATATTGATCAATAATAAAAAAAACCATTCAGCAGTATCATTAACCTACTAGTAAATTTGCCCGTGCCATGCACGGGAAATAAAACACTAATTTGAAAAAATTATTGTGTAATTTAGATGCAAAAATATTTTCTATGTAATATGTAATTTTTTTTATACAAATTTGTGAAATATGTGAACTTTTATTAAATTTTATTTGATGATGTAATTGTCGCCTAATGTGTAAAGTTGAACTGTTACATTAAAAACGAAGTAAAAAAAGAAAGATTAAAAATAAGAAAAAAATATGAAGAATGGAATTAAAAAAAGAAAAACTTCGGCCGGCACCGGGCTTGAACCTATGACCCCCGCAGTCATAGGCCGAAGCTCTAACCAACTGACCACAGCCAGCTATAAAATAATTCCAGCTAATGGCGGTTAGGTAGACCAAGCCGTATGGTGAACTCCATAATTTATATATGCATATAAAAAATCATTTGTGAAATATGTGAACTTTTATTAAATTTTGTAAAGAATAGAAAGAAATTTTGTTGGATGATGTAATTGTGTAAAGTTGAACTGTTACATTAAAAAAGAATAAAAAAAGAAAGATTAAAAAAAGAATATCAAGCAATGGATTAAAAAAAAATATTACTGGTGGCGGGCTTGAACCCAAGACTGTCGCAGTCATAGGCCGACGCTCTAACCAAAAGACCACAGCCAGCTATAAAATAAATTGAGCTAATGGCGATATAGTTCAGAAAGCTGTATGGTGAATGTGTATATACACACAAAAATATAGCTTTGATTTACCATTGCCACCTTTGAGGAAATAATACTACTAAAAGGCTAGCGTTGCCACCTAACAATGTTTTCACCTGTTACGGCTAAACATTTTTTCCGATATAAATTTTTTTATGTTTTGATTTCCCCTTTTACAATTTCTTGAGTGACTTCTAAGAAAGGTGTTCATTTTGTAGTATTTTTTTTCGGGAATTTTAATTTATAAATGATTCACATTTTTATTTGTTTTTATGAAATTTCTCACCTTAAACAAATATATTTTAGCATTTGCAAGAAACATTTTTGAGTTTCGCTGCGGCTGCGGTACTTCGCGTTGATGTGTGCGGACCTTAATGTTGTACTGGGAATATATGCAGTGTATAGGAAAGTGTAATATGAAAGTGTAATATGAAAATCTAATACACCACAGTAATAGGTGGAAATAGTGTTAGGTGGCAACGGTAGTCTTGTGGTAGTGTTATTTTCTTAAAGGTGGCAGCTTTGGTCGAAGCTATTTTTGTTTATATATCAAAGATGATTTTTTGTGTGTGTATATACATGAAAGCGTTTTGCATGCGGCCTGATGAAGTTAATCGATATTAGGTAAAGGTATTGTATGAGCATTAGTGGCTCTGGTGAGAAGGCGCTTAGTTCGCTACTTATCTTACTTACAATCGCTGCATTGTGGGTTCGGTTCCTCACCAGGGCGGCTAACATTTATAAGAAAAAATATATGTATGAATATATTTGTAAGTGGCTCTGGTCTGGTTCCTTCTCACGACCGTAGCGTCGAGTGGACAAACCACCAAAATGGCTAACATTAAAAAAGAAGGTTAACTCCTTAAAAAAATTTTTTAAGTGAAGTTGTAAATTCGTTAAGGACAGACAGAACAGACAGAAAGACAAACAGACAGACAGATCTGGACAAATATATATATTAATATAACGATTAACTGATTAATAGGTCAAATTGGGTTTAAGTGTCAAACAAACAGAAAGTACAGCTGAAGCCTGCTATAGTTCGTAGAACTTTAAGATTCAATTGCACATTCTGTTGACCATTTATTCTTAGCAATCTTTTATGACATATATACCGTTATCTGTCATAGCGAAAAAGAGAACGCTGCTTTAGAAAAGTAAACGGTACAACAGGATGGTAAAGAAAGAAGGTAGTGCCGCTGTCACTTACTTTGATTAAAAATACGATTTTCGGAAGTATGTTTGTTTGTAAACAAATCGAACAACGTTGCCACCCTTTAAAAACAATATGAAATGTTTTTGGAAATTATAAAAGTTCTCAAAATCTTGTGGATAAAATTTTAAATTTCTTTAGAGCCTATTTACACTATCAGTTCCATGACGAAAAATCTGACAAAGAGCTAATAAGAACTGCGGTAGTGAAAACGGGATAGAACATTTTGCACCGAAAATCCATACAAAAAACGTGAAAGGTGGCAACTCCATGCTTCGTTTATTTACATTTTCATATTAAAACTGTCAAATTTCGTCATGCCCATGTCAGTGTAAATTCTAAAAACGGCATGCCCATGCGTCATGGAAATGACTGTGTAAATAGGCTCTACAATTGAAGGGGTTAACTCTGTAGTAACTTCGAGAAAATCAGTTTCAGAGTTTTTAATTTAGCTTTTTCCAAAACAAAATTGGTGACATGTCTTCTTTGTCGCTTCTGAATCTTCGAAACTATCATCAATACTTATATTTGGGAGGCATTATGAGCAAAAGATGACTCTTTCCACTTCACTTTTGCCAAAAAGTCCATTTTAAAATTTGTAGTGAGAAATGTCATAGTAGGCTTAAACCTCAGATGGTTAAGATGGCTGCCTAGAAGTGACAGCAGCACTACCTTCTTTCTTTCGCCATGGTCGCTACTTTACTTCATTCCGAAAAACGGTGATGTTTAAAAGAACGGTGATTAAGAAATCACTTTCACTAAGAACGCCGTTCATGAAAAATCACCGGATCGCTCATCTCTGGTGCATATAACTCAATGATTTTTGAAAAGCACACTTTGACACTAAGCACATTGCCGCTGTCATCGCCACGAACGATAGAACTGATGGGTACGAGTAGCTGGGCAGTGCCAGTAGAAAATTTTAAAAAATTTGGTTTTGGGTTTTTGTATTTTGGTGCACCACAACTAAAACTGTAAATTCGAAATGGATTACCAAAAAAGCCACGACTCCGGGCCTGGTGGCCCGATTTTTCTCTCGATTAGGAGATCGGGACTCAAGTGGATCCAATAGGCGGTTGAAATTCCTAAATCTCATTTTATATTTACGAAACTTGAATTTTGGTGTCGCTGATTTCGAACTTGATAATCAAATTCCAAATTAAAAATATCGGATCCAGATGAAGATCAAAATTTAAAATTTATCACCTACGATGTCGCACGTGTCCAACTTAATTTGAGTAAAAAGATCACAAATTTTCTCATTTTCAAACAAGTATTTTTTGTTATTTTATTTGTATAAAAAATCTCTGGCTGTACTCAATATTTGATGAACTTTCTGCATTTAATGCAAAGTAAAAACTTACAGTTATTTGCAATCGCATAGTTTCTTAAGGTGCATTTAGATCGCACGAACGACCGCAACTTTAGTAGCGAAGTCTTATCGCTAACAAAATTCCGTTCGCACAACAGTTTACACTACCTGAATATATGTTCCCGAACACGCATCGGAAGCCAGAGTTTGCCGGAACATTTTGAACGAGCCAAAGATCGCGAACCCAAGATCGCAAGTCGGGCGTTTACACCGACTGAATGAACAGCATTTTGTTCGCGAGTTCGTGCGATCTAAATGCACCTTTATATATTAAACAGCCTAATCTGACCGTAGTTTAAGACTCAAAAACGAAAATAGATACTACAGAAATGTCGGAATTTGATAGAAATTGCTATATTATTGCAAATATGGTACGATACGATTTAAATGTAATTTTTGTTACTTGTTTTGAACAAAATAACCGATCTGCATTTGTAAATAATTTTCGCATTTAAAATTAAAAAAAAAAAACTTTTTCACGCGTAAATTTTGGTGTCATAAACGTAAAATATTCCAATTTGTTTAAATTATTTGTTGGGAACCCACACGAAGTTTACTTAAAATAATTTACCGAGTTGCATCATATTGTTACCATTTAGCTAAAACAGTTTTCCCGTAACAATAACATAAAAAAAAATGTTTAATTAAAAAAAAACCGCTTCAACTTATTAGGGCGATTCATTAAAATTGGGAAATTCCATGGAAACGATTCAGTTGTGCAGATGAGCAGTCAAAATATATGAAATTTGACAGTTCTTTTAAGCAACTGCGCGTTTTCGAGGGGTTTCCCACTTTAAATGAATACCCTTATTAAATTGTTTCCATTATTAAGCAACTCATATTCAAAAGTCAATAATTTGGATTTCTTTGCCTATCTATCTATCTATATATATAAAAGACACGTGTATGTTTGTCACCAGTAGAAGCGAAAACTACAGCACCGATTCTCACCAAAATTTATATATGTGTTCTAGGGGTCGTGAGTCGTGACATAGGATAGGTGTTGACACGCCAACTTTTACCGCCCACAAGTTAGAAAATACGTATTTCTCTCACATTTGTGAATCTTTTAAAGCAAATACCATATGATCAACAATCAACTTGGTTGCCACCTAGGACTTAAATTTTCCCCACTTAAGCAGTGTTACCATATCTGCGGGTTTTTTAACTTTCGGTTTCAACAACAATGTATGCATTCAATTTCCTTCTGCGTGGCAGGCCTTCGGCCGGTGCTCAAGGATTAAAACCCTCAGTAGGTCCAACGGTGGATACGCTGTCAGAAGAACTTCTGCATTCAGGTCCATTCTGTGAGAGATCACATTTACGCGACCACCTTTACTTAAATAAATTTAGAAGTGTGGCAACACTGGTCATAATTCTTATTTTCTGAATATTTTGTATGGAAAGTGAAAATTTCATTGTTAAATATTTCAACAATTAATGATCGGAATCACAAATTTCAGAGCCTAATCGATTCCTGACGACGAGACGAACGTTTAAAAAAAAGAAATATTTAAATCGGTCAAGAATTGGCTGGTCGATAATACAGGGTCCGAACCGCCCAACTGTTCTCATTTTGGATATTTCTATTCCACGTTTTGTTTTGATAAAAGTTCTTAAAGAAATACACTATGCACTGACTTTCTAAAGTATTTCTGTGTACACAAAGTATCAGAGAAAAAAAGGCATAATGCATTAAACAGAATTGCAGCAGTTGACGGTTGGGCGGACGACAGTTTGCTGCTGTCAAAATTAAAACACACGCAACTAGATGGGAATGCATAGAATCGGGACGGAGACGGTAAAGCGGTAGACGCCGAACTTAGATTTATTTCTAATTTTGTCGACTGCTGACGGTATAGGGTTGCACCTGCCTTTTCAGCTAAATAATTACCCTTTTCCATTATTTTCACCATAGGACACCATTGCTTTGAATCTGTCAAGTGATTGCCGCATCCCAAGATACATAGAATACTAGATTACGACATGAGGCCGTTTACCGTTATCTAGCATGACGTCAACACATACTTCTTGTCACTTTGGCAGAAAAATACAAACGTTGCCACAAATTGAGCTTAATTGGTTTCGCAATAATGCTACCAGATCAATGGATTTTCTACTGTATTAATTAGTCGCTAGTAGAAATACGATTAGAAATTGTTAAAAATAGGCAAACAAATTCAAATTATTGACTTTTGGAATATGAGTTGCTTAATAATGGAAACAATTTAATAAGGGTATTCATTTAAAGTGGGAAACCCCTCGAAACCGCGCAGTTGCTTAAAATAACTGTACAATTTAATATATTGTGACTGCTAGACTGTACAACTGAATCGTTTCCAAGGAATTTCCCACTTTAAATGAATCGCCCTAATAAGTTGAAGCGGTTTCTTTTAATTAAACTTTTTTTTATATTATTGTTACGGGAAAACTGTTTTAGCTAAATGGTAAGAATATGCTGCAACTTGGTAATTTATTTTAAGTAAACTTCGTGTGTGTTCCCAAAAAAAAATAAAAACGACAAATAATTTAACAGGTATCAAAAATTACATTTAAAAACTTATCGTACCATATTTGCAATGTAGCAATTTCTATCAAATTCCGACATTTCTGTTGTATCTATTTTCGTTTTTGAGTCTTAATCTACGGTCAGATTAGGCAAATATTTGCTCAAATACTGGGAAAATACACTCAGTAAAATAAAATACTGGTTCAGTCACATACGATTTTAGGTGATTTTAAAAATATCTGAGTGTATTTGGGCAAATATTTGCCTAATCTGACCGTAGCTTTAGCGAAATAATCCACTCTAGCAGAAAATGTTTCAATTCAGATCTTTCTGGCAACGTTGGCTGCCAGAAAAACGTAAACAAAGAACAGCTGTTCGTGTGACAAGAAGGAGTATCTGCTGACGTCACGACAAAATGGCGATCCTAAGCGTAAACGTCATGTCGTCATCTGTGTTTATACCCCTTCTTGGCCGCCACCGCTATAATTCTGTTAGCTCAGGACGGATTTTGGTACGACGGTAGCATAGCGGTCGTCCGCCCAACCGTCAACTGCTGCAATTCTGTTTAATGTATAAAGGTGCATTTAGATCGCACGAACTCGCGAACAAAATGCTGTTCATTCAGTCGGTGTAAACTCCCGACTTGCGATCTTGGGTTCGCGATCTTTGGCTCGTTCAAAATGTTCCGGCAAACTCTGGCTTCCGATGCGTATTCGGGAACATATATTCAGGTAGTGTAAACTGTTGTGCGAACGGAATTTTGTTAGCGATAAGACTTCGCTACTAAAGTTGCGGTCGTTCGTGCGATCTAAATGCACCTCCAGAAACTATGCGATTGCAAATAACTGTAAGTTTTTACTTAACATTAAATGCAGAAAGCTCATCAAATATTGAGTACAGCCAGAGATTTTTTATACAAATAAAATTAAAAAAAAATACTTGTTTGAAAATAAGAAGATTTGTGATCTTGGTACTCATATAAAGTTGGACCCGTGCGACATCGTAGGTGATAAATTTTAAATTTTGATCTTCTTCTGGATCCGATATTTTTAATTCGGAAATTTGATTATCAAGTTCGAAATCAGCGACACCAAAAACCAAGTTTCGTAAATATAAAATGAGATTTAGGAATTTCAACCGCCTTTTGGATCCACCATTTGGAATTTTCGTGTTTAGTAGTTGAGTCCCGATCTCCTAATCGAGAGAAAAATCGGACCACCAGGCCCGGAGTCGTGGCACTTTTGGTAATCCATTTCGAATTTACAGTTTTAGTTGTGGTGCACCAAAATACAAAAACCAAAAACCCAATTTTTTCAAATTTTCTACTGGCACTGCCCAGCTACTCGTACCCATCAGTTCTATCGTTCGTGGCGATGACAGCGGCAATGTGCTTAGTGTCAAAGTGTGCTTTTCATAAATCATTGAGTTATATGCACCAGAGATGAGCGATCCGGTGATTTTTCATGAACGGCGTTCTTAGTGAAAGTGATTTCTTAATCACCGTTCTTTTAAACATCACCGTTTTTCGGAATGAAGTAAAGTAGCGACCATGGCGAAAGAAAGAAGGTAGTGCTGCTGTCACTTCTAGGCAGCCATCTTAACCATCTGAGGTTTAAGCCTACTATGACATTTCTCACTACAAATTTTAAAATGGACTTTTTGGCAAAAGTGAAGTGGAAAGAGTCATCTTTTGCTCATAATGCCTCCCAAATATAAGTATTGATGATAGTTTCGAAGATTCAGAAGCGACAAAGAAGACATGTCACCAATTTTGTTTTGGAAAAAGCTAAATTAAAAACTCTGAAACTGATTTTCTCGAATTTACTACAGAGTTAACCCCTTCAATTGTAAAGAAATTTAAAATTTTATATATGAAACAGTTCCATGTTTTCTGGATATATTTTACTCTTACCTTCGCCTTAGTCTCTTGTCTATCGCAATGGAAATGGGGAAGTATAGAGAATATTTTGGTGCTCAAAGCTTCGGTGCTATGGAACGTTTCAATGCTTGCGTATGTGGCGCTTTCGTTTGATGAATGCTACTGGACTATCGGTTTAATGACATTGGTTTTATTGAACCATTTTTTTTATTCGGTTGGCGATACACTACGAAATATCATGTCAGGAAATTATTACCATCGGACTTTGTTGTTTAAATATTTTTTCTCTAAATACAGTAAATGAAATTTCGGCAATCGTTGTTCTTAAAAATGCCCTCTATTAAAATAAATTCATGTCGAACTACGAACTATAGCAGGCTTCAGCTGTACTTTCTGTTTGTTTGACACTTGAACCTAGTTTGACCTAACTATCAAACTTGTATTATCAATTACCTTATTAACCAATTAATCAGTTAATCATACTGCTGAATGTTTTTTTTTATTATTGATCAATATTTGCATTTCCACCCAAACACTTGAAAACACTTTGTTGTATTATATTTTCATAAGGAAACAATCAAATTTGACTCAACATAAAAATATTTAATTTATTCTTAACCCATTATGATATATTCGAATACAAACCCACACAAGCGTAACTGGGGAGGAACCGGTATTATCGACCAGCCAATTTAAATGACCGATTTAAATATTATTCAACAATGTATGCATTCAATTTTCTTCTGCGTGGCAGGCCTTCGGCCGGTGCTCAAGGATTAAAACCCTGAGTAGGTCCAACGGTGGATACGCTGTCAGAAGAACTTCTGCATTCAGGTCCATTCTGTGAGAGATCACATTTACGCGACCACCTTATTTAAATAAATTTAGAAGTGTGGCAACACTGGTCATAATTCTTATTTTCTGAATATTTTGCATGGAAAGTGAAAATTTCATTGTTAAATATTTCAACAATTAATGATCGGAATCACAAATTTCAGAGCCTAATCGATTCCTGACGACGAGACGAACGTTTTAAAAAAAGAAATATTAAAATCGGTCAAGAATTGGATGGTCGATAATACAGGGTCCGAACCGCGCAACTTTTCTCATTTTGGATATTTCTATTGCACGTTTTGTTTTGATAAAACTTCTTAAAGAAATACACTATGCACTGACTTTCTAAAGTATTTCTGTGTGCACAAAGAATCAAAGAAAAAAAGGCATAATGTATTGAACAGAATTGCAGCAGTTGACGATTGGGCAGACGACGGTTTGCTGCTGTCAAAGTTAAAACACACGTAACTAGATGGGAATGCACAGAATCGGGACGGAGACGGTAAAGCGGTAGACGCCGAACTTAAATTTATTTCTATTTTTGTCGACTGCTGACTGTATAGGGTTGCCCGCCCTTTTCAGCTAAATAATTACCCTTTTCCATTATTTTCACCATAGGACACCATTGCTTTGAATCTGTCAAGTGATTGCCGCCTCCCAAGTTACATAGAACACGACATGAGGCCGTTTACCGTTATCTAGCATGATGCCAGCAGATACTTCTTGTCACTTTGGCAGAAAAATGCAAGCGTTGCAAACAAATTGGAATATTTTACGTTTATGACACCAAAATTTACGGGTGAAAAAGATTTTTTTTTTAAATTTTAAATGCAAAAATGATGGACGAATGCAGATCGGTAATTTTGTTCAAAACAGGTAACAAAAATTACATTTAAAAACATATCGTACCATATTTGCAATGTAGCAATTTCTATCAAATTCCGACATTTCTGTTGTATCTATTTTCGTTTTTGAGTCTTAATCTATGGTCAGATTGGGTAAATATTTGCTCAAATACTGGGAAAATACACTCAGTAAAATAAAATACTGGTTCAGTCACATACGATTTTAGGTGATTTTAAAAATATCTGAGTGTATTTGGGCAAATATTTGCCTAATCTGACCGTAGCTTTAGCGAAATAATCCACTCTAGCAGAAAATGTTTCCTAAGGGTAAACGTCATGTCGTCATCTGTGTTTATACCCCTTCTTGGCCGCCACCGCTATAATTCTGTTAGCTCAGGACGGATTTTGGTACGACGGTAGCATAGCAGTCGTCAGCCCAACCGTCAGCTGCTGCAATTCTGTTTAATGTATAAAGGTGCATTTAGATCGCACGAACTCGCGAACAAAATGCTGTTCATTCAGTCGGTGTAAACGCCCGACTTGCGATCTTGGGTTCGCGATCTTTGGCTCGTTCAAAATGTTCCGGCAAACTCCGGCTTCCGATGCGTGTTCGGGAACATATATTCAGGTAGTGTAAACTGTTGTGCGAACGGAATTTTGTTTGCGATAAGACTTCGCTACTAAAGTTGCGTTCGTTCGTGCGATCTAAATGCACCTTAAGAAACTATGCGATTGCAAATAACTGTTATACTATGTTCCCACTGAGCCGAAAATGCACATTTTCGAGCATAATCGCATTTTCGGGCTAAAATGAGACGAAAATGTACATTTTCGTCATGGAAAAACTGTCAAACAAAAATGCGGTCTGGTTTGCATTTTCGTTGAAAATGTGTTAAAAATGTGTAAAAAAATGAAATGCAACTCTGATTTTGATATGTTCAAAAGCTGAATTTTACAAACACCCAATGTGACAAGTTATTTTTAATTGCTGACTGTCAATAAAAACGTTACAACGGAAAAATGGAAAAACGAAAATACAAAAAGAGAAATTTGTGGACCGGTCAGACCGTGCAGCTTCTGGTGGAGTTGTGGTCCGAACGAATTGGAGAGTTGCGTGGGGCCAGAAGGAATGGTCATATATATGACGAAATTGCGGTTGAACTACGGGGACAAGGCTGTGTTGTGAACAAAGATGAAATAAAGTCAAAAATTCAAAACCTCTCGTCAAGATATAGGTAATAACCAATCTTTGAACATCATTGTTACTTTTGCAAATCGTTTTTTGGTTGATTGCAGGAAGGAAAAAGCAATGACGGGACCGTCGGGCGGTTCGCAATGGCCGCTCTACTCCAAAATCCACCAAATCATAGGGAGATTCAAAATTAACAATGTTGATTATTTGGTGGAAGAAAGTATTGGAGGTGTGTATGTGTAAAAAAGAAGAAACAACAATCTGTTAATATAAATTCCTATTCTTTTTAATTTTTATAAAGAGTACATGGAGTTCGATTCATCATCTTCATTGCCAACACTGCCGCTCCCATCACCATCGCCACCACCACCATTGGCATCAACGTCGACACCAATGACATCACCACCAGAACCGGAATGCGTTGATTCGCCGGAGTTGGATGCTGGAAAAAAGCAGAAGAAGAATGCATTTCAACAAGAGCTACTGAAAAAGTTTGACAAGATCGAAGAGGAAATTAAAAAAGAAAAGGAAGAGTTCCAGAAAATGGAAGAACGGAAGACCAATTTGATGGAGAAGTATGTCAGCGACGCAGCCGAAATGAAAGACGCGTTTATAGCTGTTTTGCAAAATATTAAAAAATAAAATATTTAACAATTACTGAAACAAGAAGCGAGAGCGTGTCTAATTTCTTCCGCGCTATTATCGTAATCGTTCAGTATCCAAGATTCTTCGGGATACCGGAGGCCACGCTCTCTTCTTTGCTGGTCTCTAATCCAGTCCTCGTTTATTGTGTCATTATGTTCGATGAGAAAATTGTGCAGGGCGCAGCATACCTTAATGACAATATTGACATTATCAATATGGTTATCGATTCCCTTACCAATGCGACGAAAACGGGCCTTAAGATGACCAAATGCATTTTCAACAACCCTTCTACATTTCGACAAGTCGTAGTTGAAATTTTTTTCATGGATGTTTTGTTCAGCACTGAAGGGATAAGGTTTCATCAGATTTTTGGAAAATCTGAAAGCTGAATCTCCCATAATAAATATTGGGACAGTGATATTGGAAATTTCTTTGCCCATTTCATCTAATAGACGACATTCGTCCAGCTGTCGTTTGAGCAAAGATTTTTCGTAAATTTGCGAATCGTTACATCTCCCCGGGCTGCCAACATTTATATATGTGTAGCGATATCTGTAATGATTTGTTTATATGCAAAATTATATAGTGAAGTTTTAAAATAAAAATTTAAATACCTAGAGTCGACCAATGCTAAAAGAACTATTGAGTACCACCCTTTGTAGTTGAAGTAGTCAACTGCATCCTCTGAATGTGGACGAATTTCTATGTGACAACCATCTAGAAAATTAATAATAATACAAATTTCATAGCTTTTTCCTTTTCGATTTCAATTACAATGTACTTACCAATTGCACCTATACATTGAGGGAACCCAGGTTTTCAAAACCTGCCACTAGGTCCTCAATTTTTGGTCTTGTGAGAGGGAAGTCGTTCAGGTATAATGGCCGTAGCACATTCCAAGCCTGATAGCAAAATTCGAGTACAATTTTACACACTGTTGATTTCCCAATTCCAAAAAGGTTACCAATAGTACGGTACTCGGCAGATGATCCCAGTGCGTATAAGGCGATCGCAACACGTTTCTTCAATGGAATCTATTTTCGAAGGTATGTATCCTTTTTTTCAAGACCTTTCAGCAATCCGCATAAACTTTCAAATGTATCGCGTTTCATTCGAAAATTATTTGTGAAGAATTCGTTGTCGTTAGCTTGACAATCCCATTCCCAAAAGGACTTTGTGCGTTCCTATATATATTAATTGTATTATTTTCATGCTATAAAAATTATATATGTTTTTGTTTACCTTTATCCAACATATTCTTGCCTGGGACCACAATGAGGATCCAAGCGCTACAATCATCAATTGCTGCCTCCTTAAATTTAATATTTTTTTCCGATGTGCTCTTGTTTTGGAACTATAAATTTCATAAATTTTTTTTTTGTTGGCCATTATTGCTTGGCAAATAGTGGCAAACTCTTGAATTTCACTTCCAGAATTCATTTTATTATTTTCCTTATAAACAAAAAGTAAATAATGAATTGTCAAATGAAATGTAATTCCGTCATTGTGAACACCTACAATTTTGTTTGAAAATGTGAGCCGAAAATGTGCATTTTCGGCTCAGTGGGAACATAGTATAAGTTTTTACTTTGCATTAAGGCTGATTTACATTGTATGAATTGGTTGATACAGCGTATGAATCTTCCCATAAAAGAGAAGATCCGCTCTATGCCCAAAGAAGAGTGCAGTTAGTTAAAGTTTATTTGCTTTTTTTTGTAAACAAAGATCAGCTGTTCAAAATTGAAAAATAAATATTTTTTGGAAATATTTACATCTTTCATGATTATTGCGTTATTTTCTAGCTCGGGAGCAGTTTTAAGACTTCCACCAGCAGGAATAGATTGTATGGGTTGTTTAGAAACATTTTCATTGGTTCCCCGAGTCCCAAGCAAAGTCAGAAATGCAAATCGTATTCGTCGCCACCGCGGCCGTTACCCGATTTTTATAGGAAATTTTAAAAACGAAAACAGGTTGATAAAAATAAATAAATTTTATTTTCAACTTTGGAAAACGTTTCACAAATTGAATGGGGGGACGTACATTTTTACCCGTGGCCGTTTGCTAATTGCCATTGTGGACGATGGATGATCGAATGCATTTTTTTAAATTCACATTTGCTGGTGGCTCTTCAATAATTATCGGGAACAATATCCAAAAAATCCAATTACACTTGGTTGTCTACGGTGAAATTTGGATTTGACGGCGGAACAACAATTTCAAAATTTCAAAATAAAAACGTTGACATTTCTATGGACACTTCAGACATTTGTTATGGCATTTTTATAGAAGACGATACGGTTCATACAGAAAGATCAAGCATGTTGTATTTAACATATCTCCTCCTATAATTTCATACACTTAACAGAGGAGGTTAACAGAATTTGGTATCAATCGTCCTATAAAAATTTGACAACTCTGTTTCAGTCATACTAATATATATTTCAATGCAAAATATTCCCATCTCTTTTTCATGTGTCACAATTCATACGCTGTGTCAACCAATTCATACAATGTAAATCAGCCTTTAAATGCAGAAAGCTCATCAAATATTGAGTACAGCCAGAGATTTTTTATACAAATAAAATTTAAAAAAAATACTTGTTTGAAAATAAGAAGATTTGTGATCTTGGTACTCATATAAAGTTGGACACGTGCGACATCGTAGGTGATAAATTTTAAATTTTGATCTTCTTCTGGATCCGATATTTTTAATTCGGAAATTTGATTATCAAGTTCGAAATCAGCGACACCAAAAACCAAGTTTCGTGAATATAAAATGAGATTTAGGAATTTCAACCGCCTTTTGGATCCACCATTTGGAATTTTCGTGTTTAGTAGTTGAGTTCCGATCTCCGAATCACCAAATGTTAGAAAATTGGACCACCAGGCCCGGAGTCGTGGCATTTTTGGTAAACCCACCGTTCTTTTAAACATCACCGTTTTTCGGAATGAAGTAGAGTAGCGACCATGGCGAAAGAAAGAAGGTAGTGCCGCTGTCACTTCTAGGCAGCCATCTTAACTATCTGAGGTTTAAGCCTACTATGACATTTCGCACTACAAATTTTAAAATGGACTTTTTGGCAAAAGTGAAGTGGAAAGAGTCATCTTTTGCCCATAATGTCTCCCAAATATAAGTATTGATGATAGTTTCGAAGATTCAGAAGCGACAAAGAAGACATGTCACCAAATTTGTTTTGGAAAAAGCTAAATTAAAAACTCTGAAACTGATTTTCTCGAAGTTACTACAGAGTTAACCCCTTCAATTGTAAAGAAATTTAAAATTTTATCCATGCAACAGTTCCATGTTTTCTGGATATATTTTACTCTTACCTTCGCCTTAGTCTCCTGTCTATCGCAATGGAAATGGAAGTATAGAGAATATTTTGGTGCTCAAAGCTTCGGTGCTATGGAACGTTTCAAATTGATAACAATGTTATTTATTATATTGCTATGGAAACAATCAAAAAGTCTGACTGAAATGGTTCTGAAACTGACTATTTTGTTTGTATTTATTAGACTACTATGGTAACAGTCAAAAAGTTTATTTTCAAACTGATTCGAATTGGTTATGACACTGGCTTTTTGTGTTTGTTATTTATTGTATTGCTATGGAAACTGTATAAAACACTCTATTTTCGAAAAACAATGATTTTTGACAAAATTAATTTCGAAACCGCCTGTGGCACGAATAACGCCTCTGCATGCATAATTCGCTTAAGTGAAATATTTTTCAGTTATCCGAAATCGTTTAAGTGAAAAAAACGCCATAACTGAAACAAAATGTCTGACAAATTCGTGTTTTAGTTAAGCGTGTTCGACTGTATCTCGAAACACGTTTTCACTGATAGTTAAAGACGTGATCGGCAGCTCGACTCTAAAAATTTACCCCACGTGAATTGATTTTTCGATTTTCTTTCCTTTTATCCGAAATCACTTTCCGAACACTTCCGCGATTTTGACGTTTGTAAAGGGACAAAAATTTAATACATTTTTTGTATTTTATAAATTTTAAAGCGTAACAAAGTTATATAAAATAATATAATATCATAATTACATAAATAAAATAATAAAATATCGTAATATTGCAACAAAGATCGTGTGAACCCAAGAAGGATATAATAGAGCCTATTTACACAGTCATTCCCATGACGCATGGGCATGCCGTTTTTAGAATTTACACTGACATGGGCATGAAGAAATTTGACAGTTTTTATATGAAAATGTAAATAAACGAAGCATGGAGTTGCCACCTTTTACGTTTTTTGTATGGATTTTCGGTGCAAAATTTTCTTCTTATTAGCTCTTTGTCAGATTTTTCGTCATGGAAATGATAGTGTAAATAGGCTCTATAGGGGATGACACATTGGCGTCAATTGACCCCGAGTGCTGTCAAAGTGTTGTTGTTTCCAAGGCAAAATTAAAAATTAACACTTTTTGAGAGAGCGAGTGAATATTTTCTCAGGGGTTTTTTTGACGCCAGCTTCGAGCTGGGGTCATGAATCAAAAGAGTGTTGCATTTTAGCAAAATGTAGCTGTCAAATCTTTAGTAGCAAAAACAAGGTTGCAAAAGTATTAAAAAAGCATACGAAATGCTAATATTTTCCGTTTTTGTTCGTTGCAAGCAACACTTGTCAGGAATTTTTCATCGTTACTTTATATTATCATTAAATTTGTTGAAGCAATACGAAATGTAAGTAAATAACACCAAAATATAAAAATATTCTGCATGAACTGAAATGTGCATGGGTTGCACTCTTTTATCATATAGGCACATAAAATATTAGTGATTGGAACCCTTTTGTGATATAAAGAAAAAAGGGAGCAGATTGACCCGGCGTCAAATATTTTTGCGTGTGGCACGTCCAGGCGTCAAAATAGTAAAAGAGCAAAAAAGAGAGTAAAAATGCAAATGAATAGGGGTCAAATGACGCCTGTCCGGCATGCCCTTATCAGATACGTCGTGACGTTTACCGTTAGGATTGCCATTTTGTCGTGATGTCAACAGATACTTTTTGTCACTCCAACAGCTGTTCTTTGTTTACGTTTATCTGGCAGCCAGCGTTGCCAGAAAGATCTGACTTGAAACAAATTTCTGCTAAAGTGGATTCTGGAAGCCACTCTGGAGGGAACAGACTATCTTCTTTTCTTTATTTAGCAACTCAAATTCACATGCCAATAATTTTGATTTCTTTGCCTATTTCTATAATTTCGAATCGTATTTCTACTAAAGTCTAATTAAAACAGTAGGAAATCCATTGATGTGGTAGCAATGTTGCATTTGTTTAAATGTAAACTTTACCATTTTGATAATCTATTTTACTTAGCTTAGAGCTGGTAAGCCAAATCCGAAAGATTTCGTTATAACGAATTTGCTGATATTTTACTATTTTTAACTAAAGTCTTTTTCGAGTTGTTTGTGTTTTTACAAAATTTCATTTATATGCATTTTGAGTGTCAGGCTGTTTTTAGTATAAAATTTTGTTGTATGCAATGAAAAAATCACTTGACTTTCACTTTAAAATTTAAAATTTTTTGATTTTTGGAACCCAAACCGATATTTTGGTAAGTCTGGTTACCGGGACCGAAATTGAGATTTTATAATCTGAGAAACGGAACCGATATTCGTAAGGGTTCCTGTCAATGTTTTGAAATAACATTATAACATTACATAACATAACCACACATCTTTCATTAGTAGTTAGTACTAAGGTAGTACTTTTTGGATCACGTTTAAAAAAAGCCATATATTAAGCAGGTACTTAAAGACGAAAATTCATAGACCCAAGAAATCCGTTTTGGAGAAATGATATATTTTTGTTTTGTGTGGGGTGAAATATTCGTTGAGAGTTTTTGAATTTTGTTTCATGAAAATGTGAAAAAAATTTTGGGTGATATCAAATTATTGCTTTACTTTTTAAGTGTCATCAAATGAAAGTGTGTTTAAAATGAAAGCAGGGACGTACCCATGAAGGGGGGGTTTTGAGGGCTGTAGGCCCCCCCCCCCCCGAAATATATGAACACAATACATCGATTTTAGAATAAATCCTTTTCTCATAAACTCCACTTCAGGATTTTTTTCAAATTTTTTTATTACACCTTTTTTTTATGAAAAATCAAAAAATTTATTTTGAAAAAATCGTTTTCTAGTTTGTTTCTTCAGTAGAGGTAAAACAAATTTGTAAAAACCCCCCCCCGAAATTTTTTTCTGGTTACGTCCCTGGTTTCAATGCTTGCGTATGTGGCGCTTTCATTTGATGAATGCTACTGGACTATCGGTTTAATGACATTGGTTTTATTGAACCATTTTTTTTTTATTCGGTTGGCGATACATTACGAAATATCATGTCAGGAAATTATTACCATCGGACTTTGTTGTTTAAATATTTTTTCTCTAAATACAGTAAACGAAATTTCGGCAATCGTTGTTATTAAAAATGCCCTCTATTAAAATAAATTCATATCGTTACCTGATAAGCTGAGATTGCAGTGTTCAGTTTCTCGCTATGACAGATAACGGTATATCTGTCTTAAAAGATTGCTAAGAATAAATGGTCAACAGAATGTGCAATTGAATCTTAAAGTGTTACGAACTATAGCAGGCTTCAGCTGTACTTTCTGTTTGTTTGACACTTAAACCCAGTTTGACCTAACTATCAAACTTGTATTATCAATTACCTTATTAACCAATTAATCAGTTAATCGTTATATAGGTTAATCATACTGCTGAATGTTTTTTTTATTATTGATCAATATTTGCATTTCCACCCAAAAGGACTACCAAGACCAAAAATTTAAAATTTCTTGAGAACACTTTGTTGTATTATATTTTCATAAGGAAACAATCAAATTTGACTCAACATAAAAATATTTAATTTATTCTTAACCCATTTTGATATATTCGAATACAAACCCACACAAGCGTAACTGGGGAGGAACCGGTATTATCGACCAGCCAATTAAAATGACCGATTTAAATATTATTCAACAATGTATGCATTCAATTTCCTTCTGCGTGGCCGGCCTTCGGCCGGTGCTCAAGGGGTAAAACCCTCAGTAGGCCCAACGGTGGATACGCTGTCAGAAAAACTTCCGCATTCAGGTCCATTCTGTGAGAGATCACATTTACGCGACCACCTTTACTTAAATAAATTTAGAAGTGTGGCAACACTGGTCATAATTATTTTTTTCTGAATATTTTGTATGGAAAGTGAAAATTTAATTGTTAAATATTTCAACAATTAATGATCGGAATCACAAATTTCAGAGCTTAATCGATTCCTGACGATGAGGCGTTGCCACAAATTTAGCTTAATTGGTTTCGGTGGAATAGTGCTACCAGATTAATGGATTTTCTACTGTATTAATTAGTCGTTAGTAGAAATACGATTCGAAATTATTAAAAATAGGCAAACAAATCCAAATTTTTGACATTTGAATATGAGTTGCCTAATAATGGAAACAATTTAATAAGAATATTCATTTAAAGTGGGAAACCCCTCAAAAACGCGCAGTTGCTTAAAAGAACTGTCAAAGTTCATATTTTGACTGCTCTGCACAACTGAATCGTTTCCAAGGAATTTTCCACTTTAAATGAATCGCTCTAACAAGTTGAAGCGGTTTTTTTTAATTAAACACTTTTTTTTATATTATTGTTACGGGAAAACTGTTTTAGCTAAATGGTAACAATATGATGCAACTCGGTAATTTATTTTAAGTAAACTTCGTGTGTGTTCCCAACAAAAAATAAAAACAACAAATAATTTAAACAAATTGGAATACTTTACGTTTATGACACCAAAATTGTTCATGAACGGCGTTCTTAGTGAACGTGATTTCTTTATCATCTGAGGTTTAAGCCTACTATGACATTTCGCACTACAAATTTTAAAATGGACTTTTTGGCAAAAGTGAAGTGGAAAGAGTCATCTTTTGCTCATAATGCCTCCCAAATATAAGAATCGATGATAGTTTCGAAGATTCAGAAGCGACAAAGAAGACATGTCACCAATTTTGTTTTGGAAAAAGCTAAATTAAAAACTCTGAAACTGATTTTCTCGAAGTTACTACAGAGTTAACCCCTTCAATTGTAAAGAAATTTAAAATTGTATCCACAAGATTTTGAAAACTTTTATAATTTCCAAAAACAGTTCATATTGTTTTTAAAGGGTGGCAACGTTGTTCGATTTGTTTACAAACAAACATACTTCCGAAAATCGTATTTTTAATCAAAGTAAGTGACAGCGGCACTACCTTCTTTCTTTACCATCCTGTTGTACCGTTTACTTTTCTAAAGCAGCGTTCTCTTTTTCGCTCTTGCACAGCATTTTATCTTGTCTACGTTTTACACATCAAAATGCAGGACCAATACTTCGTAAGGTTTGTATACACTTGACCTATTATACCCATATGGTGGAAACAGTGGTCATAGCTGACGTAATGCAACAGTTCCATGTTTTCTGGATATATTTTACTCTTACCTTCGCCTTAGTCTCGTGTCTATCGCAATGAAATGGGGAAGTATAGAGTATATATTGGTGCTCAAAGCTTCGGTGCTATGGAACGTTTCAATGCTTGCGTATGTGGCGCTTTCGTTTGATGAATGCTACTGGACTATCGGTTTAATGACATTGGTTTTATTGAACTATTTTTTTTATTCGGTTGGCGATACATTACGAAATATCATGTCAGGAAATTATTACCATCGGACTTTGTTGTTTAAATATTTTTTCTCTAAATACAGTAAACGTAATTTCGGCAATCGTTGTTCTTAAAAATGCCCTCTATTTAAATAAATTCATGTCGTTACATGATATGCTGAGATTGCAGTGTTCAGTTTCTCGCTATGACAGATAACGGGATATCTGTCATAAAAGATTGCTAAGAATAAATGGTCAACAGAATGTGCAATTGAATCTTAAAGTTTTACGAACTATAGCAGGCTTCAGCTGTACTTTCTGTTTGTTTGACACTTAAACCCAATTCGACCTATTAATCAGTTAATCGTTATATAGGTTAATCATACTGCTGAATGGTTTTTTTTATTATTGATCAATATTTGCATTTCCTCCCAAAAAGACTACCGAGACCAAACATTTAAAATTTCTTGAAAACACTTTGTTTTATTATATTTTCAAAGGGAAACAATCAAATTTGACTCAACAAAAAAATATTTAATTTATTCATAACCCATTTTGATATATTCGAATACAAAGCTACACAAGCGTAACTGAGGAGGAACCGGTATTATCGACCAGCCAATTCTTGACCGATTTAAATATTATTCAACAATGTATGCATTCAATTTCCTTCTGCGTGGCAGGCCTTCGGCCGGTGCTCAAGGATTAAAACCCTCAGTAAGTCCAACGGTGGATACGGTGTCAGAAGAACTTCTGCATTCAGGTCCATTCTGTGAGAGATCACATTTACGCGACCACATTTACTTAAATAAATGTAGAAGTGTGGCATAATTCTTATTTTCTGAATATTTTGTATGGAAAGTGAAAATTTCATTGTTAAATATTTCAACAATTAATGATCGGAACAAATTTCAGAGCCTAATCGATTCCTGACGACGAGACGAACGTTTTAGAAAAAGAAATATTAAAATCGGTCAAGAATTGGCTGGTCGATAATACAGGGTCCGAACCGCGCAACTTTTCTCATTTTGGATATTTCTATTGCACGTTTTGTTTTGATAAAAGTTCTTAAAGAAATACACTATGCACTGACTTTCTAAAGTATTTCTGTGTGCACAAAGAATCAAGAAAAAAAGGCATAATGTATTAAACAGAATTGCAGCAGTTGACGGTTGGGCGGACGACGGTTTGCTGCTGTCAAAATTAAAACACACGCAACTAGATGGGAATGCACAGAATCGGGACGGAGACGGAAAGCGGTAGACGCCGAACTTAGATTTATTTCTATTTTTGTCGACTGCTGACGGTATAGGGTTGCCCCCCCTTTTCAGCTAAATAATTACCCTTTTCCATTATTTTCACCATATGACACCATTGCTTTGAATCTGTCAAGGGATTGCCGCCTCCCAAGATACATAGAACACGACATGAGGCCGTTTACCGTTATCTAGCATGACGTCAGCAGATACTTCTTGTCACTTTGGCAGAAAAATGCAAGCGTTGCCACAAATTTGGCTTAATTGGTTTCGCAAAAGTGCTACCAGATCAATGGATTTTCTACTGTATTACTTAGTCGTTAGTAGAAATACGATTAGAAATTATTAAAAACTAGCTGGGCTCGGTCCGCTTCGCTGGGCCTAAATAATTTTTTGTTGTTGCATTGTCTGCAATGTAATGGATGAATGGATGAAAGTAATTTTTAAATATATATGTTTAATTGGTGTTTATACTGTGGAGTTAATTTTGTACAATTTTATAAAGAGGAAAATTGATGTAGCGATTGGTATTGAAATAGGTTTTGATGAATGAATGAATGATTCGTATTGTATGTATGTATGTAGCGCAGTAAAGTATGTTTGGAAGATTATTGAAATTAAATTAAATGACATGTGGTATAAGTATTTGAAACAAATGCCGTTAATTCGTCCGGTGCAAACACCGGATTACAATCTTTGAGCTTTGGTACGAAGGCGAATGCTCGCACAAAATGGCCCGGCAGTGTAAACACTTGAAAACGAACAAATCTGTAGATTCCGATGCTGGTGCGGGAGGGAATATTCAGTCAGTGTAAACGGTTGCACGAACGGAATTTCGTTTACGATTGGAGTTCGCGACAAAATTTGTGTTCGCTCCTGCGGTCTAAGTGCACCTTCAAATTAAGAAAAAATAAGTACCTTTATCCCTTTTAGACAAAATTAAAACAAAAATTCCCTTAGGAAGGGAAATTTGCCTAAAGTTGGCTGCACTGGTTGAGCGCTGTGAGGAGTGTTGCCACATTGTGAGACGTTCTGTTGTGTTTTTGTAAATTTTTCTTGTGGGAAGAAAGTGATTTCTATGAGCCTATTTACACAGTCATTCCCATGACGCATGGGCATGCCGTTTTTAGAATTTACACTGACATGGGCATGACGAAATTTGACAGTTTTTATATGAAAATGTAAATAAACGAAGCATGGAGTTGCCACCTTTTACGTTTTTTGTATGGATTTTCGGTGCAAAATGTTCTATCCCGTTTTCACTACCGCAGTTCTTATTAGCTCTTTGTCAGATTTTTCGTCATGGAACTGATAGTGTAAATAGGCTCTATAACTTGTTGGGACAATTTTGCAGTGCTTATTTGCCGAAAAGTCCAATTGCAGTGTGTGCATTTAAGTCAAGTTTAATTTCTTTTTCATTCAATGGACGTCTTCTCGTAATATTAATGGCCATAAGCCAACGCGAAATTCCGCAGCCGGTACGGAACTTGAACAAAAATGTTGCTTGAATATGCGATACTGCGTTTTTTTAAAGAAAATTTATAAATGATACACATTTTTAGTTGTAGCTTTGAAATTTTTCACCGCAAACAAATTTTTTTATTCCAATATCTTAGCTGGAAGAATTTTCGAGAAAGTACCGCGGCGGCGGAATTTTGGGTATTTTAAGTTGTAATGAAGTACTGTGTGTAGGGTTACTGTGAAAGTGGGCGACTTTAGCAGTGAACATTTAAGGTCGCCACACATGAATGCAAAATTTCGTTGGTGTCGTGGTACTTTTTCTTGAAAATACGATAGTGCGCTCTAGAATGATATACATTTGTTTTTGTTTTTGTGAAATTTATCAGTACGAAAAAATTTGTCCGAGCCGAATATCGCCTTGCAATTTTTGAGCAATTTTTGGGGAAATTTGGCGGCAGTGTGTTTGGAGCTTTAAGTTGGGTATAATTTAACTTCCATTCACAATAGACATTTTTCCGTAGTTATTTGGAATGTAAATGGCAAATGCATTTAAGTGGAAATGAAGTACTGCGAAAGTGGGCGTAAAATGTGCACTGGGAGATTGGGGCAAATTATGGAATTGCGAGTATGTAATACTCAAGGAGAAGCAGTGTTATTTTGGCATTGCCTTATTTGTAATCGGTACATCGACTTGAAATACTTTAGCAAATCGATTTCATACTTTGAAAGAAACCGAAAGTTAAAAAACCCGCAGATATGGTAACACTGCTTAAGTGGGGAAAAATTAAGTCCTGGGTGGCAACCAAGTTGATTGTTGATCATATGGTATTTGCTTTAAAAGATTCACAAATGTGAGAGAAATACGTATTTTCTAACTTGTGGGCGGTAAAAGTTGGCGTGTCAACACCTATCCTATGTCACGACTCACGACCCCTAGAACACATATATAAATTTTGGTGAGAATCGGTGCTGTAGTTTTCGCGTCTACTGGTGACAAACATACACGTCTCTTTTATATATATAGATAGATAGATAGGCAAAGAAATCCAAATTATTGACTTTTGAATATGAGTTGCTTAATAATGGAAACAATTTAATAAGGGTATTCATTTAAAGTGGGAAACCCCTCGAAAACGCGCAGTTGCTTAAAAGAACTGTCAAATTTCATATATTTTGACTGCTCATCTGCACAACTGAATCGTTTCCAAGGAATTTCCCACTTTAAATGAATCGCCCTAATAAGTTGAAGCGGTTTTTTTTAATTAAACATTTTTTTTTATATTATTGTTACGGGAAAACTGTTTTAGCTAAATGGTAACATATGCTGCAACTCGGTAAATTATTTTAAGTAAACTTCGTGTGTGTTCCCAGCAAAAAATAAAAACAACAAATAATTTAAACAAATTGGAATATTTTACGTTTATGACACCAAAATTTACGCGTGAAAAAGTTTTTTTTTTTAAATTTTAAATGCAAAAATTATTATAACAGATCGGTTATTTTGTTCAAAACAAGTAACAAAAATTACATTTAAAAACGTATCGTACCATATTTGCAATAATATAGCAATTTCTATCAAATTCCGACATTTCTGTAGTATCTATTTTCGTTTTTGAGTCTTAAACTACGGTCAGATTAGGCTGTTTAATATATAAAGGTGCATTTAGATCGCACGAACTCGCGAACAAAATGCTGTTCATTCAGTCGGTGTAAACGCCCGACTTGCGATCTTGGGTTCGCGATCTTTGGCTCGTTCAAAATGTTCCGGCAAACTCTGGCTTCCGATGCGTGTTCGGGAACATATATTCAGGTAGTGTAAACTGTTGTGCGAACGGAATTTTGTTAGCGATAAGACTTCGCTACTAAAGTTGCGGTCGTTCGTGCGATCTAAATGCACCTTAAGAAACTATGCCATTGCAAATAACTGTAAGTTTTTACTTTGCATTAAATGCAGAAAGCTCATCAAATATTGAGTACAGCCAGAGATTTTTTATACAAATAAAATAAAAAAAAATACTTGTTTGAAAATAAGAAGATTTGTGATCTTTTTACTCAAATTAAGTTGGACACGTGCGACATCGTAGGTGATAAATTTTAAATTTTGATCTTCATCTGGATCCGATATTTTTAATTTGGAATTTGATTATCAAGTTCGAAATCAGCGACACAAAAAAACCAAGTTTCGTAAATATAAAATGAGATTTAGGAATTTCAACCGCCTATTGGATCCACCATTTCGAATTTTCGTGTTTAGTACTTGAGTCCCGATCCCCTAATCGAGAGAAAAATCGGACCACCAGGCCCGGAGTCGTGGCACTTTTGGTAAACCATTTCGAATTTACAGTTTTAGTTGTGGTGCACCAAAATACAAAAAACCAAATTTTTTAAAATTTTCTACTGGCACTGCCCAGCTACTCGTACCCATCAGTTCTATCGTTCGTGGCGATGACAGCGGCAATGTGCTTAGTGTCAAAGTGTGCTTTTCATAAATCATTGAGTTATATGCACCAGAGATGAGCGATCCGGTGATTTTTCATGAACGGCGTTCTTAGTGAACGTGATTTCTTAATCACCGTTCTTTTAAACATCACCGTTTTTCGGAATGAAGTAAAGTAGCGACCATGGCGAAAGAAAGAAGGTAGTGCTGCTGTCACTTCTAAGCAGCCATCTTAACCATCTGAGGTTTAAGCCTACTATGACATTTCTCACTACAAATTTTAAAATGGACTTTTTGGCAAAAGCGAAGTGGAAAGAGTCATCTTTTGCTCATAATGCCTCCCAAATATAAGTATTGATGATAGTTTCGAAGATTCAGAAGCGACAAAGAAGACATGTCACCAATTTTGTTTTGGAAAAAGCTAAATTAAAAACTCTGAAACTAATTTTCTCGAAGTTACTACAGAGTTAACCCCTTCAATTGTAAAGAAATTTAAAATTTTATCCACAAGATTTTGAAAACTTTTATAATTTCCAAAAACAGTTCATATTGTTTTTAAAGGGTGGCAACGTTGTTCGATTTGTTTTCAAACAAACATACTTCCGAAAATCGTATTTTTAATCAAAGTAAGTGACAGCGGCACTACCTTCTTTCTTTACCATCCTGTTGTACCGTTTACTTTTCTAAAGCAGCGTTCTCTTTTTTGCTCTTGCACAGCATTTTATCTTGTCTACGTTTTACACATCCAAATGCAGGACCAATACTTCGTAAGGTTTGTATACACTCGACCTATTATGCCCATATGGTGGAAACATTGGTCATAGCTGACGTAATGCAACAGTTCCATGTTTTCTGGATATATTTTACTCTTACCTTCGCCTTAGTCTCGTGTCTATCGCAATGGAAATGGGGAAGTATAGAGTATATATTGGTGCTCAAAGCTTCGGTGCTATGGAACGTTTCAATGCTTGCGTATGTGCAGCTTTCGTTTGATGAATGCTACTGGACTATCGGTTTAATGACATTGGTTTTATTGAACTATTTTTTTTATTCGGTTGGCGATACATTACGAAATATCATGTCAGGAAATTATTACCATCGGACTTTGTTGTTTAAATATTTTTTCTCTAAATACAGTAAACTTAATTTCGGCAATCGTTGTTCTTAAAAATGCCCTCTATTTAAATAAATTCATGTCGTTACCTGATATGCTGAGATTGCAGTGTTCAGTTTCTCGCTATGACAGATAACGGTATATCTGTCATAAAAGATTGCTAAGAATAAATGGTCAACAGAATGTGCAATTGAATCTTAAAGTTCTACGAACTATAGCAGGCTTCAGCTGTACTTTCTGTTTGTTTGACACTTAAACCCAATTTGACCTATTAATCAGTTAATCGTTATATAGGTTAATGATACTGCTGAATGGTTTTTTTTATTATTGATCAATATTTGCATTTCCTCCCAAAAAGATTACCGAGACCAAACATTTAAAATTTCTTGAAAACACTTTGTTTTATTATATTTTCAGGGAAACAATCAAATTTGACTCAACATAAAAATATTTAATTTATTCATAACCCATTTTGATATATTCGAATACAAAGCTACACAAGCGTAACTGAGGAGGAACCGGTATTATCGACCAGCCAATTCTTGACCGATTTAAATATTATTCAACAATGTATGCATTCAATTTCCTTCTGCGTGGCAGGCCTTCGGCCGGTGCTCAAGGATTAAAACCCTCAGTAAGTCCAACGGTGGATACGGTGTCAGAAGAACTTCTGCATTCAGGTCCATTCTGTGAGAGATCACATTTACGCGACCACATTTACTTAAATAAATGTAGAAGTGTGGCATAATTCTTATTTTCTGAATATTTTGTATGGAAAGTGAAAATTTCATTGTTAAATATTTCAACAATTAATGATCGGAACAAATTTCAGAGCCTAATCGATTCCTGACGACGAGACGAACGTTTTAGAAAAAGAAATATTAAAATCGGTCAAGAATTGGCTGGTCGATAATACAGGGTCCGAACCGCGCAACTTTTCTCATTTTGGATATTTCTATTGCACGTTTTGTTTTGATAAAAGTTCTTAAAGAAATACACTATGCACTGACTTTCTAAAGTATTTCTGTGTGCACAAAGAATCAAGAAAAAAAGGCATAATGTATTAAACAGAATTGCAGCAGTTGACGGTTGGGCGGACGACGGTTTGCTGCTGTCAAAATTAAAACACACGCAACTAGATGGGAATGCACAGAATCGGGACGGAGACGGAAAGCGGTAGACGCCGAACTTAGATTTATTTCTATTTTTGTCGACTGCTGACGGTATAGGGTTGCCCCCCCCTTTTCAGCTAAATAATTACCCTTTTCCATTATTTTCACCATAGGACACCATTGCTTTGAATCTGTCAAGTGATTGCCGCCTCCCAAGATACATAGAACACGACATGAGGCCGTTTACCGTTATCTAGCATGACGTCAGCAGATACTTCTTGTCACTTTGGCAGAAAAATGCAAGCGTTGCCACAAATTTAGCTTAATTGGTTTCGCAAAAGTGCTACCAGATCAATGGATTTTCTACTGTATTACTTAGTCGTTAGTAGAAATACGATTAGAAATTATTAAAAACTAGCTGGGCTCGGTCCGCTTCGCTGGGCCTAAAAAATTTTTTGTTGTTGCATTGTCTGCAATGTAATGGATGAATGGATGAAAGTAATTTTTAAATATATATGTTTAATTGGTGTTTATACTGTGGAGTTAATTTTGTACAATTTTATAGAGAGGAAAATTGATGTAGCGATTGGTATTGAAATAGGTTTTGATGAATGAATGATTCGTATTGTATGTATGTATGTAGCGCAGTAAAGTATGTTTGGAAGATTATTGAAATTAAATTAAATGACATGTGGTATAAGTATTTGAAACAAATGCCGTTAATTCGTCCGGTGCAAACGACTGGATTACGATCTTTGAGCTTTGGTACGAAGGCGAATGCTCGCACAAAATGGCCCGGCAGTGTAAACACTTGAAAACGAACAAATATGTAGATTCCGATGCTGGTGCGGGAGGGAATATTCAGTCAGTGTAAACGGTTGCACGAACGGAATTTCGTTTACGATTGGAGTTCGCGACAAAAGTTGTGTTCGCTCCTGCGGTCTAAGTGCACCTTCAAATTAAGAAAAAATAAGTACCTTTATCCCTTTTAGACAAAATTAAACCAAAAATTCCCTTAGGAAGGGAAATTTGCCTAAAGTTGGCTGCACTGGTTGAGCGCTGTGAGGAGTGTTGCCACATTGAGAGACGTTCTGTTGTGTTTTTGTAAATTTTTCTTGGGGGAAGAAAGTGATTTCTATAACTTGTTGGGACAATTTTGCAGTGCTTATTTGCCGAAAAGTCCAATTGCAGTGTGTGCATTTAAGTCAAGTTTAATTTAATTTTCATTCAATGGACGTCTTCTCGTAATATTAATGGCCATAAGCCAACGCGAAATTCCGCAGCCGGAACGGAACTTGAACAAAAATGTTGCTTGAATATGCGATACTGCGTTTTTTTAAAGAAAATTTATAAATGATACACATTTTTAGTTGTAGCTTTGAAATTTTTCACCGCAAACAAATTTTTTTATTCCAATATCTTTGCTGGAAGAATTTTCGAGAAAGTACCGCGGCGGCGGAATTTTGGGTATTTTAAGTTGTAATGAAGTACTGTGTGTAGGGTTACTGTGAAAGTGGGCGACTTTAGCAGTGAGCATTTAAGGTCGCCACA
The DNA here is from genome assembly GCA_951394025.1 of Heteromyza rotundicornis. NCBI lineage: Eukaryota > Metazoa > Arthropoda > Insecta > Diptera > Heleomyzidae > Heteromyza > Heteromyza rotundicornis. The sequence goes on from OX596010.1 coordinate 43,066,181, forward strand.
CATGAATGCAAAATTTCGTTGGTGTCGTGGTACTTTTTCTTGAAAATACGATAGTGCGCTCTAGAATGATAGACATTTGTTTTTGTTTTTGTGAAATTTATCAGTACGAAAAATTTTTGAGCAATTTTTGGGGAAATTTCGCGGCAGTGTGCTTGGAGCTTTAAGTTGGGTATAATTTAACTTCCATTCACAATAGACATTTTTCCGTAGTTATTTGGAATGTAAATGGCAAATGCATTTAAGTGGAAATGAAGTACTGCGAAAGTGGGCGTAAAATGTGCACTGGGAGATTGGGGCAAATTATGGAATTGCGAGTATGTAATACTCGCAGTGTTATTTTGGCATTGCCTTATTTGTAATCGAAAGTTAAAAAACCCGCAGATATGGTAACACTGCTTAAGTGGGGAAAAATTAAGTCCTAGGTGGCAACCAAGTTGATTGTTGATCATATGGTATTTGCTTTAAAAGATTCACAAATGTGAGAGAAATACGTATTTTCTAACTTGTGGGCGGTAAAAGTTGGCGTGTCAACACCTATCCTATGTCACGACTCACGACCCCTAGAACACATATATAAATTTTGGTGAGAATCGGTGCTGTAGTTTTCGCGTCTACTGGTGACAAACATACACGTGTCTTTTATATATATAGATAGATAGATAGGTAAAGAAATCCAAATTATTGACTTTTGAATATGAGTTGCTTAATAATGGAAACAATTTAATAAGGGTATTCATTTAAAGTGGGAAACCCCTCGAAAACGCGCAGTTGCTTAAAAGAACTGTCAAATTTCATATATTTTGACTGCTCATCTGCACAACTGAATCGTTTCCAAGGAATTTCCCACTTTAAATGAATCGCCCTAATAAGCTGAAGCGGTTTTTTTTAATTAAACTTTTTTTTATATTATTGTTACGGGAAAACTGTTTTAGCTAAATGGTAACAATATGCTGCAACTCGGTAAATTATTTTAAGTAAACTTCGTGTGTGTTCCCAACAAAAAATAAAAACAACAAATAATTTAAACAAATTGGAATATTTTACGTTTATGACACCAAAATTTACGCGTGAAAAAGTTTTTTTTTTTAAATTTTAAATGCAAAAATTTTTTACAAATGCAGATCGGTTATTTTGTTCAAAACAAGTAACAAAAATTACATTTAAAAACTTATCGTACCATATTTGCAATAATATAGCAATTTCTATCAAATTCCGACATTTCTGTAGTATCTATTTTCGTTTTTGAGTCTTAAACTACGGTCAGATTAGGCTGTTTAATATATAAAGGTGCATTTAGATCGCACGAACTCGCGAACAAAATGCTGTTCATTCAGTCGGTGTAAACGCCCGACTTGCGATCTTGGGTTCGCGATCTTTGGCTCGTTCAAAATGTTCTGGCAAACTCTGGCTTCCGATGCGTGTTCGGGAACATATATTCAGGTAGTGTAAACTGTTGTGCGAACGGAATTTTGTTAGCGATAAGACTTCGCTACTAAAGTTGCAGTCGTTCGTGCGATCTAAATGCACCTTAAGAAACTATGCGATTGCAAATAACTGTAAGTTTTTACTTTGCATTAAATGCAGAAAGCTCATCAAATATTGAGTACAGCCAGATATTTTTTATACAAATAAAATAAAAAAAAATACTTGTTTGAAAATAAGAAGATTTGTGATCTTTTTACTCAAATTAAGTTGGACACGTGCGACATCGTAGGTGATAAATTTTAAATTTTGATCTTCATCTGGATCCGATATTTTTAATTTGGAATTTGATTAGCCTATTGGATCCACCATTTCGAATTTTCGTGTTTAGTACTTCAGTCCCGATCTCCTAATCGAGAGAAAAATCGGACCACCAGGCCCGGAGTCGTGGCACTTTTGGTAAACCATTTCGAATTTACAGTTTTAGTTGTGGTGCACCAAAATACAAAAACCCAAAAACCAAATTTTTTAAAATTTTCTACTGGCACTGCCCAGCTACTCGTACCCATCAGTTCTATCGTTCGTGGCGATGACAGCGGCAATGTGCTTAGTATCAAAGTGTGCTTTTCATAAATCATTGAGTATTATGCACCAGAGATGAGCGATCCGGTGATTTTTCATGAACGGCGTTCATAGTGAACGTGATTTCTTAATCACCGTTCTTTTAAACATCACCGTTTTTCGGAATGAAGTAAAGTAGCGACCATGGCGAAAGAAAGAAGGTAGTGCTGCTGTCACTTCTAGGCAGCCATCCTAACCATCTGACATTTCTCACTACAAATTTTAAAATGGACTTTTTGGCAAAAGCGAAGTGGAAAGAGTCATCTTTTGCTCATAATGCCTCCCAAATATAAGTATTGATGATAGTTTCGAAGATTCAGAAGCGACAAAGAAGACATGTCACCAATTTTGTTTTGGAAAAAGCTAAATTAAAAACTCTGAAACTGATTTTCTCGAAGTTACTACAGAGTTAACCCCTTCAATTGTAAAGAAATTTAAAATTTTATCCACAAGATTTTGAAAACTTTTATAATTTCCAAAAACAGTTCATATTGTTTTTAAAGGGTGGCAACGTTGTTCGATTTGTTTACAAACAAACATACTTCCGAAAATCGTATTTTTAATCAAAGTAAGTGACAGCGGCACTACCTTCTTTCTTTACCATCCTGTTGTACCGTTTACTTTTCTAAAGCAGCGTTCTCTTTTTCGCTCTTGCACAGCATTTTATCTTGTCTACGTTTTACACATCCAAATGCAGGACCAATACTTCGTAAGGTTTGTATACACTTGACCTATTATACCCATATGGTGGAAACAGTGGTCATAGCTGACGTAATGCAACAGTTCCATGTTTTCTGGATATATTTTACTCTTACCTTCGCCTTAATCTCGTGTGGGGAAGTATAGAGTATATATTGGTGCTCAAAGCTTCGGTGCTATGGAACGTTTCAATGCTTGCGTATGTGCAGCTTTCGTTTGATGAATGCTACTGGACTATCGGTTTAATGACATTGGTTTTATTGAACTATTTTTTTTATTCGGTTGGCGATACATTACGAAATATCATGTCAGGAAAATATTACCATCGGACTTTGTTGTTTAAATATTTTTTCTCTAAATAGAGTAAACTTAATTTCGGCAATCGTTGTTCTTAAAAATGCCCTCTATTTAAATAAATTCATGTCGTTACCTGATATGCTGAGATTGCAGTGTTCAGTTTCTCGCTATGACAGATAACGGTATATCTGTCATAAAAGATTGCTAAGAATAAATGGTCAACAGAATGTGCAATTGAATCTTAAAGTGTTACGAACTATAGCAGGCTTCAGCTGTACTTTCTGTTTGTTTGACACTTAAACCCAGTTTGACCTAACTATCAAACTTGTATTATCAATTACCTTATTAACCAATTAATCAGTTAATCGTTATATAGGTTAATCATACTGCTGAATGTTTTTTTTATTTATGATCAATATTTGCATTTCCACCCAAAAGGACTACCGAGACCAAAAATTAAAAATTTCTTGAAAACACTTTGTTGTATTATATTTTCATAAGTAAACAATCAAATTTGACTCAACATAAAAATATTTAATTTATTCTTAACCCATTTTGATATATTCGAATACAAACCCACACATGCGTAACTGGGGAGGAACCGGTATTATCGACCAGCCAATTAAAATTACCGATTTAAATTTTATTCAACAATGTATGCATTCAATTTCCTTCAGCGTGGCCGGCCTTCGGCCGATGCTCAAGGGGTAAAACCCTCAGTAAGTCCAACGGTGGATACGGTGTCAGAAGAACTTCTGCATTCAGGTCCATTCTGTGAGAGATCACATTTACGCGACCACATTTACTTAAATAAATGTAGAAGTGTGGCATAATTCTTATTTTCTGAATATTTTGTATGGAAAGCGAAAATTTCATTGTTAAATATTTCAACAATTAATGATCGGAACAAATTTCAGAGCCTAATCGATTCCTGACGACGAGACGAACGTTTTAGAAAAAGAAATATTAAAATCGGTCAAGAATTGGCTGGTCGATAATACAGGGTCCGAACCGCGCCACTTTTCTCATTTTGGATATTTCTATTGCACGTTTTGTTTTGATAAAAGTTCTTAAAGAAATACACTATGCACTGACTTTCTAAAGTATTTCTGTGTGCACAAAGAATCAAGAAAAAAAGGCATAATGTATTAAACAGAATTGCAGCAGTTGACGGTTGGGCGGACGACGGTTTGCTGCTGTCAAAATTAAAACACACGCAACTAGATGGGAATGCACAGAATCGGGACGGAGACGGAAAGCGGTAGACGCCGAACTTAGATTTATTTCTATTTTTGTCGACTGCTGACGGTATAGGGTTGCCCCCCCTTTTCAGCTAAATAATTACCCTTTTCCATTATTTTCACCATAGGACACCATTGCTTTGAATCTGTCAAGGGATTGCCGCCTCCCAAGATACATAGAACACGACATGAGGCCGTTTACCGTTATCTACCATGACGTCAGCAGATACTTCTTGTCACTTTGGCAGAAAAATGCAAGCGTTGCCACAAATTTAGCTTAATTGGTTTCGCAAAAGTGCTACCAGATCAATGGATTTTCTACTGTATTACTTAGTCGTTAGTAGAAATACGATTAGAAATTATTAAAAACTAGCTGGGCTCGGTCCGCTTCGCTGGGCCTAAATAATTTTTTGTTGTTGCATTGTCTGCAATGTAATGGATGAATGGATGAAAGTAATTTTTAAATATATATGTTTAATTGGTGTTTATACTGTGGAGTTAATTTTGTACAATTTTATAGAGAGGAAAATTGATGTAGCGATTGGTATTGAAATAGGTTTTGATGAATGAATGAATGATTCGTATTGTATGTATGTATGTAGCGCAGTAAAGTATGTTTGGAAGATTATTGAAATTAAATTAAATGACATGTGGTATAAGTATTTGAAACAAATGCCGTTAATTCGTCCGGTGCAAACGACTGGATTACGATCTTTGAGCTTTGGTACGAAGGCGAATGCTCGCACAAAATGGCCCGGCAGTGTAAACACTTGAAAACGAACAAATATGTAGATTCCGATGCTGGTGCGGGAGGGAATATTCAGTCAGTGTAAACGGTTGCACGAACGGAATTTCGTTTACGATTGGAGTTCGCGACAAAAGTTGTGTTCGCTCCTGCGGTCTAAGTGCACCTTCAAATTAAGAAAAAATAAGTACCTTTATCCCTTTTAGACAAAATTAAACCAAAAATTCCCTTAGGAAGGGAAATTTGCCTAAAGTTGGCTGCACTGGTTGAGCGCTGTGAGGAGTGTTGCCACATTGAGAGACGTTCTGTTGTGTTTTTGTAAATTTTTCTTGTGGGAAGAAAGTGATTTCTATAACTTGTTGGGACAATTTTGCAGTGCTTATTTGCCGAAAAGTCCAATTGCAATGTGTTTAAGTTAAGTTTAATTTAATTTTCATTCAATGGACGTCTTCTCGTAATATTAATGGCCATAAGCCAACGCGAAATTCCGCAGCCGGTACGGAACTTGAACAAAAATGTTGCTTGAATATGCGATACTGCGTTTTTTTAAAGAAAATTTATAAATGATACACATTTTTAGTTGTAGCCTTGAAATTTTTCACCGCAAACAAATTTTTTTATTCCAATATCTTTGCTGGAAGAATTTTCGAGAAAGTACCGCGGCGGCGGAATTTTGGGTATTTTAAGTTGTAATGAAGTACTGTGTGTAGGGTTACTGTGAAAGTGGGCGACTTTAGCAGTGAGCATTTAAGGTCGCCACACATGAATGCAAAATACCGTTGGTGTCGTGGTACTTTTTCTTGAAAATACGATAGTGCGCTCTAGAATGATATACATTTGTTTTTGTTTTTGTGAAATTTATCAGTACGAAAAAATTTGTCCGAGGAGAATATCGCCTTGCAATTTTTGAGCAATTTTTGGGGAAATTTCGCGGCAGTGTGTTTGGAGCTTTAAGTTGGGTATAATTTAACTTCCATTCACAATAGACATTTTTCCGTAGTTATTTGCAATGTAAATGGCAAATGCATTTAAGTGGAAATGAAGTACTGCGAAAGTGGGCGTAAAATGTGCACTGGGAGATTGGGGCAAATTATGGAATTGCGAGTATGTAATACTCAAGGAGAAGCAGTGTTATTTTGGCATTGCCTTATTTGTAATCGGTACATCGACTTGAAATACTTTAGCAAATCGATTTCATACTTTGGGTATAATAACAGATGACGACATGACGTTTACCCTTAGGATCACCATTTTGTCGTGACGTCAACAGATACCTCTTCTTGTCAAACGAACAGCTGTTCATTGCTTACGTTTTTCGATTAGGCAAATATTTGCCTAATCTGACCGTAGCTTAAGACTCAAAAACGAAAATAGATACAACAGAAATGTCGGAATTTGATAGAAATTGCTACATTATTGCAAATATGGTACGATACGTTTTTAAATGTAATTTTTGTTACTTGTTTTGAACAAAACAACCGATCTCCATTTGTCAATAATTTTTGCATTTAAAATTAAAAAAAAAAAACTTTTTCACGCGTAAATTTTGGTGTCATAAACGTAAAGTATTCCAATTTGTTTAAATTAATTGTTGTTTTTATTTTTTGTTGGGAACACACACGAAGTTTACTTTAAATAAATTACCGAGTTGCAGCATATTGTTACCATTTAGCTAAAACAGTTTTCCCGTAACAATAATATAAAAAAAAATGTTTAATAAAAAAAAGCGCTTCAACTTATTAGGGCGATTCATTTAAAGTGGGAAATTCCTTGGAAACGATTCAGTTGTGCAGAGCAGTCAAAATATGAAATTTGACAGTTCATTTAAGCAACTGCGCGTTTTCGAGGGGTTTCCCACTTTAAATGAATATTCTTATTAAATTGTTTCCATTATTAGGCAACTCATATTCAAATGTCAAAAATTTGGATTAGTTTGCCTATTTTTAATAATTTCGAATCGTATTTCTACTAACGACTAATTAATACAGTAGAAAATCCATTAATCTGGTAGTACTATTCCGAAACCAATTAAGCTAAATTTGTGGCAACGCCTCATCGTCAGGAATCGATTAAGCTCTGAAATTTGTGATTCCAATCATTAATTGTTGAAATATTTAACAATTAAAATTTCACTTTCCATACAAAATATTCAGAAAAAAAGAATTATGACCAGTGTTGCCAAACTTCTAAATTTATTTAAGTAAAGGTGGTCGCGTAAATGTGATCTCTCACAGAATGGACCTGAATGCAGAAGTTCTTCTGACAGCGTATCCACCGTTGGACCTACTGAGGGTTTTACCCCTTGAGCATCGGCCGAAGGCCGGCCACGCAGAAGGAAATTGAATGCATACATTGTTGAATAATATTTAAATCGGTAATTTTAATTGGCTGGTCGATAATACCGGTTCCTCCAGAGTTACGCATGTGTGGGTTTGTATTCGAATATATCAAAATGGGTTAAGAATAAATTAAATATTTTTATGTTGAGTCAAATTTGATTGTTTCCTTATGAAAATATAATACAACAAAGTGTTCTCAAGAAATTTTAAATTTTTGGTCTTGGTAGTCCTTTTGGGTGGAAATGCAAATATTGATCAATAATAAAAAAAACATTCAGCAGTATGATTAACCTATATAACGATTAACTGATTAATTGGTTAATAAGGTAATTGATAATACAAGTTTGATAGTTAGGTCAAACTGGGTTTAAGTGTCAAACAAACAGAAAGTACAGCTGAAGCCTGCTATAGTTCGTAACACTTTAAGATTCAATTGCACATTCTGTTGACCATTTATTCTTAGCAATCTTTTAAGACAGATATACCGTTATCTGTCATAGCGAGAAACTGAACACTGCAATCTCAGCATATCAGGTATTTATTTAAATAGAGGGCATTTTTAAGAACAACGATTGCCGAAATTACGTTTACTGTATTTAGAGAAAAAATATTTAAACAACAAAGTCCGATGGTAATAATTTCCTGACATGATATTTCGTAATGTATCGCCAACCGAATAAAAAAAAATAGTTCAATAAAACCAATGTCATTAAACCGATAGTCCAGTAGCATTTATCAAACGAAAGCGCCACATACGCAAGCATTGAAACGTTCCAGACAAAATAAATTCTGTGCAAGAGCGAAAAAGAGAACGCTGCTTTAGAAAAGTAAACGGTACAACAGGATGGTAAAGAAAGAAGGTAGTGCCGCTGTCACTTACTTTGATTAAAAATACGATTTTCGGAAGTATGTTTCTTTGTAAACAAATCGAACAACGTTGCCACCCTTTAAAAACAATATGAACTGTTTTTGGAAATTATAAAAGTTTTCAAAATCTTGTGGATAAAAATTTAAATTTCTTTGAACCTATTTACACAGTCATTCCCATGACGCATGGGCATGCCGTTTTTAGAATTTACACTGACATGGGCATGACGAAATTTGACAGTTTTTATATGAAAATGAAAATAAACGAAGCATGGAGCTGCCACCTTTTACGTTTTTTGTATGGATTTTCGGTGCAAAATGTTCTATCCCGTTTTCACTACCGCAGTTCTTATTAGCTCTTTGTCAGATTTTTCGTCATGGAACTGATAGTGTAAATAGGCTCTTTAAAATTGAAAGGGTTGTCGCGGTATAAAATCGCGACACGAATGTTGTTGTTTTTATTGTTTGTTTTGTTTTTTTTATGTTTCCCTTTTGTTCTGGGCGACGGGCGAACAAAATCGGAGGAACAAAATCACACACGCACTGACCGAATTAACGCACTGCACAATTTTATTGAATGTCACTTTTTATATAAATATATTTGTTTTGCTTCATTTGTTAAGCAAAACAAATTCGACATTCGCGGGCGAAATGCGGCCGGCGCGCGGAAGAAGAAAACTGAATATTTTGTTTGCTTTCTTCTCCTTTCTTTCGCTTTTGCTTTCGTTAAGTTAGCTCAGTGAGCGGCGGCGATCCGATGAGGGTATTGCCAGCCTCGCCATTACAATAGTAAATTGTCAAAACCTGGACTAAGGCTTTTGTACTTTTAAAACCTGTTTGAGGGAGAGGAATTTGAGAACATTTATGCTTTCGCCTATACGTACATGAGTGCCGCCAAAATGTATATTTCATTTTGGTGGGTGCAGGGGGGTATATGTAAATTTGCCAAACACACCTAGAAAAATCTGAAGAGATTTTTCGCATATAGGTATGGGTAAAGCCCCGACTGCGGACACTGGTTTCTGCGTAAGCCGCACTCTATGTATGTGGGAAGATAAATGGAAAGTGAGCATCATAGGCGCTCATATATTCTAATTTCGTTTAGTTCTTTTTGAGCAGGGTAGAAGGAGAGTGGCAAAAGCTTTGGTTTTTTTCTTAAATTTAATTAAATTATTTGTTTCCAAAATTTGGATAATTTTCTTTCCTTTTTTTAAATTGTGTTTTTTTGAGTGGTGAAGTGGAGCTGTTGCCATCGTCGGACTGTGGCTGGAGGACAAGTGATCCAAAGGGAGTATTTTTGCGCGCTGGTTTAGTTTTGCCAGCTAGTGTTTATTTTGCTTTGTTTTATTTGTGGCAGTCGGCCATTTAGTGTTTTGAATCTGAGGAATTGAATAGAGTTGGACAGGTTGCGTTCGGTCGTGATTTGTTTTGGTGAAGTGTTTCCGTCCAAGTAGTTTGCTTGGGATTTGTTTGGCCGTTTTCCTCCCCTCTTCCTTATTCTTTTTTTTGTTTGTGTCGTCCGCATCAGAGCCAAGTTTGTTGCTGGACATCGAATTTTATCGAAGTCCAGCTGGTGAATAGATTCTGCAAAGAATCGTGCGAGGGATTTCAGACAGGTTGGTCTGGTCCCGCAAATCAATTGCGTTTAAAGAAATATAATTTTTGGT